>PVIH01002134.1:0-202272 GCA_004025045.1 Sigmodon hispidus
GAGAAAGAGAGAGAGAGAGAGAGAGAGAGAGAGAGAGAGAGAGAGAGAGAGAGAGAGAGAGAGACATTTATTTAGGCTCAGCTTGTTACCTTTCTCCAAAAATTCTGCTCATCCGGTTTCTAAAAAGTCTTTTTAATTTTCAATTTTCATGTAATATAGTATCTTTTGGATATATAGCATATCTCCTTCTCCAAGTTTTGAAATATCTTTAGTTTCTCTATTGCTTTGAAAATGTCTGCCAAAAGATACAGTGTAATTTCTAATATAATGGACAGATAGTACAGTGAAAATATAAATAGAGAGGCTCCCCAGTCACATTGGAGTTTGACATTCACCAGTAAGAGTCTTGGACCAGACACTTGCCTGTATCACATAGTGTTTTAATGCCATCAGCCACCATGAAGCCAGGACAGCACCAATCAGTACTGACTGCAGACTTCCCAATGGGGGAGCTTTTGCCTCTGTTTGCTGCAGTATTCCCAACTCTTTTGATGAGTGTAGAACACAATAAGATTTAAGATTTGGAAGAAATGCAAACTTGGGAATTTCAGCATGTTATTTGGTCTTAATTTTTCTCTTGGAATATTCTAAATTTAAACACTAGGGATGTGTACTACTTAGTACTTTTCTTATTGCTATAAAAAATACTACTTTACTATTACTTGAAATTCTGTAATGAAGTCCAGCAATATGTGTTTAAAATCTTCCTCCTAAACTATCATACTTAATTTATTTATAACTACCGATTCTATTCCCTTATCATTCTACAACAGGCAAGAATGACTCATCAGTTTAGTAAGGGCTTCCTAACTAACACACTTCCTTTCTTAACTTTCTGTATTGAATTTCATTACAGAGTTGAAAGAGTAATGACAAGATATGTTAATAAGATCATGGGCATTTCCAATATTGAGTATATATCTGAAGTATATGAAATCAATATATTCAAGGGATACACTCCCAAGATCAGTGAACATTATTCACAGTCAAGTTGTAGACTCAAGCTAAGCTATCAGTGGACTAATAGACAAAGACAATGTAGTATGTGTGTGTGTGTGTGTGTGTGTGTGTGTGTGTGTGTGTGTGTGTATGATTGCAGTGTGTACACAACACATAATGTGCACATTCATGGAGATCATGAAGGTCACAGGACAACCTTGAGTCATATTCCTGAGACACCATTAATTTTGTTTTGAAAACAAGTTCTTTATAAATCTGGTACTTGTCAACTAGGCTAGGCTGGCTATCCAAGCAAACTCCAGGGATCTGCCTAACACTGCATCCCCAGCAGTTAGAATACAATCAGAGATTGAATCTTAGGTTACAAGGCAGGTACATTACCATAGGAGCTATCTCCTTACCCTAGAAGCAGAGACTCCATCAATGATGAAAGTGCTTCTATAAGTTGAGCACCACCTGCCTGCCGACTTCTCTTCTCTCCCTTCCCACTCTCACATTAGTCCCCTAGCTGCTTACTAAGACTCTTAGAGTTACACTCTCTCCTTCACAAATAAATAGCTCATAAACCAGTGCTTAGTGACAACTCAGCTTCAGCACTGCTTTCTTAAAGAGGCATTCCCTGACACTTCTAAGTATGCCCTTTTATGCTCCTACCACTTTGGCTATTTTCTGACTTGATTTTCAATTAATCTATTATATTTCTATTATATGGATACACATACACCAATTAATTGAAATAATATGTACTTTTTGCTTAGTTTACCATGACTTTTGTCTGCCAATATGTAAACCCCATTATTTCAGAACTTTTTTCTTAGTATTATTAATATAACTCTAGTTCTCAGAATAGGAATATCTCACCAAATATCCATCTAATAAAATTACCCTAGCTTTCAACAACTGTAACAAGTGCCAGACATTCCTTTACTTTTATGCAGAATGAAAAGATTAATTCACTGTGTATTGTTAGTAAATCTATAAAACAATAGTAGAGAAACATGTGAGCAATGAGCACTTCACATGATGACTGTGATAGAAACAGGCCCTATGGCTATGATGGGAAGGTCTTTGTCTTTGTAGCTTTGGTTGGAAACTAATCATTGACTCCACTTCTCCACACAGATGGTAAGTGATTTCCTTAATACCTGCATCCACAGAGACATTTCATTTTAAGTGTTGTAAGTACAAATGAAAGGGTGTCATTCCTAAAGTAAGAACTACATGGCAGGCTTACACATAAGTAGTTTTTAAAGTTTTCTTAGTAATGCATCGTTTCCTATCGTATCATCATTTTCAGCACCATATGATTGAAACTATCATGATCACATAAATTACTGTCACGAATAAAATCTTATAGTAGATAACCAGTATCTTCTTTAGATTTTGCTCAAATATTATATTTACAAACTCTTCTGTGATCATCCTACTTAAATTTTCAATCTCCTTTTCTGCCTTAATTTTCTAGTTACTATGACAACTTCTAATAAACTGCATGTTTTACTCTATTTTATTATTTAACCTATACCTGAAATCTTTAACTAGATTATAAGTTCCACAAGACTAAAGTATTTTGTATGCTTAACTGCTGAGTCCTATCATATATTCTAAGACTCAACATAAACCCATATCACTGTTTGGCACAAAGTAGCAGTTGCTTACTAAAGATTTTTTTTAAACAAGTAATTTTATAGTTTCATCTCATATTTTATGCTTTCTTTCCTCTAGGTTGCAATATTGATGTTATATGAGAAAACACTGACAGACAGTGGCATATTATATACCTAGACACATGCAGACTGCTGTCAGTGAATGGATGCATTTTTATAGTAGCTCCATTATGATTATGTTCATATTTCTGCATCATCAGCAGAAAATATATCACCCAATTTCAATAAAATAAATTTTATATTATATTATTAATTAACACAAAAGTTAACATATAATAAATATATTATACACAACACATTATATCATATATTATATAAATAGTATATAAAAATTAATATATTTTAAATAAAATACTATTATGTTTTAGCATTTTAAATACTTCTTTTCATAATTATACTAATTCTAGTATGATTTTTTGCTATATTTAAAATTATCAACATAATAACTTAATTTCTTCTATTAAAATTTAAAAACTGAACTTTTGTTCTACAGTAGAGGAAGACAATGTGAAAAGTGCTTTGCATTATAATGGAGATAGTAGATGAACAATCACAGGTCTTTAGACAGCTTATTCTAGGGTATAGGGATAATCTTAAGCCATAAAACGTTAACACAAAACTCAATGCATTCAATTAAATTCTTGGTTAAGCCAGTTAAAGGACCATTGGATATATTCCCATATTAGAATTAACACTTCTAATATGACTGTCTCCATTTCTGCTCCTGACATAAATTAATAAGACTCTATTTGGTTTAAAAAAAATTCTCTCATTAGTGTCCCATCAAAAATAGCACCATGTGCCTCATTAAATTTAATGAGGTTGTTGTTGTTGTTGTTGTTGTTCTAGGGGTAGGTGTGGGTGTGTGATATATGTGTCAATGTGTTAGACTTGTATCTTCAACTAACATGCTTTAACAGGAAAGCATTTCTTAGAAGCTAGAGTCGCTTTAGAGTAAGCTATTTCTAGAATGTAGTGGCTCCCTACTGGGCTAGGTAATAAGATGATATATGTCTTTTATTTTGTCTCAAGAGACAAAAAATGTTAGAGTAAATGTGTTTTTATTTCAAATACTCTTAATATAAAAATGGCAGTATCAGAATATTGCATATTTCATATAACAAATATAAGATGCATATATCAAATCAAGACTTATTGGAAAGACTATTTTTCTATTATATCAAGGACTGAAGCTAACACTTCCACACTGAAAGTCATGAAACTTTAATTTCTCAAAGACAAAAATGTTACTTCTTTGATGTACTTCAAGCTTATGTAAAAAGTTTAGTAACCCCCTTAGAAACAGCAAAAAAAAAAAAAAGAGAGAATCATTAGCATGGCAATGTGAACATTATGGGAAGGGAGAGCTGAGCCATCCTAAACATCTGTGAGCTTGAAAATGTGGTCAAATAACTTTTTGTTTTTAATTCTTTGATCATACAGTATATCTGAACCACATTCTTCCCTCCCTTCCCTCCTCCCAGTTCCGCTTCTCACCTCTTTTCTACCCCAGATCCCCTTCTAGCTCCTCCATTTCACTTCGGAAAGAGCAGGCCTACCAGGGACATCAACCAAACACAGCATTACAGCATGCAATAAGACTAGTTAGGCACGAACTCTCATTTCAAAGCTGAACAAGCCAACTGAGAAGGAGGAAAGGGGTCTCAGGAGTAGACAAAAGAGCCAGAGACACCCTCACTCCTGTTGGTAGGAATCTCACAAAACTCCAAGCTAAACAACCACAAAATGAATGCAGAGGGTCTAGTGAAGACCCATGCAGGCTTCATCACTGCCATTTCAGCCTTTGTGCGTCCCAGCAAGACTTCCTTAGTTGATTCTGTGGGCCATTTTAATATATAATAATATATTCTTTAAAAGAATAGATTCCACTTAGAGTTTTAGAGATTCTAATGGCCCCGCACAAATTTGCCAGTCAGGAAGGAATAGAAGCAGAGGTGGCCATGAATACAACAGTATGGTAACTTGAAGAGAATCTAAAGAAGAGGGAATAAAGGAAAGAGCTAAAGAGGAGGGAGAAGAGAGAGAAAGAGCCACAGGAGGGTGGAGTAGAACATGGTGGGGTAGGAGAAGAATTTAGTAAAATTTCCTAAGGAGAAACTGGTAGCTTCTTTTAGAATAAGATTTTTGTGTTGACTGCGATGAAGAAGCAAAGAATGCCCATGTGAGACTGTGGTCCCCACTCCAAAAGAAAATATTATGAAAATAAAAAAATAAACATCAGTAACAGATCCATCAAGACCCAGAAGTCATAAAGAAAACTGGATATAAGAAAAAAAAATTCTAGAAATGAGAAAAAATTGCTGGTTATTTTCAGGAACCTCAGAGGAAAATATGAAACCTTGAACTTTTTTGTAAAGGGGTAAACAAATGGAAAGAAGTGGTAAAGAAAAGACAATTCTTCGAGAAAGATCAGTTTGCAAATCTATGTGGTTATTACTAATTAGTAATTGCTACAATGATAATTAGCAGAATTACATACTTTAAAGAAGTAAAAGAGGCACAACACCACATAGGAAAGCAGGTGATGTAAAGAGAAATATGGGATCAAATCTCTTTTAGACAAAACTGGGGAAACTTCATACAAATGGGAGAGTGAATATAAGCATGAATCATGTTCTATTGCAATCAAGCAGCAGAAGCCGAGGATGAGAACATAATCATAACCTTGACTCATTCAGTCATTGGAAATTTCCAAAACACCATCCAGTCTGTATGAAAGCAGTTTAGTACAAGTCAGACAATTTCCCAGGCATAGAAAACAATAAAGAAATATATAAGACCACATACAACATAAGAGTAAATACAGAATAAAATCACAGAACTCCCAGACCCATTTACTTTAAAATTTGAATTGATTACATTTTCCCATTAATAAGTACAGCTTTCGAGGTTGTGTTAACAAACAACAACAAATCAGTGTACGACTCTCTGAGACAAAACTGAAGAGAATGAGGCTGAAAATGAGGGATGTAAATTTATGCTAATGAAGTGTTATAAAAATCTTTCAGTTTCCGTATCGGGAAAACAAAAGAAGTTTTAAGGATGAGCAGTAAATTGTGAGCCAAATATTTCTATTTTTTTTACCAAAATAACTTTCTTCCTTGTGGAAAGACAGCTAGAACCTCTTTTTTATTTATGTATGAGAGACAGTCAACACTTTAGCAAGTCTTTACAATTCTGCTGAGCAATCCTTGATACTTCCCCTTCCAGGCTCTGAATGGCCATGATTCAGACAAACTAGAGAAAAGTGAACTGTAGAGGGAGGGTACACAAGCTTTTACCTTACAGATAATACACTTTAGGACCTGTTCTGAAGAGGAATAAACTTTTTGCCAAGACACTGAGAACTGGTATGTTCCTCAGCAGCTACTGCTATATAAAGAGCAGTCTGCTAAAACATTATTTGCAGGTAAGAAACAATAATGGTGTCTGATTATAGCTCTAAGTACATAAAGGAAATTATTCAGAAATATATAGATACATCTGAAAACTCTTTATATCACATACTGAGCAATACATTAGGGTTGCATTTCCACACAAAACGAGTCAAACAAGAAGCTTTTAAACACTATAAGTTTAACTGTGCATTAGGGCCACAAAGAGTATATCAACATATATCCCCTAAAGCCACATTTCTTAAATACAGTGATCTACAATTAGAAATTAAAAGTAAATGTCAGAGATATTGGCACACACCCTTAATCCTAGCAACAGAGAAGCTGAGGTTGGCAGATTTATGAATTTGAGGCCAGACAGGGCTACATAGTAAGACCATTTCTTTGTCTTCCTACCCCTTCACTGTAACATCAACAGCAATACTCAAAACCATACATTAAAAAACCCTATTTTCTTCAAAGTAGTAACATATTCCAATATATAAAAGAAATAGCACATTGGGAAACCAGAATTAAAAATTCTTAAAACTGGACATTGGATGACAAATCTACAAGAATGGGATCAAAAATGCAAAATAGTAAGAAAGCTGCCCATAGTAAGCTCATTTATAAAAGACAATAGATTTGAGAAAATTATTTCACACTGATATTTCACATTGGCTCATCATTAGTACAGGTGAAGGTGTTAAAATAAAATGGATCAAAAAATATTCAAAGATCTAACATATATGAAAACTTTCCCTGACATAGAAAGCAAGACATGAGCATATTGGTTTGCAAGCTACATAAGTTGCAAAGCTGTGGATGTGTGCAGTTCAAAGGAAGAACACAAACATAGCATGCATGAAACCCTCAATATGAGTACTGATAATGTAAGAGTTTTAACTGTTTCAGTAGACTTAGCACAGAGTTTTCATCCTCATTTATATCCTTACAGAATCACCAGATTTTATGACTAAAACAAAGTCCTATGTACCTCTATAAAAGAACTCTAGTTAATTACTAGGGCACAAAATAGGCTGGTATTAGAGTTATGTACATATTCATGTCCAAAACAGTGGACCCCAGTGGAAATGAAACATGACCCAAATAATTTGTACCCAATAAAAGAGTTAAAAGCAGTGCTAAAGAAGGAAGCTGCATAAAATGAGGGATACCCCTTGGGCTGATATTCTCCGAGAACTATAGGAACAAACAAAGTACAGTGTACCTGACAATATAAAATGTTTCTAGCAACGATATAGCTATCCTCTAATTCATATAGGCAGTCTGCTTTCAGTGATAAAGAACTATAAGTGTATCTTTGAGGATAACTCACTTTCATAAGAGAGACAGTGAAAACCAGAGACCTGAGAAACAAACATTGACTATGACTACAATGCAAAGCAAATTTAGACAGGGAGGAACTGGAACATGGTTGTTCTGTGTTTTGCTATATGAAGTGGAACATCTTTACAAGGTCAAGCTTACTAATGTCTTTGGTAAAGTCCAATTTTCTTTTGTACTTTAAATTGATGCCAATTTTATTGCAAAGCTATTTGGATGACACATTACTTGTCTAGGGTCAAGGACCTACTTCTGTATTTGTGTAGATATGTGCATAAGTGTGAGTAAGACTATATAAATGTAGGGTTTTGTGTGTATGGTGCATGTATGCAAGAGTGTGTGAGAGAGACATATATGTGTACATGGAAGCCTGAGGACATGAGGTGTCCTGTCTTGTCACTCTGCTGTTTATTTCATTGAGACCAGTTGTGTGTCAGAAATAAGAGCAAGGCTGGTAGCCAGCAAGGAGTAACACTCCTCTTGTCTCTACCTAATACAACCAATTTAATACTGAATTCCCTGTCTATTGTTTTAAAAACTATTTATTTTATTTTAAATTATAGGTATATGTGTGCCTGAGTGTGGATTTGATGTGTCAGATCCTTTGAAACTGGAGTTATAGATGGTTGTGAGTCAATACATGCCACATAAGAGGGACTTGTGTCTGCTGATGAATGAATAACAGTTAATATTATATTTAAGCTAAATAAAGATTATTTAAATAAAATATTAAACAAAATTAAATTTAATGGAAGCCACATATACATTGTCTAATATTTCTTTTTAAAGTAGGAGTATGTCATGTCTTAGTTCCTAATGACCAGAAAGACTTTTCTATCAGTGGAAGTGAAAAAGCAAACTTTTTAGTCAATAACTACATGACATCTCTTTCTGCCAGTGTACATTCATATTTAACGTCTGCCTTAGAGTGGCCATAATTTCCTACACTTGTTACCTTCCAGGATTTCCCCCATTCTTTTCCATGTCAGTGTCTTATCACCCTGACCCTGCTCCCGTGCATTTGGTTTTCTGTATCCCTTTATTGCTAATGTGTGATCCCTTAGGCTTCATCTGCCCTGACTGGTTAGAAACACCAGTGTAACCCACCCTCTACTGACTCTTGCCGAGGTCTGCTGCCATGTTGGCCCAGAGTCTCCTTCCTTTCGAGACCTTAACTATCTAATACACTTCATATTATGGCTTCAGCATGCTTCTCAACAGCTCTAAGACCATAAGAAGATTAAGATTACAAGGACTCTCAATGTAAATTGTGGATATTTCAGTGTAATATCATATGAATAAGTCCCATTATATAGCTGTCTACTTTTCTCAACCTTCATATTCCACTCTTATTTATACAAGCCTCAGTTTGCAACTCTAAAGTCAGCCTACATATATTTTTTACTGTTTAAAATTATTAAGTGCAATGTATATTGGCTTTATGAAGTTGGGAGAGAAATTCAGCAACAAATTATATAGTATAATTATTTTATAAATTTGGTAAAATACATAAGAATTTATGTATCACTGGACACTTTATAGAGGACACTTCCTGAAACTCATTGTAATTTTCCAGTTGTATTGCTATTATAATACATGTCATCCAGTTTTGAAGATAGCACCTCCTTAAATATGTTTAATCCTTGTAAAGCTTATTAAATTTGTTATCTAAATTTATTTTAAGTGGTTTTCTTTTTGTTTCTTGTTTATTAATAACATACTTAACTATTGTGTTTCTCTGTAATTCTTGAAATTTTGCCTCAGATAGACTGACGAATAAGTAAAAATATTTGACCAAGTGTTTGAAAATCAGAAGTAACATATGAAGTGTCATGAAAGTGAGACATGGAAAGCAGAAGTGATCAATGGAATACAATCCTTAGAATTCTACAAAAAGATGGCTTTTTGTCCAGTAGCAAAATGCGAGAATGTGGTAAGGCAAGATATCAATCTTAACAATAAATGCTAAGAACAAAATAATGAAGATTTGGTAGAGAAAGACATAGTTAAGCAATATAATAACTCACTGAGATTTACTCACTTCAGAAGATAATATATTCACTCAGCTATCAAAGTGAACTTATTTCAACCGGCCAAGTGAACATTAGTTTGGAAGATCAATATTTCTTTGTTCTATGTAGCTATATTTGAAAAGCTTGCATCTCATCTTTCTTATTGTTTTTTTAGTGGATTTTAAGGCTCCTTCTCTATCCTTATAAAATTACATTTAATATTTGTAATTATGTCAACAAAATTGGATAACATTGGAAGGCAGGCATTCTTTTACAAAAGAAAGTACCCAAGAATTCTGGCCTCCAGAAATTTCTCAGCCAGAAGACAGTCAAAACACTCAAGAACAGAATATTTTCATTGTGGTCCCCAAACAGCTTTCAATTAAGGGGAAACAATCGGCTGATGTTTCTCATTTGATGCCAGGAATCTCTGTGCCGTGTTTCTGGGGTTTTTCCTTCCATCATCCCAACATGAGACTTTGCCCCTGTGAGTCTGTATGTTTAGTAACTGTTGGGAGCTTGCTGTGAACAGTGGCCTCATTGTCTAAACATCCTGGGGACATGCACACATGGACCAGAGAAGAATGGACACTTCCACATTCAAAATATTCTTGCCCAGCCCCTTTCTACTTCCACAATAAAATTAGCATTGACTTCTTATCCTGGTGAACCACATATTTTAAGAACATCAGAGATTTAAAGTTCCCAAGAAGGGTAATTCTTTTGTTTTCCCTGTCACTAAGAATCTTTTTCCTTTTGTGAACTCTAAAGATGCTAAAATACCAGTACCTTAGCTGTTTTCTGTTTCCAGCTCTAGTTAGATCTGAAATAAAACAACAGTATATCTGTGTATCTGTTTCATCCTCCATGGCCTGCAGAATTGCTCAGTCCTTTTGTTGGGGCCTATTAAACACGTCCTGTAATTCTCATATCATTGTAATAATATTATATGGCAGGCAAAAATATAATGATAAATGATAATTTGCCAAAAAGATGAAAAAAACCCTGAGGTGTTACCTATCAAAAGTTCTCCTTCTGTCTGTGATGCAGCACAGATTGCGATCGTGACAGTAAATCTGGTGCTATTGTTAATGCCATGGCACTTGGGTTTTTGGCTTGCTTTAGTCCAATCTGTGACATGCTTGTGAATATCTTTCTTCTGTTCTGTCTGTATGGCATATGGATTTCTGGGATATAACGTCAGACCTATCCACATAACAAGTGTTCAGAGCACCTTATCATTTTAAAAAGCCAATTACTCAAAAAGACAAATGTGAAATGTTTCACATTTAATGATGAGCAAATCTGCAAAACAAATGCAATTTTGCTCGTTCTTAAAAGTTTAGTTTAACTGTAAATATTGCAATGGAGTCTTGTATGACACACACCACTGATAGTGAAAAGCTCATTTCATACATATTGTATATCATCACTGTCAATTACATCTGCACAGGATTGAAAATGAGGGTGGTGTAAGTAATTAGAAATAAAGAAAATAGAATATTCTAAGCTACAAGGCTCTGAAATCACTGTAAAAATGTCACTGCTAACATTGAACACTCTAAAAAAATATTTTGAAAGTCTCACCCAAAAAACTGAAAACTGCATATGTCTGCAGAGGTAAAGGTCACTCATGAAACACTCAACAACAAAAAATACCAATTCATTTTTTAGAAATATTTGTCAATATGTAAAGAATGTTTTGTACATAAGTTCTCAGTTACTCTTGAATCAGTGGCTGTATGTAATATTTCCACATGGAATGATGTCCTTTCAGATAATTTAAAACAAAGATTTAGTGAACGATTTTATGGGGACATCTTGAGTGCTAAGATTTTATGCATAAGAAGTAAAACAATCAAAACACAATAACAATGGTTTTAAAACTGATTTAAAAAAAATTTTATGTTTACTTATAAATGAGACAATACCTGATTCAAAACTAAGCATCTTATCTCTCTCTCTTAACCTACGTAAGCAAAACAAAGATGAGACTAGAAATAAAAATAAGAAACAATTTCACTCTTTGACATCCTGTGTAGATTATGTAAATACAGCTCAAATTTGAAGAACTCAGTTGCTTGTGTGTGTGTGTGTGTGTGTGTGTGTGTGTGTGTGTGTGTGTACATTTTTATGCTCTCTTTTAAACTGAATGCTGGTAACAGAATATTATATGGCAGGAGAAATGGAATGCACCAGGCACTGGTAATTTTAGAAGAAATTAATCTTGATATTTATAACATCATCTAGTAAATGGAATGGATTTATCAGGCTTCAAATGTTGGGGTATGATCAAATTCACTCTATTCTTGGACCTCCATCCTGCATTAAAATGTATTTTTTTGGAGAGTACCTGTAGGGAGCCAGTTAGCTGTTACAAAACACAAACAGAAAAGTCCACCACAAGATTTCTCCGATAGAAGTTGAGACTAAACAATATATCACAATTTTCTGTTAGTTATTTCATGTTCACTATTGGTTATATAGTATGCAATTTAGAAAGGGAGAGCTCAGCTTTCAGTCTACACAGATTAAAAAGAAATAGTCAAACCTAATATTGACTAATCTGTAATCAGTTAAATACTGTATCTACTGTGGGCTCATTTTATATAAATACATGTACTGTGATTTTTACAGTAGTGGTGACTGCGCCTCATTCTTGTTGATGCTATGATAGAAGACTACAATTGACCTTCATCCATATTCTTCTAATTTTCTTTTGAGTCTTTTCCAGGTAGACCTTAAACTTACCATAAAGTCCTGGCTGGCTTAATTTATAATCTACTTCAGTCTCTGACTTGCTCACATTAGGGATGTTTATCCCAGGTCCATATACATGTTAATTTGATGCATTGATATAATGATAGATAATAGTGTACCATGGGGCCTCAGGGTAACTAGTTATAATAAATAGCATTATAGATCTGCATGAAAACTATGGTTTAAAAAAACCCCACAGGTACAAGCTAAAAGAAACGCTAAGTTTTTTGCCCTTCACTTTCAACTAATGCTTCAGAATCATTCTTGTACTAAGCTGAGACTCCTTGAAATGTGATAGATTATGTAACTCGCCTGAATTTGCATAGTAATATTTGATTTCTAACAGTTGGGTCCTAAAAAATGTAACACTGAAATCCTGCTCTCAGACACTCATTTCAGTACTTATGTTAATGGCTTAAGCCAGCAAAAAAAATTTCACAGAGAAAAATGATGCCCACAGTGTTTTGTCAAGAAGACTCAAGAGCACAGAAACACAATGTGATGTCAAACACATGCCAATGGATACATACCATGAAGGGTCTGAACAGACCACTCTTGACTAGAGTCAGGTAGCAACAAATCTTAGTTGACTGATCTTCCGTACATTTCTACAGTTCTAGTGATTGACACTCAAAGTTCAAATTCACATTTTGAAGCTAGAAAAGAGACTGGAAGCTTTTTACCTCCATTGGGCTCTTATGTGACAGTGGGAAAGATTCATATTTAAAGAACTTCAAGATTTTTTTTAGAAGGCATTTCTTCCAAAATCTACTAGGCAAACCCAGAGTCAGATGGTCTGGACTGGTAGTTTGCTCACCTAACTTAATCCATCTGCTGCATTAGGAACTGTCCTAACCTTGTGAAAAAGCAACATTCTCAGTTGTAAAAGTCTGGTAACACCTATTTCACAGATATACCAAGAAAGATAATATGTGAGAAAATCCCATAAACCACAAAGTTCTCCACAAAGTCATCACAGAGGCTCTCCTCAACCCACCCATCTTGTATCTCCTTGTTCCTATGGCAGTAGTAATATTGTTGTTTTATTCTGCTTATCTTACACAATGTAAAGTATTAGACATAAGGAAACCACAGGTACTGACATCCAGATTTTAGAGACAGACAACAGGCTGCCAAGAAGGGCTTTCCCAGCATTTCAAGTATTGAAGACTATCCAAAATGCTTTTCAAAGCTTGTACCCAGCTTCATTTTTTAAAAAAAAATAATTGTCTAATGGCATAGGGGGAGTAATAATGTATAAAGTGTAATTGTGGCAGCTGCAGACTTGCAGTCAGTCTCCATAAATGTTAGTACTGAGTGAAATGTTACTTGGGCAGTACCTGAGCCCATAAAGTGTCAGGTGGCCATTTGGAAAGGGAAAAGGGAAGGAACCAGATCAACATTTTATAAGTGGCTTGCATTTTTTTGCACCTGTTATTCTACAATTTCTTTCAGTTATATTTCAAAACACTGCAGTTGGGATCTCCTTGCCAACCTGAGATGGCATAAGCCTGGATAACAGTACAAAATGTGAGAAGGTCCTTCTGTCTTTAACGCCTGTTCACCAGTGAATCAGCCTCCAATTAATCTGTTTCTTCAGTAGGAGTTTAATAAAAGTCAAGCACACACATGTTCAGACTTGCTTAGTAGTGAAGTTGTGTTAACATTTTCTGGCTAGCCAGGTCAAAAATCCCATGTAATTGGATCCCAGAAACCACTTTTAGAAGTATAAGGATTTTTCCATTTATTCTAAGCAATTGATAATTTGTGATAGGGAAGTATAAAACTGCAATGACAAGGGCCCTTCTTATTAAATATTGTAAAAGGAGAAAGTTTGTTTTGTGGCCAAATGCAGATAAAACTTAATAAATTCAGTTAGTTATTTTCTATTTGTTTACGAACCAGAAAATTCAGGAACACTCAGCAGTGATTATTCCCATTTCACTGTGTGAGTGATGATCAGAACCGGTCATTTGCATTTGGTCATATAGTGTTCTGTTTGGAAGAAGCTCTATAGCAGTTATCTGTGCCTGTAAACTGAGTGTGCTTCAGTGTGTTCTGGAGGGAATCACCAACACTGCAGATGGAAATGCAAGTTGGATGCATTTATGACTAGCTGAGATAACAACACTCAAAACTCAAAGCTTCCAAGATGTGAGACAGCCTGCTTCGTTTAAACAACTATACTGGTGGCAAAATCCTAGGAAAACCCAAATTTTCTAAGAGTTTATAGGAAGGGACATTTAGTCAGTAGCTGAGATGTACATTAGCTTTACATAAATCATAAAATAGAGTCTCTTACCCAGCACCTTTTGACTGTCTACTTCGGAGTCTAGATGTAATGATGTGGAATCTGAAATCCAATTCTTGGTTTTATATTTGCAGTGTACAAGGATTACTCATACACACAGGCTATCTCATATGATTATAAAACTTTTTAAGGACATATGATTTAAGAAATCACTACTCATTGCTAAAGGCAGAAGGAATTAATGATTCCCCTTATCTTGCGTTCAAATTTCATCTGGTTACACAGTAAAGCAATTGATTACTTGTCTTTCTTTGAAAAAATATAATCAATTAACTGAAAATATGAATGACTATGTGTACAAATTTCAAATAAATGTATAGGAATTCTATATGCCATATGAAGATGAAATATTATAAAAGAACTGCATGTCAAGAAAATTTAAACTTAATGGAAATGGAAAAGAATGGTGACATTTTATGCTCTACTGGAATATAAAGTAGCTGAGAGATCAGCTGGCTTAAAATGCTAGATTTTATCACTTGCTATCTAGAAAAAAATAAGAAAAAAATCAAGATTGAATAAAGTGTTCTAGGAGCATGTTTTATTTTTTTATTTTGTTGCTCTTAAACAGAATTATACAATTTCTATATCTTTAGTACTTTCATTACTTGTGTATCTTACACTCATTTGGAATGTACAGATTTGAGCAATTTTGATTATTCATAAGTAACTTTGAAAGTGACTACCTGAAGATTAGTAACCAAAAAAACTAGGTAATATTTATACAGTTATAAAAATACATGTTTACTATATGTTTACATATATATACATATATAATAACATCATCCTTAGTAATCATATTGTGTCTACAAATCTGTACTTATCATGAGTCTTTATTCATGGACATGGAATAACTACTGAAACTGTGTCTGATGGTATATGTCATGATCTCTTGACAAGAGTCTGTTTCTACATCTCTCCCCATAGAAGGTTCACCTGAGGAGCAGAAAGAGACTGGTGGTCTTCACTGCTACACTGAAAACAAAATAGCTTAGAGAATAAGAACTGTCTCTTTCAACGACTGCCAGAGAAGTTTCAGGAACTATCCATCCTCATCTAGTTGGATTCCACCTCATCTTGTTGTCCTAATTTCTAAATCTGACAAAAATGAGATAAATCACACAAATAAGCTTTACAGACTTCAAAGAGCTATATATGTGGCAGTATTACAGTCACTACAGATAATGCTGGTAAGTGTGCTCTTGGGATGTTGAAGATCAAGCTGTTTCTTCTATCTTAAATGTGTTGTCAATTCGGTCTTAGTGAATATCTAGAAAATCAGAAAACCAACACAACCCAGAAAATGAAATGTATTCAAGGATAGCTTTTTATTCCAGAGTGAGTGGCTTGAGGTTCACAAAATCATTATGGAAAGTTAATATGCTATCATTGGTTAAAGAAAACAATTATGAAACATTTTATTTTAGAATCTTTTCCTGTAGCTTATTCTAAAACCTCTTGGTTTCTTTCACCACATCAAATTCTCAACTTGTTCTTCTAGAGCAACATCAAGTAGCTTGTTACTGCACTTCTGTGGTCCTCTTAAGAGTGTGCCTACCACTTATGCAGCCAGACCTGTAAGTAGTGATGCTGTTTGAAAAACAAGCTAGACCTCAGGTCACTCTCCTTGGTGTATTAGATAAAGTGCAGTCCTGCCCAGAGGGTGGCACATTTTTAGATGGATAGCATTAGAAATATAGAGATCAATGGTAGTGCAGGTATTTAGGGTTTTTCTGTTACTTTTAATCAGAGCAAAATAAATATATTCATTACAACAGGAGGGAAGCAATTATTATTTCACCTAAATTTTAATAAGATCATTCTGAAAAATATCTTTAATTAAGGATCAAAATGTAAGAGAATAAAAAAGATGATCTTGTCTAATGGATAGTTCTAAGGACAAAATTTCACAAGAACAATGATAAAATATGAATGGAGCATGGAAGCCTTAACAATTTTTGTTTTCTGCCTTAGATTTTGACTAGAACCATATGCATGTCCCAGTATACCCCACTAAGTACTTAGTACTCCAGAATATTTAGGATGAAATGTTGGGTCTGGAGAGATTGCTCAGTAGCTATGATCACCGGTTACTCTTCCACAGGACCTGTGTTCAATTCCCAAGATCCACTTATGGTACACACCCACCTGTAATTCCTGCCTCAGGTAAGCTTGTACCCTCTTTTTGTCCTCCACAGTGTATCAGGCATGCACATGGTACACAAACATACATTCAGACAAAACACTCATAAGATAAACTTCTTTAAAACGTTTTAGAAAGATAAGATACCATCTCTGTGTGGTATTGTAATGTCTTCTGAATAGTCTGGTTTTCTTTCCTTTGAAATTCTTATTGATTCATAATGTTTCTCAAAGAATTATAAACTACTTTGCTGCTAATAATTATGCATTTAAAATATTACTGTATTCTTCAAATGCAAGGTCTAGGTGTTTTGAGCTGTTCACAATTGGTTGGGTCACTAAACTATGATCTTGAGGATGTGGAAAGAGGTTGAAACCTTTCTACCTTGCTCTCAGTGTCTTTTTCTCTCTGTTCTCCTTGCAAAGGAAGCATTGATCTCACATTTTTTTTTCTTAAAGATTCTGGAGTACTTTATCATTTCCTTGTCACAATGTTCAGCAAAGAAATTGAAAATACATTTTACCACATGATCTAGGACTTCTGGCTCCTTAACTCTTAGTTTTATAAGCACTACAAATGTGAAGTAAATGTCAAACTTAAGTGTACTTGAAATTACTTATATTTCACAGGTGCTCAACTAGAATAAAAAGATTCCTTTTCTGAACCACATCTTCCATTGCCCAAGACACTCCTTTCATATTTCAATTTTTGCTGTTTTCAGTAGTTAGAAGATAGTACTGCATATTCAAGACACCATTTGGGATATAGATGCTGAAGCAGTTTTCCATAGTCACTATTTAAAGCATAGCTGAGGATGCTGAACCAGAGAAGGCATAAGACATCATATGGAGTTGAGATCTCTTTAGAACTGTGTATGAACCACAAATTATTATTCTGGCGATATTTTCAATACTTTTTTATATGACCATAATTTATGGTATAGCATTTATTTGTCAGAGTCTTTTTATTCTTTCAATAAGGATGAGGATGAGGATTACTTGAGCTTTACATTTTTGCCTTGACTGTCACTAGCTCTTAAGTCACCTTGAGCATCTCCCACACTTCACAGACTGGCATATTTATGTCTGCTTTCATCTCTATGAGTCTATTAGTTTAATGCAAAATGTTAATGAGGTTGTAGCAAAGTTGTAGGGAAGTTAAGTGTTTGTCACAATGGATGAGCAAAGGAATCTATTTGAAAGCTCTAATTAAGCTGTCATTGTATGTATTGTGTGCTTATTTAGTGATCACTGTATACACATCAATAATTAATAGCCTTGTTTTAGAAAAGAGGAGGTTTTAGGAAAGTGCTTGATAATTTCTGCTGTCTCCCTAAATCATAGAAGCATTTTGGACTTGGTCTTGTTTGGTTTCACTCTTCGGTACATAAGAATGCCAATACCAACAAAAGTTAGTGGGAAGAAATAGTTGTAATGGGCATATTCACTGGGTTGTTCTTATAGTATGATTTGATTTCCAGTGGCAGCAAGTGGAAGTATTTCTTAGTTTTGTTTTTGTTTTTCCAATTACAACCCAATTGGAAATGAAGCCCTGTGAAGGATACAGCTCTTAGTAGATTTACTCCAAATATTACCTTGTTTTTCTTACCTATCAAGTGATGGTGTTGAGTTCTTGTAAATTATAATGAGAGCTTTTTCCAAATGACACATTATAGTGATACTACATTCTTCCCAACAACATTACAATGAGTGCCTGATGATAACAGAAGTCTCACTTTGGGGGGAATAAAATATGGTTTTAAATTTTTCAATCTTTAATCACACAATCAAATATAAAACAGAGAGAATGCTGATTTTGGCTAGTCAGATATTTTAGGACACTGAGGTCTCCACTTTTTCCTTTGTTAATCTCACAAATTCCAAACAAAAAGCAGGATTAGAGACCTATAGAATGAAACATACTTTAAGTAAATAATTTTGAACAAAGTTGTGCCATGTGGTGGTGGCACATGCCCTTAATCCCAGCACTCCAATGGCAGAGGCAGGTGGATGTCTGAGTTCAAAACTAGCCTAGTCTGCAGAATGAGTTCCAGGGCACAGCCAGGACTACACAGAGAAACCTTGTTTCAATCTCCGCCAAAATTAATTTATTCTATAGAAATAAATGTATATACACACATATATACATTTCTTTACCTTTTCTTCCTTTTTTCTTCTTTATTGTAGTTTTAAACATAATTTGAGCTTCAAAGGAAACTCACCATATATTCATCTTAAGTAAACATCTACAATATGCTACTTTTGAAGGGAAGATATTTTCTCACTGAGTACTGAGTAATTCACCAATAGTGATGACATTTGCTGGAAGAGGTCAAAATGATCCTAAGAAGTAGTGCCTTATATACATAGTTTGTCCAATATTCTCCCCAATCCAAAACAATAAAACCTCTCAGCACATTCCTTCATTTCCAACTTCTATTCTTTAATGCCTTACTCACCCCACTTCTTCTCATGACTTCCTAGCATTACATAGATGCAGATCAACCATACTTAGGAAAAGCTATTCAAAGCCAGTTTTTCTTATCTTCTGTGAGAGGGTTGTTGATGTAAATGCCACTGAGAGCTACAAGGAATTCACTCTGGGAACATATGCATCTCTTCCACATACACTTCTGAGTGCATACTCATCTAATCTAAGATGGACTATGTGGTTGACTATATGCATGCACTCAATAGCATGCATACTCTTTAAACCATCTACCAATCAAACATCTGTTGACAGATTTGTATTATAAAATAATTCCTCTATAAAACATAATTCCAACGTATAGTTTAAATATTTGTATATAATTTAACAACTTAAATTTAAAGTATTTACAATTAATATTGGAAGATGGAAGCTTAATAAAATTTCATATGATCATAGACAGTAAAGCTCTCAGTCTGTGAAAAGTATTGTTGTGACTCACAGCACATTCACGGAAGCTGCATGACATAATGCATAGGACCTACCTTCAAAACTGACCATTTAGAGTCTGAAAGTTTTCTGTGCCCTAGTTAGCCATAGTTGTTCTTCAATTCTGTTGGAAGCTATGGGACTTCTATTTGGCCCCTAAGAATCAATCTCATGTATGTGTTAGTTTCAAATAATACATTCTGGTTTATGACCTTAAGTCCCAAAGAATAACCTCCCCAGGTTCTAATGGCAACATGATAAATGCTTGAATGTGTGGCAATTATTTTTGAAATGGGAGTTACATGTAGCTTCTGCTTATCACTGTGCTAGTAGCACCCTGGGTATTCTTTGGGTATTCCAAATTTCTCTTCTTAGGGAAAAAAAAATGTTCCTTGTGTTGCAAGCCATGGTGAGAAGAAAATTCTGGAACCTTTGAAGGACCAGGCTAATAGTGGCTGAGAGTCACGTAACTGGGACAGGAAAAAGAGGTGGTTGCAGGGTATGATTTTCTTTTGTAACTTTATAATTAGGAGTCAATTGAGTTAAGTGCTTGCTTAATAATCAGCCTCTAGACATAAGGCAGGTTCCTGAAAATCAAGGAAATAAAACCTGGCATTGTGCGGCATAGCATGTTTTAGAACAGGGTAAAAATGAGATCTTGCCTCCCATAATGGCGTAAATGTTTCTCTGTGGTTGCATCTAACAAAAGTATCACACGGGCATGAATCAACGAGGGAAACATATTTCACTATGGTTAATTATCCTGAGTTATCCCAAGAAACTAGGTTTTATTCTGTAATCTTTGAGGAAATCTGCTGTTCCAAGCCCAAATCCTTTTCTCACCCAGGTGATTATCAACTACATTTTTGTACAGGAGAGAATTAATGCCACATACAGCCTAAGCGGCTTTGAAGGCAAAAAGGCCTGGACCTGTAATAACTTTTGTGTAGGGTATTGATTTAGAGAGCGCTGGAGCGCACAGTCCCGGGGTTTCTGGGGGCTGCCTAAACCCTGTCTACCTTTCATAGAATCTTCTACTTTTACCTCCACTGCGAACTCTTGCATTAACTCTCCGCAGGAGAGTCCAGGTAACTCTGTGGTACTCCTGCCACGGACTGAGCAAAACCCTAGGTCAAAAGTGAGCCCCACAATGAAATCTGTTTTTTAAGCCAGCCGCAATCAATACAGCTTTAAAATTTGATAACAAGGAACTTTGGCAGAAAATATCCAGGGCTGCAGTGAAAGAGGAAGAAATTTTCTCCCAAGTTCACAGCTTGTTCCTTCTCCTCAGGTTGGTTCTTCGGTGGGCATATTTTGTCGAATGTGTGCTTGTGCACACCCGGGGTGTGAAGAGCTTGCCATGGGTTTCCCACTAAGGGCAACTGTAAGCTTTTGTTGAAATGAGTATCCATTTGGCTGAGAGTAGGGTTAGAAGGGAACAGGAGGGGAGGGGGAAGCAGAGAAGAGCCGGCTTCGTGAATTTATTCAAAAGCGTTTCAATCTGCGTGCACATCTTCATCACTTCAGTGATAATTAAATCTCAACATCACAGGTGATGTCCTCACGCAGTCTCTTTCCCTGGTTCCCACTGGGCCAATGAAGCGGACCTCCCCGTGAGGCCTGTTAGCACAGATCAGGTGGTAATGTAGAGGGACAGATGAGCTTTCGCTGACAGATGGCAAGATGACCTGGAAAACCTGCCCCCTCTTCTAGGATCAGGCAGCAGCTGACAGGTATTATTTCATAAAATAACGTCTAAAAGGAATCGCCAGGGTCTTCGCATTAATCTGAGGCTGCAACCAGCCATGTAACGTTCATGTCAGAACAAATCTGTCTCTATGCAGGAGAGGGAAAGTGGTTTTTGATGAAGTTGTTCATAAATTTTAATATAATATGCCTGATGGTGTCAGATATAGTCTCATATCTCTTTTATATTTAAAGGCTCTAGTGAAACATAGAAATATTCAATCTTCAACAAGCTACTTTTAAATAAGTTAAAAGTTAACCAAGGGTACGGTGCTTACTGTCTGGCTCTCTGTTGTATTTTCAATAAAGAATTGGTTCATCTGAACTCCTTGTTTTTAAATGAAAATGATTTCAATCCTGTGAAAACCTTTTTCTTTTTTTTTTGCCAGAGGTATAGAACAAAAGGAGTAGAGCCGATGCAAAGTTGCTATGGAAAACTTGCATTCTGGAGAGAAGAAACTTGCCCAAACCCACAAGGAAATGACAGGAAGCCCCTGCCTTCTACATACATAAATAATATTTCACACTACTGACTAGCTGGCAGAGATAGCCCCTTCATTAAATGAGCTCTCCAGGCACCTGACATTTGAAGGCTCCAGCCCAAATGAATATGTGGGGAATTCTACCACCTGGATGAATTTTGGCTTTGTCTGCTCCCCACACATCTCACTAAAGACTGATACTTAGTGATGCAACCCGAGCCTTACTGTGCAATTATATAATAAATAGCAAAGCCACTTCAGGTTTTCCCCCAATGAACCAGTCAGTATTTCAGCACCAAACTTCTAAATCTGACAAGGTAAAATCCTGACACCTTTCTGTTTACTTGATTTTCATGAAATAGGAAGAAACATTTATTGTGACTGTGTGTGAAGAGAGGCAACATTTTTTTCTTTTCTAGACCTTTTTATGGTGCAAGATTAGTTCTGCAAGTACCCCAAGGACCATCGTTTGGAGAATTCATGAACATAACAGACGCACAAGTAACCTGGAGAGCATGTTTTACAAAGACAGAGCCATCTCCACACCTCATAATCACATTTTCACCTGCCCATCTGCTACAGACCTGGGCTTGTTAGTAAATGCACCAGACATTGAAGCCTGCCACTTTTGTCTTTCAAAAACATGTACTGAATATGCTCTGTAAAGAAGAATAAGGCCTTATGAGCAGAAATAGAAAAACATGCCAAGATATGCCTTTTCAAAACGGAAATCACTGAATTAAGCCAGGAAAATCTCATGATATACTTAATTTACTTGAATTTATTTTTGAGATTATAAAATAATTACATCATTTCTCCATTCCCTTTCCACCCTCCAAGTCCCCCCATATGCCACCTGCTCTCTTTCAAATCATTGTCTTTTTTCTATTTAATAGTTGTTCCAGATATAAACATATGCATGGATTTATATTTGTATGTGTGTGCTCCTAAATCAGCTTTCAGATCTTGTCTAGGTAAACATACTGCTGATATTTCCGAAGTGTGTCTTCTTTGTCACATACAGACCATGCGATGTCATGGCAGATATCCTCACTGTCCTGCCTCCCCTTTTGCTATGTTCCCTGAGCCTTAGGTGTAAGAGTTTTGGGTTAGATTTGTCAGCTGAGCTGGGCATCCCATGATTAGTTTATTCTGGGCATATTGACCAATAGTACTTTCAGTGAAGCTTCCTTTTGTCGAAGATAGTCACAGAAATCTACAACCAGTCAAAAGAAAACAAAAGAATATTCGTTTATACTTTCTCTTCTCCAACATGATTCTACCTCTTAATCTAAAGTGTGCTTTCTTTTTCTGTTGTTCAATGGTCAGTGAAAGTATTTACTTGCTTTGCTACAAAACAACTTCTAAATTTTAGACAGAAGCCTCTTTTGATACATGGCTTATTTAGCTAGATCAAATTTTAAATAGAATACATTTGGTTATATCTACTTAGTTATTTAACAATTCATTAACATCTTCACAAAATTTGGGAAAACTCATGGCCATTTTGTCTACTTTATAAAATTCTACCTACTGGTATGCAAATGGCCTGTAAGCTCTGTGTTGGCAATTGAGTTGTAATACAGGTTGTAATACAGCTCAAGTGAAATTCCTATGTATTACTTTTGTTCACCAATAATGATTACATTCTGCATGTTTTAAAGAAGCAACTCATTTTTTTTAATGGTTGGCAATAAACTTGGCTATAACAATGATTAGAATTGAGCATAAACATTAAGGAATTTAGAGTTTTAGCACCATGGTCCTTTATTAAAAGCATTGGTGCTTAAGATTTTCATCTCCTCTAATCATCCTAATATCATCCATATGAGCTTGAAAACCATGAAAGTTTAGATTCTTAAACACCTAGCAAACCTACATATTCCAAATCAAAATGAAAATTACTCTTGTTTGATTAGCTTTCATCACTGAGTGCAGATTATTATCTTCATCAAAAGAGGACAGGAGAGCATTTTAAAGATATTCTGCCAGTTTGTGTTTGAGAGTTGAGAAGTTCTTGCTTATTGTTAAAGAGAACTCTAATTCTGTCATCCAGTATCAGAAAAAATATGAAAACACATCTTCAATGTGTACCAAAAATTTTGTAATTGGTTGTGTATTTTGGTAAAATATTTTCTAGTAATAATGTCCAGAAAAAACCCTCCCAATGTTTATAGAATCACTCTCTTCACTTAGAACTTTGGCTATTATTTTGATAAAGTTTAAATCAGAACTGTGAATGTCAAGTATCCCTGTTTTGAGAGTTATCATCGGGTTGGTAGAAAACACCGGTTAACTGTGTTGAAACTTCCCACCAATGTATTTACCCTGTTTTCATAGTTTGTGCACATAAATGATACTTTTATTCATTGTAAATAACTGCACATGTCAACTTGAAGTGGCCTTGCATCAAGCGCCTGCTCCTCTACTCTTCTGTGATTAGAAAATATGTGTTTTACCTCTGTAAGCTTCATTTCCTATCTGTGGATGATATGACAATGTAAGATTGGTAGATTTCTCAAGCAGTCATCAATTTTATATGTGAATTCTCTTCTCTCCAGGTAAAATGAAATTTTATCCTAGGGCTTCTATCAAATGCTCGGTGCTATTGACATTTGGAAAAAATGAAATAAAATCTCTTTCACAAAGGGATGTCTTACTCAATTTTCCAAAAATTTATATTAAGTTAAAGTTTTTTTTTTGAAGTGTGTTGAACCATTTTTTTCCCACAATGGGCTGTGTTCTAGCCAGAGAAAGGTTTGGTTCACTTCTTCTTAGAAGCAGAGACAAAAATAGTTGGCCTTCCATGGCTTTGATTGTGAGGTTACTTACAAATACATCCAGATGACAGCCTACAACAGAAGGGCACTTCAGACATGGGTGATTCCTGATCGATGCCAAGAAAAGGGAAGCTATTTGGAAATATCCAAATCTCTTCAAATCTTACTTATGCAGGTGGGTTATATCCCCCTATTATGTTCTTAGCAACATGCCCCTTCCCCCAGCTTTAAAACACATAGGCCTTTTTGCCTGAGTTAAATTTGTTTCCTTAGCTGGTAAAGCTTTTCCTTTCCATATGGTCAGGATAGCTAATTTAGTTGTCTCTGAGGTGGCCAACATTATAGTGTGGTATCATAGAATGTAAAAATAAAGGAAGGTATGAAAACCTTATTCTAAAAATGAAACGAAAACAGATGGGACATACGTTTCCAACGTATTTAATTTGCATCGTCTTTTTCTCCTTTTAAAGTTCTTGTGGACCAATCTTGCAAAAAGGCAAAACAAACCCTAAACACTCCAATTTCATGCCAGCAAGCTGACAGGCTGATCTTTTTATCTCCATCAACTCCATTAAAAAAAAAAAAAAAAATCAAAGAAAGAAAGCACAACAGGCATGTGCTTAAATATCCTGAAATTTTGTTGTTGTTGTTTTAATAAGAATCTGAAGTATAATTCTTACATTATTTTTCACTGACACATAGTCAACCTAGAAAGGTGTTGTTACTTGCTAAAGGAGGGTGCTATGTATTTTCCAGTGTGGCCCCTCACAAAGTGGGAAGGATCTTTTAACTCTAATTTTCTCTCCCAAACCAGCCTCTAATTTTAATAGTTATAGATATTTTATTATTCACTCTAAGAGATTTTCTCATGCTGCATCCACAGTCCTTATCTCATCAGATTTTCCTATTGTAATTTGTTTAATAACCCACCATGTAATGTCATTGCCCACCAGCTCCATGTGAGCATGTCAGGATCTGTGTGATGTCAATGCATGTGAATTAGCAAGTGAAACAATTTAAGTTACAACCAGTGTTCTCTTCTAGATCACTGATTTTTACCTATTTTATCTCCATACTTTCCTGAATCAACTTTTTTGTTGTTACATCAAATCAACTGGTGGTAGAATCGCTTTAGAACTAATTATAAGTATGTGGCTTAACATAGGCTACATGACCCATGTTATTTGGTATGTACTTTCTCTGTCTGGCAGAATTACCTATAAGAAAATACTACTAAGGGAGATGATTAGACCTGCTAAAGGGTTATGATAACATAATAATGTAATATATTTTTGAAAATATAATTCCTTTGATACTAAAACATTTTAATTTTAATTGCATGAATAATTTCAAACGTCATTTTTTTATTAGTAGCTGGCTCTAATAATAAGGACTCATTGAAATGAAAGTATTACCATGCAAACGGAATGCAGCAACATATAAAAAAGTCATTCACTACAATTAAGTAGGCTTCATCCCAGAAATGCAGGGATGGTTCAACATAAAGAAAACTGTAAATGTCATCCATCATATAAACAACTTGAAGGGAAAAAACCACATGATCATCTCTTTAGATGCTGAAAAAGCCTTCAACAAAATCCAACACTCCTTTATGATAAAAGCCCTGGAGAGATCAGGAAAAAAGGGAAAATATCTAAATATAATAAAGGTGATTTACAAAAAGCCAACAGCCAACATCAAACTAAATGGAAAAAAACTCAGAGCAATCCCACTAAAATCAGGAACTAGACAAGGGCTGTTTCCTCTCCCTTATGATTTCAACATAGTTCTTGAAGTTTTAGCTAAAGCAATAAGAGAACGAAAGAAGATTAAGGGGATACAAATTGGAAAGGAAGAAGTGAAACTATCTCTATTTGCAGATGATATGATTATGTATGTACGTGACCCACAAAATTCTACCAGGGAACTTCTATAGCTGATAAACACCTTAAGCAAGGTAGCAGGATACAAGATTAACTCAAAGAAATCAGGAGCCCTCCTATTCACTAAAGATAAAAGGGCTGAAAAAGAAATAAGGGAAACATCACCCTTTATAATAGCTGCAAATAGCTTTAAATACCTTGGAATAGCTATAACCAAAGAAGTATCAGATCTGTTTGACACAAACTTTAAATCACTGAAGAAAGAAATCAAAGAGGATATCAGAAAATGGAAAGCTCTCCCATGTTCCTGGATAGGTACGATCAACATAGTGAAAATGGCAATCTTACCAAAACCAATCTACAGATTCATTGCACTTCTCATCAAAAATTCCAACACAATTTTTTTACAGACTTGGAAAGAATAATACTCAATTTTATTTGGAATAATAGGAAAGCCAGGAATGCCAAAACCATTTTGCTCAACAAAAGAACCTCAAGAGGTATCACCATCCCTGCCTTCAAATTATGCTATAGAGCTACAGTAATAAAAACACCTTGATACTGGCATAAAAACAGAGTTGTGGATCAATGGAATCGAATTGAAGACCCAGACATTAACTCACACAACTATGAATACCTATTTTTTGACAAAGAGGTCCAAAATATTCAATGGAAAAAAAGGTAGTATCTTCAACAAATGGTGTTGGCATAACTGGATGATAGTATGTAAAAAATGCAAATAGATCCAAATCTATCACCTTGCACAAAACTCAAATTCAAGTGAATCAAAGACCTCAACATAAATGCAGCTACACTGAACTTGATAGAAAAGAAAGTGGTAAATACTCTCCAACACATTGGCACAGGTGACCACTTCCTAAATATAACACCAGTAGCACAGACAGTATGAACAACAGTCATTAAGTGGGACTTCCTGAACATGGGAAGCTTCTGTAAGGCGAAGGACACAGTCAATAAGACAAAGAAAACAAAAACAAACAAAACAAAACAAGACAAAACAAAAAACAGCCTACAGAATGGGAAAAAATACCAACCCCACAAGGGACAGAGGACTGATCTCTAAAATATATAGAGAACTCAAGAAACTAGAGTCCCAAAGACTAAACAACCTAATTAAAAAATGGGGTTCAGAACTTAAAAAGGAATTCTCAGCAGAAGAATTACAAATGGCTGAAAGGCACATGAAAAAGTTTTCATCATCTTTAGCCATCAGAGAAATGCAAATCAAAACAACTTTGAGAAATCATCTGACACCTGTCAGATTGGCTAAGATAAAAGACACAGTTGATAGCCTATGCTGGAGAGGATGCAGAGCAAGGGGAACACTCCTCCTTTGTTGGTGGGAGTTTAAGCATGTTCAGCCACTCTGGAACGCAGTATGGTCATTTCTCAGAAAACTGGAAATCAAATCTCCCCAAGGACCCTGCAATACCACTATTGGGCATATACTATAAACATGCACACTCGTACCCCAAAAGCATTAGCTCAACTATGTTCATAGCAGCATTATTCATAATAGCAAAAACCTGGAAATAATCTAGATGCCCCTCAGCTGAAGAATGGATGAACAAACTATGGTACATCTACACAATGGAGTACTACTCAGCAGTAAGAAAAAGTGATATCCTAAAATTTGCAGACAAATAGATGGATTTGGAGAATATCCTCCTGAGCTAGAAAGATAAGCAGGGGACGTACTCACTCATTAGTGGATTTATAAAAAAAAAAAAATAAAGATGTCATTGTATACAAGAGCTCAAGGCTAGAACAAAGCTAAATGACACAGTGTTTCACTTCTGCATTGATGGCCTCTGGCAGGGGTGTGGGTGAGGAAGTACTCAGTTTCTTTAAGTGTCTGGCCACAGGGAGTTTAATCATGCTCCAGTAAGTAAATGAGCAGCATGAATGGGCTTTTTTGTAAATGCGGAGATCATAAGAGTGGGTATGAATCTGAGAGGACTGAAACTGAGTTTGATGGAGTGCATGATGTAAAATCACCAAATAAAAAATAAAAATGTATATATATATAATGTGTGCATATATATATATATAAAGTATTGTCATGTTGTACTGATTTAAATAACTTAAGATATCTACTCGAATTAAAGAGTCTATTGTCTTCAAATTTCAGGAAGAAAACTAAGGTGTTAGTATAAGTGAACGTGATAAGCATACAACATTACCCGAAGAAAACTTTGAGGATTTCTTGGGCATTTCTTCCAGTAGGTTCTGACTTCAAAGCCCTTTTTTCTCACAGTTTAGGCAGACTTTTAAAATCATTATGGATTGCTGATGCAGGAAATTATGGATCGATTAAGTTTTTAGGGGCTGGGGAAGATGATTGTAAAGATCTTCTGAGAAAGTGCAAGGGCCTGAGCTTGGATGCCTAGCACCAAGGAAAAGCTGGTCACAATGACAATCTTCCTGCTGGAATGTGAGGAAAGGAAGACTTCTGGAGTTTTCTAGCCAACCATTCTAGTCAGTCTGTGGCTGCTAAGCTCAGTGAGAGCATTGTAAGGAACACAGTGGAATGTGACCGAGGAGACAGCAAATCTCAAACACTAACCCCTAGATGCACAAATATCTGTATATACCCATCACCACCACCACCAACAACAAAGTGTAAGCTTACTTAGTATCATTTGTAATCCTGTGTTACATGTCTATTTAATACAATTTGGAAAAAAAAAACTATGACTGGTGTTATTGATGATACCTTATCATCTTCTTTCTCACAGTATTTGATAGCTTAGCTGAGATTTTCATTCATCAAACTGAGATATTTGTCCAAAAAATTCTTCATAATTCATTAAAGAACTAGGTGTGGATATTTTAATTGAGCATACATTTAAGCACATGCTTTCTGATGAGTTATTTGCATCTGATGCTACCCATCTATGGAAACTGTGAAACAAGGGAGCAAGTGAATGATCCTATAGAGAGGAAGATAAAAGAACAGTCACAGCCCTGTTCTAGCTCTGCAGGGTGCTCCAGATAAAAGCTGTCAATCTCTTTGGGGATGCAAGAAGCAAGTATGGAAAAGAGTTTGACCTTAAATGCTATTATAGATTGACTAATGTCCCTTCCTTACAAGTCATGTCAAAATCCTCAATTCAACGTATGACCCTATTTGAAAATCTTTTGTGGAAGTAATCAAGTTAAAATGAGGTCAGTATGGGGTGCCTTAATACAACTGTTACCTTGTCTTGTCTGTCATATAGGGGCAATTTAGATAAACAAGGCACACAAAAAGAAAATGATATAAAGGTACACATTGTAGCTTGTGGGAACAAAGTTGGAATTATACAATTGCACATCGAGCCAAGTCCCAGATTGCTAGAAATGTGTACAAAACAAGAAGGGAGAGAAGTTTGGGATTAGAAGATGCTCACCTCTTGAAATGTTTTCATTTGAGACTTCTAGGTTTTAAAGTTGTGAAATATGAGGCTGTTATTCTAAGATATTCCTTTGTGGTAATTTTCACAACAGCCCTAAGAAATGAGTGAAGTTGATGAGACAGGCCACTGAGGCTGATATTTGGAAATAATGAGAGAAGAAGAAGAAAAATTCCAAGAGAATGGTGTCACCCAGATACAAATTAGAGTGAATATTTTAAAAAAAATAAGGCAAAACCCTATGAAAGGAAAAACCAATAAAATAGGATCTCCTGATTTGCTGCTTATAAATGACCTTTCTGTTCCTCATCACTATTATTATTGTTGTTCTTGTTGTGATTAATTATATCTTCTATTCCTAACCTTTCAGATTACCATATGGAGAAAGAATCAATTGCTAGGAAGTCCTGGACAAAGTAATACAGCTAGAGGCTACATTGACAGTGATTTCAATTTCTTTTGGGATAAATTGTGAACAACAAGAAGAGGATGGCCATAGTCTACAAGAGAGAGTCTGTAAATCACTGTGTAAACACCCAGGAACTGCTCACCCAAAGTCAAGAACCAGTCAAGCAGTACCAGCTGTAAAAATGGAAGTGTGCAGGAAGTAGAGGATTCCTCTAACATCTGTTGGGGCCATTAAAAATGAAAACTAAATCCAAACTGGCAATATAAGAGATTTATTTTTCTACATTAACCCTGACAGCAACTGCCAATTTTTTTTTCAATCTTTGCCACACAAGTACCTTTCAAGGGGCATAAGAATCAGTGCCAACTGCAAAGCAGCAATACGTGTGTGTTGGGGGGGGGAACAGGATTAAAACAATTTAATATTGATGGCAAGCATCCAATAAGATGAGGATATAGAAGGGAATATGAGAAGTCAAAGCTGGTGAGAACACTTTAACATTCCCCAGGAAAATATAATCATCTGGGGAGAATATAAATTTGAAGTGCACCTTAAAACTGCAGCAGAGCCAAGCTGATCTCAGTAGACAGTCTCACACCCTAAAAAATGCAGAATTTGTATGAAAACCTCTCTATGCTATGAGTTAGACTAGTTTGAAGTAAGTGCAAAATATCTCAAGTGATGTTCAAGACATTTCCAAATAGAAGGAAGCATGGTAATGTCACACCATTCACTAAGGGAGATGCAGAAACCCTAAGAATCAGGAGGTCCTTGTTTGTCATGTGCTTTTCGAGGAGAGGCTGCTCTCCCTGAGTTCAGAGCCACACATACAATGTATATTAGTCAATGTCTTAACAGTACACTTCTCTCTTCTTCATTTTTTCATTCTTTCTCCCATGAGCATCACAAGTCTACCCATTGGCCACTCATAACTAGAAGGTTAGAGTTTGAAGGTGGAAAAGTATTCACTTGAGTTCATTTATATATGTAAGAACTATTTAAACAGAGGAAACATACAGACAGAGATATGTGTTTGGCCGCCACTTGCCTTGGACCTAATCTATCACTTGTTCAGTCGCAACTATCCAAATTTTCATCATTTCTAAAAACTGTAGGGTAACATTCTTCTCATTACACCATATTGTTGTTTTGGGTAGATTAAGCAAGAGGCCAATAAGAAAAAGCACTAACAAGTCAGTAATATATATTAGTGCTAAGTATTAGTCTATGTAATCTATTCTGTTTTAACTAAAAGATGTGTTTAACTCTTCAGTAAGATTAGAACTGCTTGAGAGATCTAACAATGGGTTGGATGCATCCATCATTCTGTTTACTATTTTCCTCAAACAGTCCCTCTGTACAACTACATAAGGTACTGAGTGAGGAGTTTTGTTCTTCTTGTTTTAATGCATTAAATATTGTTAAGGATATAAAATGAGCATCCAGCACAATATATTTCTGTGTATTAGATATTGAATAAAAATATGTTTAAATTTTACTTACTTCAATTGACTTCTTTTTTAATTTTCTTTTTGGAATATTAATTTTATTTTTATCTCTGAGTGGTTTGCCTACATATTTGTATGTTCATGAGAAAGTGTTGGATCTACTGAAATGCATTATTATGAGCCACAGTGTAGATCTGGATACTGAATTTGGGCCCTCTGGAAGAGTAGCAAGTATTCTTAAGTTGTGAGACACTTCTCCAGCCCCTTTTCCTTTTCCTTTGGCAAAGCATAGTCATTATTTCTTTTCTGCTTAAGTATTTTAATGTCTATTTATTCTAAAGAAGCAAATTATAATATATCAGTCCTTCATTTTTAACTTAAGTCATATATATGTGTATATATATATATCCCTAAAGTTGACAATATATCTTTGTATAGGGAAAGAAGTAAAAATTCAAATTAGTCATTTTGAATTATTTTTCAAGACACTAAAAAGAGAGTTGTGCAAGCAATACTGATTTGAAACGTTATATATAGTGTCTGTAAAAGTCTACAGTGATGACTAATGTGGGTCATTTAACCATGAACCCATCTATAGCAGTGATCAGCAGAACAGGCAAAACTGTGTTCTTGGAGAAAGAACTACTTATGTTTGGGCATAGTGAACCTTCTAACCTCATTGGTTTTTGCAATTAGATATGTACATGAGAAGTCACTTATTTCTTCTTATAAAAATTCATTCAAATTCAGTCTTTTAAAATGTCAGTGGTTGCACTTAACCTCATAAAACTTGAAATATCCATTCTATTAACAGAAAATTAAAAAAAACAACAACAGCTCCACAATTCCAAGTTGTATTGTGTGTACCATTAAAATAATAAACAGTATGCCAGTTCTCTTCAATGTTTTCCATTTATCAACTTATACACTGTAGCATTTATCTGAAACATTTCTTCCGGTTAACTTTCAATACTTGGCAGGCTGATCATTCAGTTTGTGGAAATAATTTAAGTTCTTGATTTCTCACAAACATCTAACTTTGGGGCACTTATTTTCTATCTAGAATCTCTGCTACAGGGTGGGAAGAAGATAAAACACATCCATCAATGCTCCTTTTTCTAGCAGAACTGGTAGCAAATAGTACATAATAAGACGTTGACAAGCTCACTAAAAACGATACTCTTAAGTGAATCAAAGTTTTCATTGATTTTTTTTGAGACTACATCTCTTTTCCTTAAGGCATTAAGCACAAGTTTATAAACTGTTTGTTCTGAAAGAACATTCAGCACAGGAAGAATAATGGGCTTGGTCCTGTGCATTACCATTTTGGATCCATAACTGAGAATTGGCCCTGATATGCCAAGAGGTACAATGAATACATAGTAGTAAGCTTAATATATTAGAGAAGGAGATACACAGATACTGCCTATGAATGGCATCTGAACTTGCATTTTCTTAACACTGGAGGAAAAAGTCTCACCTTTAAACCAGGAAATTTTCTTAACGCTCTCATTACTTGCACAAAAAGAATTCCAAGAAGTTTACATGAAAGTATTTTCCATTAGCAATAGTTCAAAGGGTAATGTTGTAACTGTTTGGTTATGTGGTCTCTAAGCATATGCCTATGACCTAAGGAACAAGAAAAGGATGCTTTTAAAGAGTGGGAGGGTATGTTTCACAAAATTAAAAAAATCAGCTTCTCAAAATATTCAATCAAAGCTAAGGTCAGGCATACCATTTATAAAGCACTGAAGAAAATACATAAATGGGAGACTGATAGAAGAAATTAGGGAAAGTCAAATATTAAATACAAAATTTAAAACATTGTAATAAAGTTGGTGTTTTTCTTATGGTGTATTATTTATAAGTAGAATGATTAGCATTGGACTTTTCTGATTCTTTGTGTTCACCTTCCCTGCCACATGCTTTTTTCAAAATGTATTCTATGAATTCTGAGTCTGACTATATATATATATATATATATATATACATATATATGCATATTGTATGTATATATTTATTGCAAACTTGAAGATGATGAAAATAAATATTCTTAGTTTATGGTTCAGAAAACATCCATGGTCATGAGTTTGGAAGCTTTGTTTATGTCAGCAACCTCTCTTAAGCCAAACAACAATGTAGGCCACAATCACTGAAGTCTATAGATAAAAACGGACAGACATGGTCATTGGTCAGGAAATGTTGCCATTGATAGGCTGTCCAAAAATCTTAGTCAAGTACAATCAGTGTTAATATAATACAGGATATATACAATACTCTGGCAATGGGAAAATTATTGATTGTCCTTGTTTTTTTGAAATGAATAAAATGTCTCTCATTTTATTTTATTTTATTTTATTTTATTGCCTTGTGATTTTTAAGTCTTGTTTAAAATGCTTCAATTTAAGGTGTGTGTGAAACCTGCAGTAGGGGGATATTATCAACTCACAAGTTTGAAATCGGCCTGGGCAACACAGCAAGCCCCCAAAACAAAACATAAGTTTCAGCTCACCTTGAGCCGTTAGATAATTCACAATAGTCACAGCATAAGTTAAAATATTAAATCATATTAATAAAGAACATCTATAGTACGTAGCAGTCAATATTCAACATGTCAGTTCTGATTACAACCAAAGACGGGTGGTAGATGTGGGCACTTGAGAAAATATTCATGAACACGTAAGGCTGTGATAGATATGTGTGTGTGGTTTGTTCACATTTTTTTCTTTCAAGATAAGTGTTAAAATGTGTGTCTTTTCTCATCTACTACTCCTGTCTTAAACTTTTTCTCTTCTGCAAAGCATGCCCTTCTACAAACATCAGGAAAGGTAGAATAATGTTCACATCATTTGGGTTGTCCGGTGGCATTTCCCTGTTGCTGGCTTTCAGTGTAGATGTCTTGGTGCTGTAGTGTTGATAGAAGTTTTCAGTAGGAACATTGCACTGGTCAGTCTGCTCTTTGCACTTTAAGAGTGAAGTTAGAGTTTTTTTTTTCTCCCCCTTGGGAAACTGCACCTCCCTCTCACATTCCCCGAGCAGGCTAAGATTTCATTGCTGACTCACTGGGGCTTTAAGAGAAGCCATGTCTTCAAGTGTACCAGCACCAGAAACTCCCTCTCTGTTGTTCTAACACCTAGCGATCTGCACAGTTCCCCCTTACAGTCCACAGATGCGAGAGTATATTTTTCTTAGCTCACAAGTGCTTGGCAGAACTGATTCCCAAGGTGCTCCAGTTATGTTGTTCTGGGTTTTCATCACCAATCAGATTACTTACTTTCAGTCCATAAAAGTTACAGAGCAGAATTTGAGAAATTTATATTTAATAGGGCTCTGGGGATGATTGTCAGGATGGGCATTGAGTGGATGAGAGAACATTTTGATAGATCAGCAGATAGAGAGCATTGATTCTGATAAAGATCCTAATAATATGAGTATCAGTGTTACTAAAGAGCATTGTATCTATTCTGAGATACACTTTAAATAGTTCAGGAAGCACTTGTTTTTTAAGAGCACATTATGCTATTCAGCAGTGTTTGTCTCCTTTAAAATGATTCAGTGTAGACTCGAGATTCATGCCTATAACCAATACAACCCCCCAAAATCCCTTCTGTGTAAGCTAGTGTTTGCCTGTTTTTTCATTTTATAAATCCAGATATGCTGGTAATTTCTACCTGTAGTAAAGTTATTCGTATTTTTTCTGTGTTCTGATGAGTTATTTTTAGCCTGTATGTGGCATGACAAAATTATAAGTATCAAGTAGAAAAGTCATGGTACCTGTCCAGGAAGACTAATTTGAATGATGGGGGAGGAATAATTCTTTCAATAAGGAGCAAGACAAAAAATGTGGATTTTTTTTAGCACTGGTATGTAAAAACTACTCCTTTTTTATTTAAAAGAAAAATTTTTCCCATACCTGATACTTCTCCCCTTCCTGGGCCCCTTCTCCCAGTCCTTCCCCCAACCTCTCCCCTCCTCCCTTCACTCCTGAGAGAAGGCAAAGAATCCCAAGGTGAGTCAATTCATTCTGGCATATCAAGGTAAGGTAGGACTGAGTCCCTCCACAAAATATCAAGGCTAAGAAAGGTGTTTTCCTGCTAGGCATGGGCTTCCAGAGGACAGTTCATGAACCTGGGATAGACTCCAGTCTGAGGGTGAGAGGCTCCAGAAACTTCCCATGCCTTTTGACTGTCATCTACATTCAGAGGGTCCAGGTCCATTACACGAAAGTTCATCTGCTCTTATTTCAGAGTCTGTGAGCTTCCAACAGCATGGTACTATTCCATGGGTTTCCCCATCATGATCCTGATTCCTCTGCTCATGCAATCTCTCCTCCCTCTGTTCAGATGGACTAGCAGCTCAGCCAAGTGTTTAGCTATGGATTTCTACATCTACTTCCTTCGGCTAATGGCTGACAGTTCTATAGTGGGAGTGTAACCTTTACAGCCACTTTGGAAATCAGTATGGCGGTTCCACAAAAAACTGGGAATCAATCTCCCCAATGATCCATCAATACCACTATTGAGTATATCCAAAGGATGCACATTCTGACCCCAAGGGTATCAGCTCAATTATGTTCATAGGAGCATTATTCATAATAGCCAGAACCTGGAAACAACCTAGATGCCCCTCAACTGAAGAGTAGATTAAAAATTTGTGGTACATTTACACAATGGAGTACTACTCAGCAGGAAAAAAATGGCATCCTGAAATTTGCAGGCATATGGATGAATCTGGAGAGCATCATCCCGAGGTAACACAGACGCAGAAAGACAGACATGATATGCACTCGCTCATGAGTGGATTTTAGATGTGATAACCAGGAGAAAGTTAAGAGAGAAATTTTTAGATCCCCTCTGGGAAGGAAAAATAAAGAAAATCTCTTAAGAAAATTGTGATTATATGAGGAGTGGGTGGCAGGGGTGGAGTGACAAAGGGAGATGAGAAGAAAACATGAGAGAATGGGATGGGAGAGCTAGGAGGATGGGAACAACAAAACAGGAGAGCAAAGAAGTGGATATCCTGATAGAGGGAGCCACTGTGAGTAAGAGAGAAACCTGGTGCTAGGAAAACACCCAAGAACTCACAAGACGGGCTAGGATTCCAAGCAATAGTGGAAAAGGTGCCTAAACTGGCCTTTTTTTTATTATCATGTGAAAAACTACTCTTTTATCCCAAAGAAGAATCAGAATAGGACCATCTCTGCTCAGGATCAGAGGGTGGAGCAACTGTAGGAAGGGAGGGAAAGCTGGCAGAAAGAGACTTCTGTTCTCAGCTCTAGGAGAAAGTGGCCCATTCCAGGAAAAGCATCCCATAACACACCTACAGCATACTTAACTCCTTTTTTTTGTAAACCAGGAAATGAGCAATATGTTCCCTTTTAGGAAATATGGCTTATATTTCACCCATTATAATGGCTTTTGTCCACTGGCTTTGCACTATTCTCTGCCAACTGTTCAGAAGGTAACAGTTACAAATTCAGTTACATGTGAGTAGCAGGAGAATTTTACCTCACAGATATACAGAAGTTAGGATTTATTGCTATGGGTCTATTTCTAAGTGCTAACCATAATTCTAATAACAGTTCAAACTCAGTAAAATGATTTTGCAGCTTTGTTAGATAACGACTCTTTCAACTCTTTGGGATTTCTTATTCATGAACAACTCAAGTCTAATTATATTTACTCTTTCCTCTGGAGACATAGGAGAACTTTATTATGTTAATATAAACACGGTAAATTATATTTAACTTCATGAGACAAAATCTTAACCAAGGCAATGTTTGCCTCCTCTAGTCCTTTAATACCTTACTCAAATGGGATGTGCTTCTCTGAATCTTTTCCAGAAGAGCAATAAACATACATGCTATTTTATCCAGCATCTCATGTTACTGTGCATACTTCTGCTTTTTTTTTTGACTTGAGGCAATGGATGCAAGTGTAAATGGCCTAGATTATTGAAACATCAGCCCAGGATTAAGTCCTGGTTCTATCACTGAATTGATTCAGCATTCTGTAGTTGTAAGTTTCACTGTCTCTCTGTGTCTTATTTATTGTGCCATATTACCTCTATGTTTCCTTAACTTTTTTTGTAAGAGATACTAGCAGTGCCTAGTGAGTAAGGTCCTGAGACTGGTGACTAAATATATACAGGTTTATAAAATGATGGATGTAGTGTCACCTATCTGTAATCCTACTATTCATATGACTCACTACCAAGATCATATTGAATCCAGATACATATGTATTCATTTCTCTTGTATTTAGTTGAGACAAAGCAATAGATATAAGGTTGGGGAGATAAACAGATAATTTGATAAGTAGACTGATAGCAATATCTATATATTAGATAGACAGATGATAGATAGAGAGAGAGATAGATAGATAGATAGATAGATAGATAGATAGATAGATGATTATAGGTAGGTAGACAGGTAGGTGACAGATAGACAAAGACAGATAGGTAGAATGTTAGCCAGACATTAGAAAGAATCACTGACTTGACATCTTGATAATTCAAGAATGTTAAATAATACACACAGCTTTTTCTTCACTGTTTTGTCATGAAAAGGTTGTAACTAATCCTTACAATTGCATGACTTTCAGACATATTTCTTTTTAAGAATACTTAAAATATTGTTCTCATCCAAAAGCATGATTTGTCAGAAGCCAATCTAGAATAAACTTCTATAGCACCAAATAATGATGAAAACCAACAACAAAAAAATTGGAAGCTTTCTAAACATCAGGAGATATTTCCTCAAATAATGAGATATATCTTCATAGCTACACTGGGCCAAGATACTGAAATAAGCAAAAACTAATAATAAGGAGAGACAAGATCTTTTCATTTGTATAACCAACTGAAATATGAAAAAAGCAACTTTTAATATGAAAATTGAACAAGGAAAGAACAAACGGGAGACAGGGCTGAGGATATCCTACTATAATGTCGTATGCTCAGGAGACTGAGAGGATCATAAATTCAAAGCCCTCCTAAACAACTTATCTTGAGACACCCATCTCAAAGTAAAAAGTAAAATAATAATTAATAATAAGAACAATAATATGTCTAGAAATGTAATATGGTGGTGGAGAGCTTGCCTAACATGGGGAAGATTTAGTTTCAATTCTCATTTTGATAACACAATATAGATAAATAGATTTATAATTTTAGGTAAATTAACAGAAATACTATGCTTGCACAATATATCAGGAAATAACATCCAAAAATGCAACTTTAATTCATTGTAGGTACCTACCATTTGTGTTTAATTTGACCCCAGTCTTGAGGTTGTGGGGGAGAAAACTGGATCTGCCAGGAGTGGAGGCTGAACTAAGCAATATTGGGAGAGTGAGACCTTAGGACTGCCTGCAGCCTGCCCAGAGAGGGGATGGGGAGTTTTGGAGAAGAAAGAATGACCTGATGTGGTGGGAGGGGGAAGGGACCTTGAATAAGGATATACAAGGATAGAAAGTGTGACTTCTCTGTTCATAATAATAAAATAAAAATAAAGAAAAAACAGAAAAAAAGAGAAATGCTCATTAGAGTTGATAATTCTCACTCTGGTGGAACCTATATAAAACATTTTAAGAAAAGATATTGATCTTGTAAAAGACATGACACTTAGGTCAAATTATTAGAATGATTCTACAAATAATTGTTTTCACATGACTTTGGATTTAATGCTATTGAAGTAAACATTAGAAATAAAAGTCCATATATAACATGCAAAAATCTTAAGTGATTAAGAAAATAAGATATCAAGTTCATTTTTTTTTGAAGTTTAGTATTGATGAAAAGTAAGAACTAAACTTATTAGAAGAAAAATGATATCTTTACACAAGTCCATTTACTGCTTAGTGTCTGTACTATTATTACTTAGGGTCTAAATAGCTTATCTTTAGGTGCTTAAAATGATGTAGTTCATTAAAATAAATAATAACTAGTTCAAAGCTTATTTCTTATTTGTCTATTTCTTTTTCTTGATGACAATTATGACACCTCAGTGGAAATGAGAATTGGCTTCAGGACATGGCAGGTGATTTGGAATCCAATCCAAGATTAACATTTGTCAATTGAATACTGGGGAAATTTTATATATATTTAAAATTATATATATAATTTTCTTGAGATTCAATTTCCTAGAAATAAGTTATAAAAATGCAATAGATTTCTATTACAAGTAGCTTACATTTTTACACTATTCTAGTAGCAGATCTTGGTCTAGTATTCCTCCAACTTATTACAGCTGCATTAACATGGCTAAATGATATATTGGGAGTTTAACATAGTTTGTATAGTTATTGTATGTTTTCTATGAATCAAAGACCCATATCACTAGTTTTTCAGTTACACTTGACATTATATTGGAAATTTAATGTGTAACATTAAAAAGCAGACCAAACTCATGTGTTTTAGATCTACACTGTATGATCTCTTCAAAACTGCTAGATTTTTAAAAATAAACTGATGATTTCTAAATATTACATGTTTGTAATTAAAAGACATGTAAATGCACTTAAGCAGCAAGGACAGGCTACTTTTAGTTTTTGTTAAAAAATGAAACAAAATTTACAAGAATTTCCATCTTTAAAAAATTTGGCATAATATTTATGATATTTACAGTCTTTCTTTGAGATAATCTATAGTTCATCAAACTGCGATTTAGGATAAGAAGAGACAAAATCTCATAGTGAATACTATCTGCAGAGCATAAGTGTCACTGAATTAGATTATGCAAATGAGATGAACAATATACTATGAACATAGTTATGCTTTCCTATATGGTATGTAAATGTGCAAATTGCTTTTGATTTAGAACCAAATTCTGCCATTTTTAGAATTCACTACTATCAGTGTTCATTATACATGAATTTGTGGACATTTTTTATTGTTTTGGGGAACTCACTTGCTGTGTGTTAAGAAATCTGGATGTGTCACTACTCAGTTATGCCATAAAAATATTAATTCAATAATCAACTATTTATATTTTATTCATAGACTATATACATTATGTTTGTTGAATTATTTTTCACAACTCACTGTTACAAGGTTTTGTTATCTAAATAGTTAATACAAACTGAAGCATATTTGAATGAAAGGAGGCCAGAGAGAGGTTTTCTAATTAAATTAAGTTAGTGGCATTAAATTCTGTGGAAAAACTAGGTCCAACTTGCTTTAGTTGCTTGACAAATTCTTTGAGCTCAGAGACATTTTTTTACAAATGATTCTAGGTTTTTTTTTTTTTTTTTAAAAATCTAGTCATTATTAACAATACACAATCTTGAGAGGATGCAGTTTCTCCACCCACAGATCCCATATTTCTATGGAAAGTCATTGCTTCTTTAGCCTGTGAGTCCTGCTAATCAGGAAATTCCAATTTTCTTAGCAAAATACACTGATTTCAAACTTCAGTGCCTGCCACTGACACTATTGAATCAAAATATATAAGAATCAAAAGAAAACTCACATGAAAATTCAAAATTCATGTTCTAGGTGGAATGATGTCTCAAGATGACCATCCTTTCATACTGTTCTAGCCAAGTGGATTTTTGATACTCACTGAATTGTTATTTGATATCCATGTACATTCTTATAAGTTTTATATTGTCCTATAAACTCATTTGGTACACATTTATTTGTTTTAATTCTATAATTTTTCAAAGATTTTCTTAAAGAGCATGAATCATGTTTTTAAATGCAAAAGAGCACAAAAAGCATGAAGATGGACAGTATTAGCATATACATAAAAACATCTATCAATTTCTTTGGAATTAAACATCTCAAAAGCTATAAATATATATGGGGGAAAATGTTTTAGATTTCAGTTATTTACTTTCAATAGACTCCCCGTTCTGTCCATGACTCAGTAAATTATCTATATTCTTTTTACTTTGCAATATTATTTTCTATTTTTTTTTATTTAGTTAAGACCTATAATGTGGCCATAAAGAAGGCTGGCAAATTGTAATACAGTGAATCCAAGCCTATTTTTAGATGATCCAAATTAACACGGTTTGTGACAAACATACAGTGGTTTATTTTATAAACCCTACTAATAATACATGAAGCATGAATTACAGATATGAAGGCACATTAAAAAGCAACGGCAAAATAATACACATATGAGAAAAGTGAAGTGAAATGGAGGTTGCAAAAAGGAATCTATAAAGAAAAGACACAGAGAAAATGAAAAATCCTGAAAGATAAATTAATGTATGCCCAAAGGCAATGAATGTCATTTAGTAATAAATATACTGGAAATAAAAACGGAGCCAATTAGTATAAACAAGAAAAGGCAAAAATAATCAGGAATAAGAACGAGTAATACATAAGGCGAGTTTCATAAAATTTAAACTAGGAGGATTATAAAAATCAAGTCAAGAGGGAACATAGTGGGAAGAAATAAAGATGGCAAACAAAAGAAAAATTGAGAGGATGACAACAATAAATAGGACAAGACTTTGTGGTGCACTGAGGCCAGGAGGTCTGGCTCTCAAAGGGTAGTGGAGATAATTTACTGACATCCAATATGGAGGAACTGATGGAACCAAATTATTTTCTTGTCCTCAGTTTCCACAAATAGTGAAGAGACTAATGTGGCAGATACAGCCATTCATTTTGAGAAGATAAAAAAAGAAAGGATGAAAGCTATTAAAATTCTCATGTCTTCAGAACATTGTATTCTATTTTTTTTTAAGGTGAAACTAACAACACCATGTTTGAATTGACTGCAAGTATCAGGGACATGTCAATATTGAAGAGCATAAATAGGAGAAAGCCAGTAAACAGCAGACCAGCAGAGCTGAATTAACACAAGGAGATATTTAGACTACCTTTATACACTGAGGTTTACATTTCAGGAGAAATAAATAAATGTATACTTTTTTTTTCAACTGGAATTTTAAAAATATTTTTCCTGGAGCTAGAGACATGGCTCAGAGGACAAGATTTGGTTCTTAGCACTCAAATGGGGGCTTACAATCACCTATAATTCAGTTTCCATGGTTCAAATGCTTTCTTTTTCTTCCGTGGGCATCAGGCATGCATGTAGTGTGCATACATACATGTAGGCAAAATATATACACATAAGATACAAATAAAAAAAATAAACACGCATTTTATTAGTTAGACTCTAGGTGTGAAATAAATAGTAAAGTATTTTGTGTTATTGGACTTCACATGGAAATAACTTCAGAAAACAAAATGAAACAAGTCATCATATAATGCACTAAAATGTAAGGATTTTACTTTTTAGTGCTTGTGTAGAAAACATATAAGAATCAAAAGAAAACTCACATGAAAATTCAACATATTGCTATAAGATTGTATTATCTTTAATATTAATATTACATCTTTAACCTCAAAGCAAAACTGTATTATTTTTCTTATGAAGCCTTTAACAAAAGTGCAAATTGCCTCTTGTGTTCTTGTAATCATGATTTCTACTATATATATGTAATAAAGGTAAAATGTGATAAAATACATATATTTTTAATTAATTTTTCTTCCACACATTATATCCCGACTACAGTTGCCCCTCCCCTTCAGTCCCTCCCTCTCTTCCACTCTTGTCTAATTCCACTGCTTCACTTCTTTTCAGAATAGACCAGGCCTCCCATGGATAAGGCACAACCAGACATGGTGTAGCAAGTTACAAAAAGTCTGGGTGCATACCCTCATATCAAAACTGGATGAGGCAGCTCAATTGGAGGAAAGGGGCCCCAGAAGCAGGCAAAAGAGTCAGAGAGCTCCTGCTCCCATAAGAATATCAAACTATACAACCATAACATACACAGAAGGCCTAGATCAGACCCCTAAAGGTTCCCCGATTATTGCCCCAGTCTCTGTGAGCCCCTATGAGCCCTGGTTAGTTGATTCTGTGGGCCCTGTTCTTGTGGTTTCACTGACTTCAATGGTTTCTTCTTCACGCCTTTTCACAGGTTTTCTAGAACTCCAACTAATGTTTGGCTACGGGTGTTTGCATCTGCTCCCATCAGCTGCTAAATGAAGCCTCTCTGATAATAATTATGCTAGGCTTCAGTCTACAAGTTCAACAGAATAGTGTAAAATATAACAGGCTTTAAGCAGTTTAAAAGAAAGTATTCATATTTTGTCTATATAAAAGTTTGTACCTTATTAGATAAATTTCTCTTAGTTTAATATAAAAATAAGTTTTGAAAAAAATGATATATTCTGAATATATAAGGGCTCTGTTGTTTAAAAACATACTATCTTAAACACTGTAGGGACACAAATTTAGTCACGTCAATAACTTTCTGTTTTAGTTACCAATATCTCACACATCAAGTTAAAATGGAGAGGTTTATTTTAATTCATGGTTTCTGAGGTCCCTTCCCATGACCAATTGGCTCTGATGATTTTAGACTTGGTCAAGTCAGCACACAAAGGCAGGGACACAAGCTGCTCACATTGAGGTGGTCAGTAAAAGGGAGTGAAAGAGGTTTTCTATTGGTGTCTTTTTAAAGGACAGCTCAATGACCTGACTTCCTGCCTTAGGTCCTTCCTCTTTAAATTCCTAGCACTTTGTAATACCACCTTTACTACTGAAGTTTAAACCTTTGACACATGGGCTTTAGGAAGAATATTTAAAACAAAAACACAGCAAAAGTTCACACATACTATTTGCAACCATACACACCTGTGCTATATAATTAATAAGGTAGATTAAAAACCACTACTATACAAGAATTCCTGAAAATTTAGGGAAAGATTTGAAAATCACTTGAGAACTTACCAATAAAGATGACCCAAAGTTACCCAAATAGAAAATGCAGAGTAAATTCAGCCACATACAGATAAGCTTTCTCCTACAGTAGATTGGAACTACAGAGGCCAACAAATGCACAATATGAAGAGTGAGAGACTAGGGAGGCTCAGGACTCAGGAACCATGGAGCCAAGGAGGCAGAACAGAAGTCAGAATGGAGGTAGAAAACCATGGAAACTGTGTCTAACAAACACATCAGGACAGACACACATATAAACACAAAAGGACTTGTCTGCATGAATAGGGACCTGACATGCTCTGAGCACTGAGATGGGGAAGTAAATATGAACCAAGAAGCTATCTCCAATTTAAAAAAAAGAAAAAAACCAACACTTCAAAAAGAAAAATTAGTTTCTCCAAGGGAGTCTCAGTGGGTATGCAAACCATACTTAAGTATTAAGTAAGTACCCAAGGCCTAGTAGATGCCAACACAAAATGAACTCTAATTTTGTCTTTTTCATTTGCCTGCTTTTACAAAGAGAGTTAGAAAGGTGTTAGTTTGGAAGGGTAGTAGGTAGGAAGGTTCTAGGAGCACATGAAGGAGAAGAAACTGTTATCAGAATATACTGTATACAAATAATGTTATTTTCAATAAAATTTTTCAGAAAGCAGAATAAAGAACTTTTCAACACAAGAAAGTTCCATATCAAAAGTGAAGATATGATAGCATCTATTTGGCACTTAGTCTGTGCCTACTATTTCACATATCTTCTATTATCGATCCTTAGAACATAAGTCCATTAAGGCAAAAAAAAAATGAAAAGAAAAGAAAAAGAGTTGTGGCTGTTACTCCACCACGTATCTCTTCAAAATTGGGTATGATTATTTGATTTTGTACAGCAGACAAGGTAGAGAGATGTCATGTTGTTTGGATACTGCTTGACACTCTCATCCTTTATGCTTTGTGTGTTTAAGGCTTGTGACATGGTTAGTTACTTTTCATCAGACTGAGATGTCCTTGCGAGATCAGTAAAGCTTGTCTCATTATACAACTAACAGGATTGTTTCAAAGAGGGCTATCTATAGAGAAAACCCACTTGAAATATAAGCAGCAGCATCTATCCACATGAAATTCAATGGGGAAATGAAGAAAGGCGTCTAGAACGGGCATTTTTCTTCTGTTTCATGGCCTCCATGAGGTGAACTGGCCTGTCAGCATGACCTTAAGTCTTTGGAGCCATCAACCAACAGAAACCTTCCCTTCCCTGAACTTTTTCCTTTGAGTATTTGCCACAGAGAAAAAAAAAAATCCGACTACAGTTTGGTCAACTTATTGGGAAGTGATGGGTCCTTAAAGTGATAGGGACTTGTGGGTGGTCTTTAAGTCATAGAAAGTGGACAGGTCTGTGGAACCTGTTTCTTTGGCTTCCTGGTATAAGATACAGTTCTTTCATTTCACACACATTACTCCTATTTCCATTTATCACAAGATATCATTGAGTGGGCTCTCATTGCAACTGAGTGGATGAAGATTCTCCACCCTTGAGTTTTCATTACACTGAGATAAATAAATGACTTTTCACTCTAAGAAGCTGGGGTCTAGTATTTCAGTGAAAACTTATTGGAAGGTATTCTGGAAAAGATACTGTCCAAGAACTCTGCAAACCTGAATATTTGATTCCAATAAATTCTAATTTCAAAAATCCAGTGACTTTTTGTTGGTGGTGGTTTATTTTGTTTTGTATTTCTGGGAATTGAATAGTAAACCTTTGTGTGTGTGTGTGTGTGTGTGTGTGTGTGTGTGTGTGTGTTGTGTGTGTTGTGTGTTGTATGTGTTTTGTGGTGTGTGTGTGGGGAGGTGCATGGTAGGCAAGTACTCAGACACTGAGTCATAAACCTATTCTCTCAGTCAATTTCCTGTTTGTGTTTTGACTGTATGTATATACGTAAAGCTAAAAGTGGCAAAAAGAAAGGATGTGCCAAATTATGGGGACAGCATGCTTGAGTGAGTGCTTAAAATACAATTTGAATGATATTCTGTCTCCTTCCAGATAGAGTAATGTATATTTTCATGCAGAAACCATCAACCAGAAAATTAACAAAAGATCGGTTGTCTTTTTGAAACTGTCAGATTTTTTTTTAATTTGTCATTCACTATATTTTGGTCAAATCTTTCACTTCCGAGGCACATCACCTGTTGAAGTTCAAACTAGACAGATTCCAGCCTGGAGAATGGGAACTGGATACAAAGTTTCCATCAGAATGGGAACTGGATACAAAGTTTCCATCCGCAAATCAGGATACTGTTTGTGATCCGTAGTTGCTGGGTTGTCTTTTCTATTTTGCAGAAAATGCTGTAACACTGTTTTCTTATTCAATAGAACCAGCTCATCTACCATGACAGGACATCCAAATTCTTCTCTCACTTATTTTTATACTTTGCTCAAAGTCTCCTTCCCTCCCTTTCTTCCTCCCCCCTCCATTCCTCCCTCCTTCCCTACTTCCCTCCATCCCTCTCACCCTCCCTTCTTTCTCTATGTATATGTATTTTTGTATATTTCACAATGAAAGTTTTTGATGTACTGTGGATACTGTGATAAATTTGCCAGAGTTTCCTTTCCCTCTGACTTAACATTTAAAGTTATAATATCTTACATATTATTAATAGCACATAAGGAAAATTTTATACTCTTGGTTTATATTTACTCTATTTTCAGCTGCCTATTGAGTATTTAATAAATATTTTCTTCAATAATGTATGGAAAAAAGTTTTCTGTCCTAATGTGAGAGAACAAAATAACTTTAAAGTAAAACTCTGAGATGAAAGTAGTGAGTTTTGGGTTTTTTGTTGTTGTTGTTGTTGTTGTTTTTTACTTTTGCCATGCTATAAGGATTGTGGTTAATTCCCATGTAGGACATTATGCTATTCAAATGTTCGTCCATGTTTAGATAAGCAAGGGAGACACATATTCTTTTTGTTAAGGCTTCTTCTGTGCTTTATATTTATATGATCTTATACTCCAGGAATAAGTAGTTGAAAAATAAGATTCACTAGCATGAATATGAACATTGACTATTTTATGACACCCTTTCCAGTTTAGCAGTTGAAAGCAGCATTTTAATGCCTGAGTATTGTTTTTTAGTAAGAATCATGAAATTTGAGGGAAAGTTAAGATACGTTCTCCACATGGATTGATCTTCTATTTCAGAATTTTCTAAAATCCATTCATTTGATCTTAACGTCTTAACCTCACATACAATTGTAGTTTTGTTTTTTGTTTGTTTTGTTTTTTGTTTTCTTTGTTTTGTCTTGCAAATACTGGGGAACTTGGAGCTGGTGGAGACCTAGCTGAAGGTTCCAGCAACACTGTTCAATGTGATGGGCATGAGAAGATCTATGTGCTTATGAAGCTACCATTTGTGTATGTTTGAAGATGAGTCAAAAATACTGATTAGTAGATTAAAAAAAAAAACCATTCTGTGAGACAGCTAGGTATAATGCAGAAAGTTCAGATGACATAATTATTCAGAGAAATGTAAAAAACATGATGGTTATAAGCAGAGAGAGGAGACAGTCACAGCTGATCCTTAGAGTGCTCTGAAGGCAAATGACTAAGTAGCTATGTCAGGGACAATTTAAACTCAGAGATGACTGTAGATGACAGGAAGAAGAAGCAAGAAGAAATTTGGAACCAGAGAAACAAAACAAGTTGTTTGGGAAAATGAAAGACCACTGTAGCCAGAACAAAGCAAAAAGAGGGGCAAGATAAAAATATGCTACAGTACTTGAGAAGGAGTGCATAGTCAACCAAGAAGATATGCTAGAAATTAATTTGAAATATAATTAAAATTGACATACAGCTTTGAATAGGTAATTGGCTTTATTTCATTCACATATTCAAATGGTCAATATTGTTATTATTGAAGGGTGTAGTGAAAGATAAGCATAGCAGCTAAGCAAAGACTATTGTTTTATCCCAGCAAGATAACATGGTCATTTCAGTAGAGATTCTGGATTGAGAAAGGCAAAAACTGATGCACTCATGTTACTTTGAAATAGGTCTTAGATACCATAGAGATTAATATAGGTTGCTCATTTTGATGGAAAATAAGAAGGGGAAGACAGAATTTCAGTGAAGATGTCTGCAAGTATTCTTGTATTAGTAGGCCAAATAGCAAAATCAAAAGCCAAACCTCTTAATAGGTCTGAAGGTCCATAGGCAAGCCCAGATGTAGTGATTTGAATGTACTCATCTTGTGGTTAGTTTGAAATCATGCTCCCAAGTAAAAACATCTAAAGTATTGTAGATATTAGGGCAAGATCACTTATAACTGAGCCCCAAGAAAGTCCTTAAGTAAGAACTAGAGATGGCAGAAACCTTAAAGAACTATGAATGTTCTTCAAGAGTATGTATGATGCCAGAATATCCAGGAATACAATGATCACCTATGACATTACTGCTTTTTGTCACACAACAACATAGCTTTGAGTTCAAGATCTTAATGAAAGTCCTTGTTCCAGTCGCAGAGACATAGGAACAATTTTATTCTGACCTCTAATTGTGACAACTAAGGAGGTTCTGAGCATATAAAAGAAAGACATACGTGTTCCATATGTGCTCCATAGCCTTGGATATGTGGAAGGGTAGTTAGGAATGGTTTTATTGAAGGTGAAGATAACATAGAGTTTGAATGGGAAAAATTTAGAAAATGTTACTAGATGAAATAGCATTTCCCATAAACAAAAACCTGGTTTATAAAAGAAGTATGTTTGATAATGTGTGGGTAGGTTTCTAAGATTGACCAAACTTAGATTCAGCAATATATAAAGAGTTAGAGACCAAGAAGGGACAAGCTTTGGAAGTTATCATAAAGATATTGATCTTTATTTTCTAAGAGATATACAGAGTTTCAGAGAAGCTATTAAAAACAGACAAGAAAAACAGAATTTGTGCCTTAGAATGATCTTGGCAGTCAGCCCTAGGATGAATGCTTACAGTTGATTGAGAATATCTCAGTATTATTTAGGAAACTCTAATGGAAATCTAATCCAGGGAATGATGATCACGGTGAAGAAAGTAATTAACATGTATTCCAATTGAAGATCTTCAAAACTTTCTGTAGTTTATTAGATCTTAAAGATGGATACTATTTGTTATTAAGATAGAGAGTAAATTTGTGCCAGGAATGGAGCTTCTTAATTTGGAATTTGGTCAGCAAAAACTGGTAAATAATTCCTGACAGATGGCAACACAGAATCTTCCATGACCATTAACATCAAGATCTCTGCTTTATGCTCCATCCAAGAACTGCAACTTCTGACAATATCGCTGTTTCCAACTCTGTAATAGGTCACTTGCCATCAGAGCATCATTCCCTTTTTAGGAAAGCAGAGGTCTCTTTTAATTAATAATGTTTGTGATAATGTTGATGGTTAAGAATATACATACTTGGAAGCTTTGTATACTACAAGATAATTGGCATATGCCACTCTGGTGCTTAAGAGGTGACAGATCAAAGGGCAGAAGATTCGCTAGAGATCTGAAACCACTTCTGAGAGTTTTGATGAGCTTGATTTCTTGTTCATCCTTCAGTTCTTAGTTGGTTTCTGCTTGCTTGCTTTTTTTTTTAGTTCACTTCAGCTACTCACTGGTGCCCATTAATTGCACACTTGTACACTCCAGGATCTTTATGTTGCCCCCTAATATGAGACTTATATATGTAACATAGTTATAGTATTTATTATTTCATTGTCCTGATACATGAAACATACCCAGAATTCTATATTTGAAATTATTTCCATAATGAAATATTTAAAATGAAAATACATGTCACAAATTTTGTATCAGAATGTGTTACAAAAATTTTAAAATAATGTTAAACTTTAAATAATGTTACGTAGCAACATCAATTTTCATCTGTCAGGTAGATTTGAGTAATGAGTCATGGGTTGCCTGAAGACATCACCTACATTGCACTATTTACTTGTACTCAATCCTATTTACCTCTGAAATTTGTTTTGTTGGCATTTTTTTTTTGGTCTCATATATCTATAGACAGTTTGGGGGGATTAAAATGCTGTAAATCATTGCATAAGTGCTATTATTGTATGGTTAAAGAAACTGGTCAACATAAACATAGATTTTCATATTTATGTGCTGACAGGGCTGAAGAGAAATCATGAACTTTTTGAATATATTGTCCTTGTTCAAAATTTCAAATGAAGAAAACATATCTTACATCTAAGGCAATTTCTTATTGCCTTCAGCTATTAGTAAAAAAAAATTTATACCTTTGTTGATTTGTTAGTTTAAAATTATTTATTGTCATAGAAAAATCTCTTACGTTAGCAATAGCATTATTTTCCAACAACCTTGCATCATTACAAGTAACTAATGTTTTTCCATTTTTCTTATTTGGGAACAGAAATTACATTAAATCAAATGTTTGAAGTTTTCCGAAAGTATATGAAAATAATCCTCACTCAAAAATGTTAGTTTTGATAATATAATGTATCATCTTAGGTTAGAGAACAAAAGAATACAGTACTTTCTGACCTTGTTTTATAGTAATACTCCTAATAAATTCATGAAAAATTGATGTAAGTACTGTAATTAAGATCATACTTTTCCAATGAAAAGTGATATAAAAGTTAAAATTAACAGGCCTATTATTGTATAGACACACACCATATTTAACGTTTTCCTCCTCTGTACACTTTACAATACTAACCTACATATATCTCAGTCCAGGTGAATTTCTTAAATGCAAGATGAAACCATGAAAGTTGTGCAAATGTCTTTAATTATTTGTAAGAATTTCTGAAAAAAACAGTATTACCAGAAAAGGGTGAGGAATTACTAAACTGAACTTGGAAAGAGGTCCATAAAGAAGAAAAAGTAGGACAATTTTTCTTGAGTATAAGTACAAATGAAATAAGTACTTTCTCAAGACATGATAAAAAAGACGGTGATGTAAGGAAATGGTGAAGAGCACAGGTTACCCCCACACACAAAAAAGAGGAAGCATTGTGCCAGCTGGAGAAATAATAAATGCTGAAACAGGATTGATGACAGCTAGTTTACTCAAGTCAATGGATTTCAACTGGAGAATGCCGAAGAGTGATTTGCATAGAAAGAATGTTCCTAAGAAAATGAGGAATCATGAAAATTCAGTAGAGAAAACTAAGAAATTTTGTAACATTCTTTGAGATCACTACAAACTTAAAGGAAAAAGAAAAGCAAACCCTGTGGTATGGCACAAATTGTGTAAGAACCTGCTTTGATTCTTGTAAGGGATTATGTGGTAGGCATGGTATGTTAAGTCAATGCTACCCTAATGGATTATGTTGACATTGTACTTGTATTTTGCTTTATATTATTTTATTATAATAGATATATATACATTTTTATCCGTTAGGAGTTTTTGTTGTTGTTGTTTTACATTAAACAGATGGCTCTCACTGTCCCTTTTATAATGATTAGAATTTGGCTATCCACTCAATATTTTTATTTTGTCTTTTTGGTTTAAAATGTCTGTGTTGATAATGAACCTATCCGCACATATAAAAACATACATATACATTCATAAGTATATATATAGAAAATTAATTAATCATTTAATATTTTAAAATAAGAAAACATATGTAGGTACACATACAAAATTATATAGCTATACATTTCCTGTGGAAGGAAAATATTCATATTTACCAGCATTTATGGAATGTTTCTTTCTATAACATCCAGTTCTGCAAGGAAAATAAAATGTCTTTTCTATAAATGCTTCTTTCTTTCTTTTTTCTCCACTCAATGTATTTGTCTGCAATAACAAAAGTACAGTGCTTTTTAAATGCCTTTTGCATAATGTCACATTAAATGTGGCTTTTAATTATTGGTTTTGATGATTTTTGAAGATTTTTGTATTTAGATGGCATACACATTTTCAATCATGTCTTAATTACTTTTAAAAATGCTGCACTGGCTTAGGGACAAGACAGATAACTTGTTAAGCATTTGAAATTTCTGAGCTGTTTTCTCAGTTCTGGCAGTCACTACCCAAGTCCAGATTGTAACCTCCTTTCTGCCTCCAAAGCCTGCCTTGGCTCCGTGTCCAGCGAGGGATTATGGATTTAGCAAGGAAGGTAAGTGTGACTACAAGCATTGGCTCACCATCTGCTCCCCAGCAGAGCGTGGGCCAACCTGCATCGCCTGCAGCAAGACCAGGGCAGTGTTCTCCAGCCAGCCCTTTCCAACCTGGCTCAAGGCACACTGCACATTCAGTCAGATGATTAGGTCTAAGTAGTCCATATGTAACAGAATATTTTTCCTAAATACCAAAATGAAAACAGAATGAATGCCATTTTTTTTCATTCTCCTTACTCGATACATCAAGTTTTACACAAATAAATACTCTCTTAAGGTTTATGCAAATGATAGAAAAATAAAACTATGCATTATTTAGCAGTTCTTCCTATTTCAAGATCTAACAGACTTTATTCACAGCATGTTTTTCCCTAGTTTATGCTGGCCTTCTTTTCTGATTCGACTTTTTAATTCATCTTTTTAAATTATTCCTTTTTAAATCATTATCTTATGTGTCTTCATAGATTTTAATGTATTAATCTATTATTAATTTTTACTATACTCAACTTAATCTTAAGTTGTTTCAAGCTCTTTTAAGAGTAAACACTTGCCTGTGCTTTAAAAATAGCTTGTACTTTAATATTTTGTGTATTTGATCCAGTAGCCTCATTCAAGCCTGTCACATAAATTATAATTTTATTGTGGCATTTTATGCACAGGATATTCAAGTATCAAACAAGAAGATTAACCTTTGGGTTCAAGAACCAAGATTATTTTTCAATTCATAAGAAGATTTTTAGTCACCGATATTAACACATTTATTCCTTTTTGAATTTATTTTGTTTCAGGTCAAGAGCTTAAAAAATAATTTCCATAAATACAAGAAGAGCATGCAGTTTCTGCCTTCTTTATTCCTGTTGCTGATTAGAGGCCAGAGTGAACCTGAAAATAAGCTAAGCACACACCTCACTCACCCTTTTTACTTTAGCTGTTGTTTTTCTGATTGCAGAATGCACACAGAAAACAATCTAAAACTGTATAACCCATAATACAGTATATTAAATTACAACATTGGTCAGTAATGGAAACTTATTCTCAGATATGAATTATTTACAGCCCATTTAGGTAATCCATATTCAGGTGTGGCAATGAAAAAAAGTGCAACATAAATCTTTAATGTTGACCGGTTGAGAGAGCAGAGCTGAGGATTACAGACATTTTAAAGAAAAAAAAAAACTAAACGAATTGATATAGCCTGTTCAGTGGCTTACTGCACCAGCGTGCTAATAAATTGACGGATGGTGTGTCAGGGGTAGGAGGTGAAACCCTAGCCTTTCTAACAAGGCGGAGTCTAACAGCACACTACCAAAATAAAGAGTTCTGAACCTGGCTGTCACGGGAAATCACCTGCATCTCTTTTGTCTATGTGAGTGTTAGAAATGTCATTTTGTAATGTCAAAAATCCATGAAGAATTTTATAAAAACAATTCACTAACTGCATTAGTAATTTTAAGGAGCCATGTAGAAGAAGGTGGTACAAAAGAGAGAGCGTATTGAAAAGAGGTGGTTCTTCATCTTTTGTGTGGAATTATAGCCAATGCCATATTTGGGAAAATAGGCTTATGAAAGAAATGACTGTAGCTTTGCTTAAGGTTTTTATAGCATATAGAAGAGAAAATATCCACTAACTTAAAGGAAGCAAAGTCTTTAGAGTTTTTGGTGCATTTTTTTTTTTTTTTTTTTTTTTTTTTTTTTTTTTTTTTTTTTTTTTTTTTTTTTTTTTTTTTTTTTTTTTTTTTTTTTTTTTTTTTTTTTTTTTTTTTTTTTTTTTTTTTTTTTTTTTTTTTTTTTTTTGCACATACTGTGCAAGTTGTTACCTACTTCAAACTGAAGTACAAAAGATTATGCATGGTGGGGAGAATTTAACTTGCAATTTCTTTTGTTTCCTGGAGCAGTACCTATATTAATTCATCTTATAAAGATCATCGCTCAAGAACTAAATTTTGCATATATTAGAAAGCAGAATTAGCATTGCACTGTGTACAACATTCAGCACTAACTTCTCTCCAAGCAACCATTAAAGGTCATGTTTTGACGACTGAATGGCATGTCTGCACCTTGGTCCCCTGGAGAGGCATTCCCCAGGTACATGCAAAAGGTTATTAAATTACCTTCCAAGCGACACTATCTCTTTGGATGAAAATAATTACAGGCTTTTAGAGGCATCAGAATGCTTTCTTTCGTTCTTTCTTTTTTTTTCTAATAAGAAGAGGATGCAGTACCTAATGACCATTTTTGTGTGTGAGTCATACAGCCTGTCAGTGGTGACAGGACAAATGAGCAATAATGGCATAGCTTAAAGGGGAAAGGTTCATTTTAAATAGTGACAAATAATATTTAAATGGCATTGTTGGAGACCCATCATGCTTGTAAAATGAAGTTTGTATCCCTCCTTCATCCTTTAATTTCTTCACTGTCAAATGGCATTAGCGGCTAACATACAACATCAGGTGCAGATATAATTTTTAACTGTTAAACATGCCCCTAACCAAACAAAATGGATCTTTTTTTCCTGGATTTTTCTTTTCAATATGAATAACTCATTAAATAATTATACATATATGGAAATTCATTGTAGAAGACAACTTTACTTGAAGAAGAAAATAGTTTTAAACTATAATGTCTTTAATGTTATTTGTTATCAAGATTAAAAACAAATATGATTAAGATTTTAGGCTAGCTATCAAAAACCCCTTAGGAGTATCTTAGAGAAGATGACCAGGTACAATGATTTGCTCATATGTATCCAGTGTATATTGGAATGGGTCACTAAGTATAAACATTCTTTTTTTTTAAGCAAATGCATGACTTCCAACCTGTAAAAAGTGTGAGTCAAACTCACAAGCTAGATTTTCCTATTCTTTGTCTAGGTACAGAACTTTTAATAAGGATGTTAAAAATGGGTAAATGCTGAGATGTCTTGTGCACAGAACTGTACTAGTGACTTCCAACTTTCATAGAGAGCCTTCGAATTCTTGAATATTTTTACATAGCTTTGTCACATTTATTACTACTTTATTTTCAGATCACTTAAGCCAAAACTGGAGACAGTTTAGGTACCTTTGAGTTGTTAAAAGTTATAGCCAATTTTCTGAAAAATTATACCAGCTAAAAACACAACATTAAATATTTACCCTGTTGGATGTTAAAAAACGCTTACAATGAAAAATGTTCACATATTGACTATTCAAAATGGCCTGCACTTTGAAATGGTAAAATGGAAAGGATTGCAGATGTACAAGAATAAATATAAAAACAAATGAGTTGACTTGAAGTGTTGCCGGCTTTCATAAACATGCTACTGCAATAACATGTGACATTAATATTTAATTACAAAAGCACTGCTGCAAAATCTTTGAAATTAATGTTTTGCAAAATTAACATTCAGTGCACAGAAGCAAAGTCGTTCCAGGCGCGACTGTGATTAACAATGCCATTCACTTTACATATTATATTAATATATTATTCAAGCTACGAATTAACACCTCCTAATTTAAATAAGGTGCTACATATCATGATGAGCTAAAATGCTTTTCTTAAAATGGCCCGTCTGATTTCAAGCAATCTGTGTTTATCATTTAATATTTTGTTATTGAATACTGTTCTCTGTAAAACTCCTTCCACTTTAATTTCAAGCAGAGACCTCATTAAACTGGTGTGTTCCGTTTCTAGGATTGCTAAGCCATTTGAACCATATTTTGTTTGCTTGCTACCAGAAGCACTGAAATACTGTGTGTGAGACTCTGCTCTGGGCAGCCATGCTTTTACTTTGAAGGTTCTGAGGGATCCTTTCAAGCAGCATGCTTTCTGCTTTCAGTAAGACACTTGTTTGCACAAATGTGGCCACTGCCATTGTGCCTTGCATCAGATTTCTGTGTATTCACTCAGAATGCAATGACACACTTCTGGGCGGGGATTGCTGAAATTCCCACATTGCTGCTCCACTGACTGAGATGGAGCACCTGTTTCCTATAGAAGTGTGAAGATGCTTGGAAATGACATTCTCTTCTACTAGTGTCTGGATGAGAGTGATTGTCATTCATGTTCTGATCCTTTTCACAAGGAAGTAGCCAAGAGGACCAGATATGTTTTGATGAGATCCAGGCAAATGATAATTTCTTGTTTCAAGGAAAAGAATAGTTGAGCAAATGAAATCATAACACAGGAAATGCCTCTTTAAAGCCTTCAATGCTTGTAGGTTTTCTTATTGTAAATTTGGGGCCCCCAATTTCAGTCGCAAGTTGGTTGTTGACATATTTAAACTGAACACAATTAATTGGTGTGCTCAAAAAACACTGAGCAACAAAAGTCAATTATTAAGACACCTCAGAATAAATTTAGTGTATTCTAAAAAGTTTTTTTTTATTTATAGCATATCTGAGTTCCTAAGCTTCCAATCAATCAACCAGTATATGACATGAAGACATTGGTAGGCTACACACTCACTTGACAGTTTAGAACCCTAGACTAAAAAAGAGCTTTATTCATTGACTTCAAGTCAAAGACCATAGGCTACATTTCTAAATATGTCCCCCATGTTGTGTAATTCGAACTCAGGTCCACTTATGTAGCTGAATGGGTGTTATTTTTGAAATCAACAGAAAAATTCCTCAAAGGATATTTAGCAAACAATTAACCTAAACAGAGTATTGAAGACAATAAGATATTTACCTATGCCTAGTAGCTGCCAATGCACTGTTTTGTTTATTCCAGTTTTTAAAAAATAAGGCATGAAACTCTAATAATTTCCCCTTACGGAACTGGGTTCATCTGGTCTTGGCTTTGGATATCAATGGTCTTTTGCTTATGTGCCTTTTAATTTGAGAGATGCATAAACATAGTTTTTATTTATTTATTTATTTATTTATTTATTTATTTGGACCTCAGGCTGGCCTTGAACTGATCATGTGAGCTCTCAAGGCAATCTATCTAGTTGCTTCAGTCTCCAGAGTACTAGGATTCTAGGTATATACTGCCTTACCTAATACTTTTACATTTCATTTTTATTGAAAAGACTATTGTTTTTATACAATATACTCTAGGTATTCTTTTCTCACCTATAACTCCATCCTGCTCCTTCCTAACTCCCAACTTAGGAAATTCTTAGGCAAATGTCCTACCACTGAGCTGTATCTCCAGGAATACCTAAATTTTAAAAATAATTAAAGTTAATTATTTTATTTCATGAGTATTTCATATTGGAGTGTTTGCCTGCATGTGTGTGTATGTGCAACACTTGGTTTTAATGCTCAAAAAGTTAGGAGTGTGTTGAATTCCTTAGAACTGGAGTTATCAATAGCTGTCAACACAGGTGCTGGGAACTGAACCAGGTTCTTTACAAGACCAGCAAGAGGTCTTATCTGCTGAACCACCTTTCTGGCCACCCCTATCTTTTATTTATTTATTTATTTATTTATTTATTTATTTATTTATCTATTTCTTTCTTTATTTATTTGCTTACTTACTTATTTATTTATTTAAAAAACACTTCATTTAATTGTTTTGTAAATTTTAAGGACTTTATTAAAGTAAAATTTTGATGATCAGAATTATGTAATTGACTTTCAAAGATTATTTGTTCACAATTTAAAACCACACTACTTCCAAATGAGTAACACATTTTGGATAGTCAGTTATCAGATTAAAAGATGTGAAGTTAGAATTTTCAAAATAATATATATGTCTGTTTAAATAATCAACTTCTGTGCTTTGCACAAAAGCAGTTCCTGAGGAAACGCCTTCAGTGTCATTTGCCTCTAGCATCAGTTTTCCAGTGAACCTTCCAAGGAGAAAGGCAGATTTCACACTAATATTTATCTTTTAAGTTTTCAAATACACCAATAAATCTGGTTTTTAGAGATCTTTGACTTTCATAGATCTATTGGATCACAGCCCCCAAATTTTCTCAAATTGATTAGAATATGGGTAATTTTTTCAGAGAAGTTTTAGATGTCATAAGCTACGTTTTAGAAATAACTTTTCTAAAATGACAAACAAATAAGCAAGAATGAAGTAATGTTAATGGGTGATTAATGACATTGCAGACCCTCACTAGTATTTACGGTTGAGAAACAGTGACATTGTACTGGTTGGTAATTTATTTAAATGATTCCAGAGGGAAGGGAAAGTGAGTCTGCTGTGGACATCTACTAAATAAATTTTTAAAATATATTTTTCTATGGAGCTGGAGATAAGACAGATAAGACAGGACTGTGTTCAGTTCCCAGCACCCACAGGAGTTTGCTCACAACTGCCACTAACTCCAACTCCAGGAATATATTACCCTCTTCTCATCTCCACAGACACTGAATTTACATGCATATACACAGAAATGCACACCTATACATAATTAAGAGTAAAAAATAATAATTTTTAAATGCAGAATTATCTAGTAGTGTTTTCTTAAGAGTGTATAGTAATTTATTTAGACAGTAGTAGTTGCCATCGTATTGATAATTTCCAAACTAGGATTTCTTTGGAAGATATGAGATATGCAATTCACCAAATGTGTGAAGAGGTTCTATGCCAGATCAATGAATAAGAACATTTTAAAATACTGACCAATACAATGTGAATAAAACCATGAAAATTTTTTGTAGTGATCATTGGGAAAGAGTGATAACCAAGATTTTTCAGGGAGAAAGCATTGTCTCTATTCCTGGTAAACTATGTCAGTTTCTAACAATTTACTTAAAGGTAATAATTAGTAAGATATTAATATTGTTTGAATAAGTAAGTGCTATAAGTAGTGTCTGGTCCTGAAAATACTACTCTAATGCCGTTATATTCATTTTAGATTAAGTTTTAAAAATGAGACTGTTGTTTCCTGGAATAAATGCCACATTCAGTAATAAAAGTGAACAATAACTTATTCTTAACTCCATGCAATAATACAGCAAAGCTACAGAGAACAAGAGTAGTTCATTTTCTGAATACCAATTAGCAATTAGCTCAATTTTATTGATATGGACACAAAATTGAAAGATGGGGATTCTTCTAATATTAATCCTCCTGCCCAAATTTGCTTAATAACAAGCACTGCAATCGTGAATTGCCAGTTTAGGGGCACTCTCATGGTCATCCTCAACCCTGGCTCCCAGGTGAAAACCATCATTTCTTGTAGTAGACATGGGCTAAAAAAATGGTGAATCTCACCACCTGAGGCAACTTGATTATCACACCAAATAAATCTTTTCAGCTGAACATTTTGTTTAACAAGGTAGGTGTTGGTTGATGTTTTAGCAAGAAACAGAGCATGCTCAGTTTTGTTTTCTCCTTCCTGTTCTCTGCTTTTTTTCTTTTGAAGCCCCCCATCTTTTTTTTAGGTCTTCAGATAAAAGGGTGTTACAATTCCCTGATTACAGATAAGCATCTAATAAGATATTTCAAATATCCCTTAAAGTAAAGAGCTTATTAGTGGATACTTTATGACCATTTCTAGACAGAATCCCTGTAAACTAGGCAATCATGTCATTGTACCAATATATACTCAACTGACAGCCTTTCCATATTTGAAGAACTTCACATCAATGAACATAATTTACACAGTTTTTATAGGCAGGAGCCCCTTCCACATAGAATTTGCATTTTTAAACTCCTAGATTTATAGCAATACTGGCCTGATAATATCAAATTTATACTCACAGAAACATGACTATACTTCAGAGTACAATATTAACTGAAAATATTCAGAATGGCTTTGTGAAACTCTGCCATATCAAGAGTATTTTAATGATGTCCAGGAAGATACAGAAAGACAGTTGAGAATGTTGAACAAGTTGAAGTTAGAAGTTTTACTTGCTCTTTGAAGCCAACTTATTTATAAGAAAAAAATAAATAGTAACATAAAATTATAGATGAATTAGTATCACCATAGAATTTTAACATAGTTTTGATATAAAAACCATTTTTAGCTAATTTTCAAGGATAACTAGATTTTCTTTTTGAAGGAAAACATTTTTATGCTTATTGGAATGTGAAGTTCCTCAGTAATTTTTTTGTTTGATTTTTTTTTATTTGTTTGCTTTGTTTATTGAGACAGGATTTCTCTGTGAAACAGTTCTAGTTGTCCTGTAACTTTCTCTGCAGACCAAAGTGGCCTTGAACTCACAGAGATCTGCCTGCCTCTGCCTGCCAAGTGCTGGAATTAAAAGTGTGTGCCACCAATGCCCTGCTACCTCCCTGAAATTTCTAAAAGTTATAGACATTAGAACCTAGGAAAGAGATTTAAAAAAAAGTCCTGGATGTTCCAGTGGTCCAACACAGAGATGGTCCAAAATTTCTTATAATTGTTAAAGACATGTTTTGTAACAAATGTTGGAATTCAACTGATTCTAACATTGTTACAAACTCGTTTAAATTGGGTTTTATAGTTGAAGTGAAAATAAATAAATAAATCTGCATAATTTGTGCTAGCAAAATATAATTTTATGTACCTTTTGTCATTTTCAAGTCATAAAAATAAGAAAAAATAAAAATTGACAAAACTAATAACAGTGCTGTTATTATCATCACTAAGATATAGCATACAGTAAGTGTCTATTTTTAGGAGTTTGCTTCAAAAAATTTGACCATACTTTAATAACACCAAGTTTATGTTGAATGATAGGCTCCTATATATGTCAACAGCTCTTAGCATTTGATCACCTGCATAAATATCCTTCCAAGAATTAAGACACCAAGAAAGCATAAACTTTTTAGAACAGACATTAAGGCCTAGAAATGTAATAGATTCAACAATACACAGATACACAGAAATTTGCTTAGCTGGGGCTGAAAGTTGCATTATTTGAGTCCAGAGTCATTTGTTCTTGTACTCGACCTCTGGATGTTGTTATGGACATAGGAAAAGCAATAATCCTGCACATAAGGTAATCATGTCATTATAACAATGTAAATAATATTTAATATGCATCTAATTATTTACAACAAGATCTGGTTCTCTAAGTAAACAGAAATGTCAAAGAAGAAGACCAGGAGAGGAAGGAGGAAAGGAGGAGTGTAGGGGTAAAATGCACCAGTTGGCTTCAGCAGTCCCTTAACTAAGATTTGTAACTGTAAAAAAAGGCCCTCTCTTGCTCTCATCATAAATAACAGAAACATTTTGGAAAATTACAGACTAAAAAACACCATTTTCTACCTTTTAGAATGAAAGAAAATTCATATAGGACATAGACATGTATGCCTCTTAAGGAACTGGTCAAAATCCCAGCTAGGGAAGAGAAGACAGGAAATGAACACTCATTGGAGATAGGTAGGCTCTCATGCCTCGTAAAGAGACTTTGATGAATTGATCTTGTTTCAACAAGAGTTGATGCTTTCAGCACTTCCTTTCATCCTCTCACTGCAATCGATCTAAATTTCTGAGGAGTTCAGAATGAACATTTTCATTGGCTGGCTTTTCTAAGTGTTGACTGGATGCACAAATAAAAAGGCAATCCTCGAGTTTTTTTTCTGAGCGACTTGCAGCGATGTCAAACAAATAAAATTGCATTGCACATGGTTGGAGCCTCCCTAAACGCATGTTGGAAGGTCCGATACTTGGACGAACCACCAGTCTTTTCAAGGTGCATCTGTGAAGAGTTACTTCATTCCTCTCGATAACCTCATCTCCCTTGCATGGAAACTTAACTAGCTTTGCAGTTTTCTCACCTGATGACATAATTAAAAAAAAAAAAAAAAGTTATCTTCTCGATTTTCTAATTTGAGAAGTTTGAATTACTTTTTAAGTCTCCATGTAAACATTTTAGTAGAAAGCAATTATTACAAAAGTATATAATACGGCATTTTCTACTTTATTTTTCTCATTTCCTTATTTAGAAGACAGTACACAACCACCTTATGAAAAAAGTCCCGAGTTTTCAGTATTTTCCGAAAGGTCAAAACTAAAATGACAAGTAGTAAAGGAAAAGAAAAAAACCTGTTATCACTGAAATAATACTATAATAATTGACAGTGACATAATTCAGAAATCCTTAGACATAAGATGAGGGAAGAAAAGTTGTGCACACAGCCTGCCTATCTAGTCCACTGCTTATTTCCACAGTCTGAGAGAAGCACACATAGGCATTTTACCCCTTTTAGCAACCTGAATGACTTCTCAGTGCTAACCAGGGTGAGACACTTGAAAAAAAAAATCTATGAGTGCAGGGATAGGAAGGTGCCAGCTCAACACTGTTTGGTTGTTGTTTCAGTAACATTTGGAAATAATAGTTTTCTGAACTCATAAATAATCAAGCACAAGTTTTCATTGCTGAAAATTTTCCAGAGAGTTAAAGTCTAACATAAAATGACAAGGACATTCTCAAAACATAATGTGGCTATCACAGTAAAACAGTGTTCCAGAGAAATAGTGTACATTGGATGGCTGTCAGAATTTGCATAACTTACTCTGCATGAATTAACTACGAAGCATAAAATTCGGCTTTTGCTTAAATACATATGGAATTGTCACGTCACATTTCTAGGCATTGCCATCATGACATCAGAGTAGTTTCTAGGCCATCAACAAAACCAGAAAAAAAAAAATATGGCTATGACACATGACCATCATATCCTGATACAAGGGAACAGAAATGTGGTCCTGTTAGGAAAACAAAACAAAACAAAACATGAAACCAAACTCGGTCCATGTCTGAGTGTGTTTAGGAATCTTTGAGATGGGCACTTGTCTCTGGAGTTGATGATGACCACTGTGATGTATCAGGTTGATGGACTGGGCCCACAGGAAAAAATTCAGGGATGTTGGGATCTCTAAGGTTATTAACTGTCCAGATAATCAAAGTCTGATATTTAACATCTGTCCTATTGATTTTTATCATTTATCTCCTGATCAAAATTTCAAATGGTGCCAAAAAAAAAAAAAAAAAAAAAAAAAAATCACTAAGTCAAAAGGATTTGGTGGGGGTATCTTTGTTTCTCTCCCAAAGCCTAAAAGTTATACTCAACCGCAGCACAAAGAGTAGAGGTTGTTATTCATATTAACTACATTTACATTCCTAACGCAACATCCAGAGAGCTAATAGTGGGGTTATTAACATAACAAACGTAAATGTTCTATATAAATAATACTGTTTCAGGCCAGCAACCGCTCATCTGACAGCATTTAGGCACAGGCTCAACATCTGTTTATGAACACTTTGCCTAATGATATCATCAGATATCATTAAGTGCGGCAGAATACAGCATAGAGGCAGGTGCAGCTGCCTTCACAACCCATCACAGAGAAAGAAAAGAGCTGCATTCCCCATCCGAAAACCCATCATTAGGACAATTTTCTTCGACAAACCAGCCCTGTGATTTCAATCTGTATATCACCTGTAATTGTAGTTTTTAGCAAGAAGCTGATTCTATACATTTAGCGACGAATCACGTTGATGGCCTGAATACTGGAAACACATTTGTGGTACCAGCTGCGGCGGCTTTTTTTAGAGCCTGTGTTAACAAAATACTGCTAACAAGGCAAGGCTTGGAGTGCGCCTTTGTTTCTCTTTCTTGTTCATAGTGTTTAGATGTGCATAATTATGGAAATTAGCAATTGATTGCTTTTCAATAATAATTGATTACTGGTCACTGAACTCTGCTGCAGCCGTTTCCTGGAGGTGAGTAGATAAGTGAATTCCTTCCAGTTCCAGCCTGACAGAAAGAAAGACCAAAAGAACTCTCGATTGTACATCAGTTTCCATGATAAACAGACCAAAGGGATAATAGAATATCCCAGAATCTAGTTTGCCCTGAAGCAAATTGTAGAGATCATAGCAAGCCTGCAGAATTCTCCCTGTGGACCATGTAAGAAACATACATCATTTTTATATATGTCAGTTGATCTTTGATTTGAAAATATTTCTACCCATTTAATTTATCTCTTTCAGTTTTCTTAAATTGTACAATTTAAGGGTTATATCAAAAAAATGAATACCAATTCTCTACACCTCTCAAATTGAAACAAACTGACAAAATAATGTGAAGTCTCTTTTTGCAAAGAGGTATAAATTCAGAAGCCTATCATGCCAGACAGACACCAAGCACTTCAAAATGACTCTCCTCATTTTGATCTGCTGTATATCCATCAACATTTTGGTCAGTGCCGACTGACTTGTTCAGTATAGCGTACCATGCCTTGCTGCAGCTCGCATTTAAAGGAAAACTCACGTATTTCTTGGCTTACTCAGTACCATCAATTTGAACACAACATATCCAATTCAAATGTGCTGCAGTATGTGGAAGCCTCACAGACAATAAAGAAGCCGAGCTGTTTGTTAAAAGGGAAACACCGTGACTCATGGTGTTTCAAAGATGTGAAGATCAGTAAGAAAACAACAGTAACAAGAAAAGCTCTTTATTTAAGAAAAGCAAAGTGTTAAATGATACACTTCTCTCTCTCTCTCTCTCTCTCTCTCTCTCTCTCTGTGTGTGTGTGTGTGTGTGTGTGTGTTAATTTACAGAAGTCATCGCTGCATTGTGACAAGCAACTTTACAACCCGATTCATAAAAAAAAAAAAAAAAAAAAATGCAGCTTGGTTAAGCTACTATGCTTGATTTCAATAGTGTTTTTATTCCAAAATGGGTAGCAGATTGTACAATCATGACTCAAAAAAATGCACAAGTTATAAGAATTAGGCAACAGTTTGAGAATAAAGCTGAAATTCTTCTCTCTGCCCACAGAAGGACTTCTCACATAACAAGCAGGTGCATTTCTAGAGACCTCTGTCACTGAGATGGGCAAAGCTACTGTGTGTTGCTTCCCCAGCAGCAACACAAGATAATATGGTGATAAAACTCTTGACTAGAGATGAAAATGCCAAATTGCATGTCTGTACAATTCTAATCTCTTTGCACTGTCCTTTAACAAGAATCTACAGCCTTACCTTACTATAAATTAGCATTTGTGTATTGAATAATATGATTTTGAAATTTTACAATACTTTATAACCAAAGCCTTAAAAAAATAGAATTTAGGCACTGCGGGTGAGTCTTTGAGCACACACATTATGTTAGTGCCAAAGCATTAAAAAAAAATACAGACAGATCCTCTGTAATATATCTCTGGGTTTATTATCAGTATGACATTTTAATGCCTATTATTAAAATTGTATTTTAGGGGTTGGGGTGGGGTTCAGGTGGAAGAGTACTTGGAATATTAGAAGAAGTTGCACATAAAATGATTTTGGTAACCTAGTGATGTCCTTGACACATGTTGGCACTGCAGAGTGTATCTGCTTAAAGAGACATATGGCTTAAATGGCAGAAGTCAGAATTTGAAGGGTATTAGGAAAACCATGTGGGGCAAGTTTGAACCGATGTTGGCTGTTGTCTGACTTCACATGCTCAAAAGCCATACAATAAATATACCAACTGAATCATACTTTCCAGCTTTTGGGGTACTTTAAAATCACATTAATAGGAAATGAGGTTTAAAATGAAATGGCTTGCTGATAATGCTAGGAGCCTTTAACATACTAAGGTTTTAAAAAAAAAAAATGGTAAATGATTCTGGACAGAACCCAGGTGGTGTGGTTTGCTGTTGTTGAATTCTCCACTGCTGAAATCAGGAAGCCTTTTGGAGAAAATGGGAATCTAACTGTCTCATTTTCTATGTACCTAACAGCTCTTCGAAGCCGCCCTCTGACATTTCTCCAATTCCAGTCTCAGTAAATCTTAATGCCCACTTCCTAGATCTTGTAGCATACCTGTTCATTTGATTACTATTCCCCTCCGGCCTTTTATCTGCCAGGATTACTTCCAGGAGAACCTTGTTGATGTCGTCTATTGCTATTCTTCTCACCCTTAGTTTTTAAAAAAAGATTTACAAATGTGCTATTTACATGCCATGGTCTGCAGGAGGTCTCAGCACTTCCTTGGGATAGCCAGGGTGGGCTAATATACTGTAAATATGTGAGGCCTTTGTCATAGTTTCCATGAAATACCATGTTGTCAGTGACAAATGAAAAGTCTCACGTGGTGTTAATAACGGTTTATTTAATCTTGTGAGGGTGAGATTTTATTCATAAAAACAAATACAGCTTAGAGCTTCTTCAATAATACTTTCCTACACTGCTGCCTAAACTTTTCCTTGAGTAAATAGTTTTATATCTGAAAACATTAGCACAAAATGTATTTTTTAATGAGGCCAATTCCTGTAACTTTAAAACTTGTCCTGTAACTTACATATAGATATTGAGACACAACTTATATTGTTTATATACTTGATAATATTATTAGTATATTTAGTTTTGAAGGAAACAATTCCAAATTATCCAATTTTTTTTTTTTTTTTTTTTTTTTTTTTTTGGTCAGATTGTCATTTAGTCTCAAGCAAGTACCAGGGAAAATGACTTTCTAACTAGACATAATTCCCATAGAGATGAGATGAGACAATGTGTGTGGGGGTGTTGTCAGTAGACAAAATTTGAAAGGGGTGTGTTTCCAAACGTATGTACATCAGAGACTCCTCCATGCCTGTCTGGCAATCTGTTTTTATGTAATGTAGTGGGGAGCACTGATATTTAAATTTACACAAGCTACTTTGAGTAATGAATTGGAAGTTCATTGCTAAACTTGATTGGCAGCTAATCAATTTTGGCAGACAACAAAAAGTCAAAGACCGTTTTTGTTTTCCAAGTTGAAAATGTCTTCTTAAAGACCTTGAGGAGTTTCAGAGAAGATAGGGGGAGTGCCCAAGGTCAAGATAATAAAGAAACGGGTGTAGCAAAGGTAATGGGCTAAAAAGTTCCTTGATTTTAATCTTCTAAAACAGCAGGTAAATTCTTGTCTTTCTCACTAATATTACTCCATCACTAGGGGTTATTTACTTCCTTTATCAGTATTTAGTGAAACTTGAAAAAAGAATCATCTAATGGCAAGGTCAAAAGTAACTCAAATAATTCTTTTATTAACTCAACAAATACTGTGTTTCTCTACCCCTCCACATACCCCACACTCCCAAAGAGTTGTCTAACCATGTATTGCTGCTGTGGAAACTCTCCAAAGAAGACTTACACTGCAGCATCAAGGTAAACCTCAGAATGTGTGTATTCTTAGAAATCTCATCTCTACCTGATTTCTGATATTCTTTTGCTAATCTTTGCTCAATGTTCCTGGTCATTACCAAATGGCCTTCAGGAGCAGCTGGCTTGATCCATCTCAGAACTGATGGCTTCTTTTCAACATACTTTTTCAGTATCCTAGGTGCCATCTTTCCTCCAAAAGGCCCTCTCTCCTGCTTCATTTTCTGCTTGATAAACTCCTATTCATCTAGCAAACTTTAGATTATATGACTTTCCCCATAAACACTTTACTCAATGTTAGCTTTTCATCATTGTTTCTTGACACACTATCAACCAAGTCAAGTTCTCACTTGATTGATGGAGCTCTATAGCTCAGTGGTTCAACATGTGGTTCTGCAATTGACTCACGCAGCTTGTGTTGGTAAGCTGTATAGTGAGGGTGCACTAGCAAAGGGAAGTAGGCAAAGCTCTCTAATCTGGAGTTTATCCTCTAATTACAATGCTGGAAAATACATAAAGGCCCTGGATTTGATTCTAAGCATTATAAGAAAACTTGCATGGCAGTGAGGAAACACCACTGGAAAAAAATATAGACAAAGATTTCTAATCTTATGGAATTGATCCTCAGGTTCTAAGACTGAAAATCAGTAAGTATTTACATATATGTATGTATTATGTAGGCAATGTTAATTTTAAAGGAAAAAGATTAAAAGAAAGAAGGAATATGTGTGTTGTTGGAGGTAATTAATATTGTTCATATTGTGTTTAGATAACACTCACAAGAGATACTTTAAAAGTCATCTACAGAGCCTATCATCACACTGCCACTGACATAGTAGTCTGGAAGCTAATTTCTCTCAGCCCTTTTACTGCCTTACCTCCCTTGTAATTCAGCATAATTTCTGGCACAAGGTATGAAGCAAGTGGATGAAGTCTACAATTATGAAGAAATAATCTTATGCACACTTAAAGTTTGTCAGAGTTATCAGCAAGATGTTATAATTTATTTCTGCCTTTTGAAACTTTGTTCTTTACATCATACCTTGTGAAGCTTATAGCCTTTAAATGCAATTACACCACCAGTCATCATGTGTCTGGGAAAATGCCTGCTAAAAAGTCTCTATTGTGTCATCAGAAGAGAATGATCATAAAACATTCTCATTACAATCCTTTGATAAAGAATTAATTAATAGTAAGAAAAGTAAATCACCTCTCATGTTTCAGGCATTTCTTTGTTTTTATGAATATTATTTCTTCCCATTGACTGCCAAGTACTGCATTTCTAGACATATAAATGTCCCATACAAGTGGATTTTACTACAATACAACACTTTGAATTCTGCGAAAAATTCAGAAAGTGTCTACTGAAATCTGGATATGACTTTGAGGTCTCACAAATTTCCAAATCAGTACAATTGTTTCTCCTGCCACTATGGACAGTTAGTGCAGTTCTGCACTGGAAAGGGCAGTACACAGTGAATTTTTCAGATTTGAAATCATATGCACTAAGCTGGCTAAATTTTGTCAAACATGAATTGGAAAAGACATATGGAATAGGATTTACACTTGATTTTAATTGGTAAAACTATTTTTGATGTACAAAACAATATGTTTACATACCAGCAGGCTAAAAGCAATATACATTATAGTTTCTGATACTTTATCAAATTCAAAGATCTTCATAATTTTATAATTATTCTTAAAACCTTTATATAATTTTGATTCACCAATTTTATTTGAATAAATAGAAGGAAGAACAAATATGTAATATGTCTTTGCTAAGAAATCAGGAAGATTTAACAAATCTATATGTTGTTATTTAGCATTAGTGCAGAATAAGCAAGGCATTTTGAAACTTAAATGCAGGAGGAAACCAGAATAGTTTGAGAAGATGAATCAGAGAATGATTTCCTGTCTTGTTACCTCTGAACAAACACAGCCAAACCAGCAAGAAAGCAGAAGGATATGGGACTTGAGGGTGGAAAGAAACAGATTATGTGCAGCTTTGAAAACATTCTCCAAAAATATAGTAGCTATGTGTTTGTAGGTGTTATTTATGATAAAGAGAATATCAAGTGCTGACTACCTTTCATTCATATATACATATGTGAGTATGCGTGTGTTAGACTGTGTGTGTAAAAGTGAGAGACAAAGAAAGGGAGATAAAGAAAGAGGGAGGGAAGGAGAGAGAGAGAGAAATATGCGTGCATATATGTCTCTTTGGTGTGGGTGTAGGTGTGCCCTAGCATGTGGGCAGGCATGTGGTTGTTGGAGTCCAGCTATGGGAGCCAGTACTCTCCTTATAGCATGTGGGACCTGAGGGACACGCTCAACTTATAAGCCTTGGTAGCGACTGTCTTGTGCACTGAGCCATCTTGCAGGCCAAGCAAAGTTTTATAAAACTCTGTTGGTTTCCTCCACTCCAATAACAATCTCTCTGATGTTTTCTTGACCATAGTGAATAATGTAAAACATATTGATTAAGTGCAAAAGTACATGTAAGTTCAGTTTGATAAGCAGCTACTATTCATGGGGTTTTTTCAAAGAGAATGAAGTTGAAAAAAGAAAGTGTGGTGGTGCTACTCCCTCTCTCAATGAACTCCCCCCAAAAAAGGTATAAGGCATAAATAATTATAGTGATTAATGTGAGATTCAGCAGAACCACACAGGCAGAACCCGCAGGCACTTCTGTGTCATAGAGAAAAAGGACTGTCTTGTGGCTCAATAAAAAACAAATGTACAAAGTATAAAGAAGCATCAAAGAGCAAATTCCCTCACTGCTGTAAACCAACAATCAACATACTTTGCATTAAGAAATTGATATTGATAACTATGGCAAATATGACTTCTTATCTCATCTGATTCTAGTTTGTATAATTACAAGTTTTCATTTAATGTTTTAATATTGTCCAGTTAAATATCTGAAAAACAGAAAAAGAACACTTTTTTTTTTAAACAAATGTTCTTCTTCAAGCAGTCCTCATCCATGCCTCTGAAAAGTGAAGGTCTTATGAGCAAAGGACTTTTTGTCATCAGAGTGACTTTAGAAACCCAAGTCTCCTGGCAAGTGCAGTGGAGGCAGTAAATGCCCTGGCCACTACTTACTCTGATGTCATTTTGAGTTCTCACACATAGAGACTGTCAAATGTATGATTTACAGTTTATGGCATGTGACTATCCTCTAAAGCATAATCAACTTTAAAACAAATTTAAAAAGAAATAGCTATCAATAAAATGGGAAGATTATAAGCTATATAATCGATGTATGCTGAGACACAGAAAACCATCAAAAATCTTTTCCCAGTTTTATACCAATAACTCACATGTGTGGCACACATCTAGATTACCCTATCTATTCTGCTAAAATACCAAAAATGCTCGCTTAAAACTCAGCACCTGTTGGCCCTCTTTTCTCCCTCCCAACCTTACTCCTTTCCTCTTGGCTGTTACACTCTTGGTCACTGACCCTGAAAGGCTTACAGTCTCAATTGGTTTCATTTGCTCCTGCAACTTAACACATTATTCCAATGAATGAAATCCAAGTATAGATACCCCAGTTGGCAACTCCTAGTCAAATGGCAAAACATTCTTCCCTATTTGGGTGTAAAATATGACTTATTTTGTTACAATCTTTGTTTGAATATCTTTGTATCGGCTAGTTGTATATTTTTATGTGAGAATTTTAAACACTGCATTCAAAGCAAAGGCACACTGCTTTGGGGTAAGTGTCCTAGTGAGTACTTTGTCAGATTGACAAAAGCTAGAGTTAGCTAGAAACAGAGTCCCACATAATAAAATGCCTCCATCAGAAAATCTGTAGGGAATTTTTAAAATTGAAGTATTTGGGGGAGGGCCTAGCATACAGTGGGTGGTGCCGTCATTGACAGTGTGGTCCTGGGTGGTATCTGAAATCAGACTGAGCAAACTACAGAAAGTAAGCCAGGACCAGAGTGCAGTGGGACTTTGTTCTAGTACTTTGTCCCACCTACTGGTTTAATAAAAAGCTGATTGGCCAGAAGGCAGACAGGAAGTATAGGCGGGGCTACCAGACTAAGAAAACTCTGGGAACAGGAAGAGCAGACCAAAGATGCCAGAGAGACTCCAACAGAGATGCCAGCAAACACAGAGAAAAGAAGACAAACATGCTGCTCTGAGAAAAGGTACCAAGCCACATGGCTAAACAGATTAATGGAAATAGATTGAATTAACATGAAAGTACTAGCTAGCAATGCCTGAGCCATAGGTCAATTAGCATGAAATTAATATAAGCCTTTGTGTGATTATTTGGGTCTAAGCAGCAGCAGGATTGTGAGAGGGTCCAAACCTTGTGGCTAGGCTTGAAAGTCCAGGCCAGAAACTTATGATTACAAGCAGAGTGTTCTTACATGATTTCCACTTTGGCTTTTTCCTTGGGTACCTCCCCTGGTATCCCTTTATGTTGGTCTATCAGCTAAAATAGACCCTTTATCCAAAAGTTGCTTTTGATCATGGTGTTTTAGCATAGCAATAGAAACCAAGACAATGAGTCTCAGATTTATAAAAACCAGACTAAATTGCTGAAAGATGATCAAAGTTGACTTGTGGGCCACCTAAAAACTATATAAGAGGACCTCAAATTTTCTCTGGGGAGTTTCATGTCATAAGTAAGGAAAAGAATTATCTTGAGTAACCAAAACATACAAACAAACCATATTAGAACAATAATTTAAAGTCTGTGATTATTTTATGGAAATGTACATAATATCTGATTATCTAATGTAATGAAACCATAGGCACAAAAATCTATTAATATAGAATCTAAGATAATCAGTATGGAATGAAGAGAGGTCTGGCATTCATACTAATGATGTAGGAAAAAAATCTTTGAGGAAAGACTTTGATGGCCCTGTGTTCTAAAAGTATAACTATAGACTTTTCTCCAAGAAGTAATAATGGTAAGGAATATAGTACTATTGACCTTCAGAGGACTGGAGATAAAGAAATGGTACACCCAAGAGGAGACTTACCTCCTGGCATCCATTTGGGAGGATTGGGTCTGTTCTCACCCAAAGCTACCCTGTCTATGCCATGTTGCACTCAGAGACAACAAAAACAAATCCACAATCCTTGCCTGCTCCCCAGTGAAACCAGTAGAGGTAACATCTAAGGATTCTATCCCTTAGAACTAGACTAACATGTTATAGGCATTCAATTAGTATTTTTGAAATGTTGATGGTTAACCCCAACTGAGAGCATAGCATTTCAAATCTCTTGCTTCTGATATACTTTCTCCTTCTTGGCATGATTTAGAATAACACAGTGGAATGAACATCAACAACACAGTGAGAGAGAAACTATTAGTTCTGATTCTATTCTATTTTTTTAAAATGAGAATGGGACAATTTGAACAGTTCATAAAAGGTCACTCAGCTGTCTGGTAACTGAAAAATTTGAGTCAGGTAGCCTGATCCTATGCATTGACATACAGGTTTTGTGTACTTCATTTTTCCTAGATAGAAACTTGGGTCAAAATTCATAACTTGACCTGAAATTCTGATTTTAGCTTAAAGAGGACAGCAGATTCACAGGAAGGAAGTGTTAAGTGGAATGTATAAAGTCATTCTTACTCTTGTTTAACTAAATTTAACACAAAGGTAGCTGTATAAAGCTTTCTTTTGTTCCCAGCTTCTCTTAATGTAATTTCCCATCAATGGTGTTTGTTGGAGAGGATGACACCTTTCACTCTCAGTATACCAGAGTTTTGCTCATTGACAGCTTCTTTGCAACACAAAGGATCACTGAATTTACTTAATGGGTTAGATATGCCAAGGCTTTTCTCCATAGATTCCACATTTAGTAGGTGTCATTAAGTGCACAACCTTGTATCTATTAATATTATTCACTTTTAAGGCAGGGTACTACAGTTTGTAACCAATATGTATAGGATTGGACTTTATCAGTTCAAATCTCCTCTTTTCTTCTGCATTGAGTAACTGAATTCTCTGAACGCTTCTGTGCCCTGTCTGTAAAGAATATCTTACCTCCTGGGACAGTGTGTGAGGCACTGCATAGGAAATTTACATCAGTACTCTACACACATCAAGCAGCCGATACATCCATTATTTTTGATAGACACTTGCAGGTACGTTTGGGAAGCATGAGCAAAAGAAGAGAATGATGCCTTGGAGAATTCACATTGTACGATGTCTGACAATACCACATTAAGGGGAAAGCCCTAGGGATTTAGAAGTCAGAGAATTACTAAATAATTTCCAGCTGAGCAATTAATTTAATGTTGTTTTTTTCTCCTCAAGTTAATTATCATAGGTCAATGGCATTCTCCTTCCAGTGTTTTGGTGGGGTTTAGATAGTACACCTTCCACTCCATCTTTTTCTTCTTTCTCATTTCCTTTTCATGTTTGATATTTTTTTTTTCCAGTCCTTGATGCATTTAGTTGGCTTGGAGTTATTTTGAAAATAGATCTTTTGATCCTGAAAGTATGAAAACTGAAGAGAACTCCAGAAGGAGTTACCTAAATTAGATTAAATTCCAAAAAATTCCTGAGCCCTTAAAACAATGCAGGGTCTTAGGCAGACAAAATCAACAAATCCTTAAAGCAATGTAAAATTTGACATGAATTGGATACAATATTTACATGTTGCATATAGGTAAGTCCCTTGAACAAAAGCAAGAAAGCAAACAAAAATCCTTTGGTATTATACTGGTATGCCCAAATCATGGCTCCCCATTGTGGCATAGATAGGTATTAAGCCTTTAGGTAAATGTGATATACTCAAACATGGCCCCTTGGGGCCTGTCCCACCATTTCACCCATTGTCAGCTCCTAAAGGATCCCTGCTCACATAGTGCTTTTGTACAAGGAATAGAGATTTAATTCCAGTCCTTTCCCTCGGTCCTGGCTTCAACTTCTGCCCATCTTACATGAACAGAATTTTCTATTCTCCCTGGCTGACCAAAGCAACCACTTTGGCATTGTGCCTGTTCATCTAAGGATTCCTCCTACCTGGACTCCACCAGCATCACCACTTTATCCCTCCTGTTTCCTGGAAAGTCCTGGGCAACAGTAACAGTAATTTTTATGTGTGTGGCTTTCTCAGTGGCTAGCCCAAGGCCTGACAAAACCTATGTAGTTAATAAATGCTGTAGAATGAAAGAAAACTAAAAATTTTAGAAGAAAAAAAATACAAATTAAGCAGAGGGTGTTGTGCAGTGTGTGTTAGTCACACTTCTTTCTGCTGTGACAAATTGCTGAAAGGACAACTGAGAAGAGGGAGAGACTGACTGCGGCTCATGGTGGCATGAGGTTTGGTCCTCATCATGGTGGATCGCTAGTGTGCAGCAGGACTTGTCATTCCATAGCAGCTGGGACTTTGTGACAGACAGAAGGGATAGGGACAAGATCCCCTTAAAGACATGCCCTCATCTGGGCTCCACCTCCCCAAAATGCCATCATATTAAGAATCCATTAAAGGATTAATGTGTTCCTGAGGTCAGCACCTTCAAGGCTGAGTCACATCTCAGTGATTGCTTCCACCTGGTGGGGACATAGATCTCCACACTGTACATGGGATGTTTCCTCAGCATGTGGGATAGTATTTAAAACACCTCTTGACTCCTCCAGATTTTTGTCACAAGGCTTTTGGGGCAGACTTGGGTCTGAGAAAGAACTAGAGAAGTGGAGAGTGAAACACAGGGTAGTTCCCTGGGGCCTTTCATACTCACAATGCTACTGCTGAGCAGAGCCTTATCTGCCTCATACTTTTCCACTGTATTGTCGGCAGAATCCATGATTTAGAGGCTACAATTGGCTTGAAAATCCATGAGGGGAGGAGCACCATGGAATGCTCAATTTGTTTTCACTGTCAAGTTAAAGGCAAATTGCCCTTGGTAAATTGTTATATAGGAGTTTATTGTTCTACTCCACGGAGTTCAGTTCTAGGCTATAGGCATGCTTCAAGAGCATGAGAATACACAGATTTAAGCTAGGTTTGGTTACATTAGCTTGTAATTCTAGCTCCTAAAGAGTCTGAATCAGGGACACAATGAATTCAAAGCCCGAGTATTTATGGAGACTTTTGCTTTAAAAATGGGCTTGGAATATAGCTCAATGGTAGGGTATTTCCTAGCAAAAGAAAAGGACTCATTAATCTGTATTTATAAGAAGAGGAGAATGAAGTGGAGGTGGGAGACTGGGGAGGGAAGGGAGACCATAGGGCAGTGTTGACAAGGCACAGATCTGAGTTTCCTCTAGCAGTCTATGTCATCCTTGTCTCCTTTCTAGTAGGAGGCTCTTGATGTGGGTGCACTAATACCAAAAAGAAGATAATCAAGTCCACTGCATAACATTTCAGAATCCCACATTGCTTGCTTTACCATTCCTTATCCTCAGGCTCTTTTCTATGACTAGCCCCCCCCCCCCATGTCCTAACTGTATACTCCCTTTTTAATGCACTCTCTGTGTCTGAATGATTCTCTTAGTTCTTTCATGAACTATCTCAAATGTTATCATCTGTTTTGTTCATTCTGGACAATGTACAAAAACCCTTACTACATACACCTATAGAACCATGTGACTTGTGTCTCACTACAACATAGGCCAGATTGTACTGAATGTGCTGATTTTGTCCATCTTTCCTGTATCTAGCTTTCCAGACAAATTCAGCCCTGGCATTCCTAGGTAGGGCCTGGTACAACAAACTTATCCTAAGGGAGAGTTGTCACTATTAACAGTTCCTTGTAATTTAGACATCTAATACAACTTCAACTCATTGTGACAATCTCCAAGGTATGTGTCATACAAAAATTCTCTGAATTCCAATCAAAATTATGCCCAGAGACCATTACCCATGAACACCCTTCAGCTGGAGAGAGAGTTGAGTCAAGATCTCAGATCATTGTCTTAATCTGTTTCTCACTTTTATTTAGAATAATGTTCTATCAATATAAGAATTTTCAAGAGGCATTGCATCCCTTAGGGATTCTAAGGACTTTTTAAATTTAGAAACTTGAAGAACAAAGAAAAGAGAGTGATTTTCTCACTGCACTGTTAATCAAGTGTTCTGGCCACTATAGGTCAAGGTCAGCATTTCTCAAAGTGTCTCTTAAGACTCACAAATCCCTTGAGCATTTGAACAAAAATGCTCATGATCAGATCAGTTTGGGAACACTGCATTCCAGACTCTGCACAGAGCCTTGTGTGTTCTGGTAGATTAAATTCCCTGAGAAAGTTTTCAGGAAAGAAATCTACTTATCTTTATTTAGCTTAACATTTCCTGGACTCATTTGATGGCAAGCCTTATGATCCACTCACTGTGGATAAAGCTGGCCTTGACTATCATATTCTCACTCTTCGTGTTTGCTACCAATGACAGTGTGTGCACATGTGAGGTCTGGAACTAAAGCAATTATTTGGAGCATCTCTAGCTAACATCATTTTTTAAATCTTGAAATCCCATAAGAGGAGACAAATCGTTTCAGATGCATCTTTCCTTAATGCTTAGAGTGAAATACTTAACTTCTTAATTTTATTCTTTTGTTTAGTGACTGGGGATGAAGCAAATACATATCACCTTTATGCTTCCTAATAAAAACAATCATGTCGCTTATTTTGGACATCATGGTTTCTTTGCTATATTAATTATATTATTGTCTCATCACTGTCACCAGAACCTTACAGCCAGTTAGAGTAGTTACTTTAATGGCTGGAACCTTAATTTCAATTTGAAACTTACTACCTATTATTTCCAATCATAAGGATGATTTTGACACACACACAAGCATATCCTATCAATAAGTCTAAGCTAAAAATTCACAAACAGCTGATGTGGCAGGCAAACATTATAGTGGATATATACAGAAAAGTATGTTTGGTTAGCATCTATTGGCAGGTAGCTTTCTGATCTATGTCAGGTTCGTTACAGAAAGAGGTTAGCATGTGTTAGTACTACAAAACTCTATGTCCAGGATAAATCATTTCTTTCTAGACCAGTATTTCCTATATCTGAGATAAACTAAAATTAAATTAAAAAAATAGGGAAGTCTTGTTTTTGTCTGCTTGAGGAAAAAAAAATATGGCTTCCTTGGTTAGCATTTGCAGAGTGAATGCAGAGCACCACACTTGGGTCGTGTGTATGCCGAATGTACAAGTGCAAGCTGCTCCTGGGGTCCTGCGTGTTAGGCTGTGCAGCATGGAAGTCTGAACACTTAGGTTGTCACCTTGAAACAAACTGTCACACATTTTTCTTCACACATTTGAAACTCAACTTATCAACCTTAACAAGTGTTGTTATCCAAAGAATTTTGGTGCCTTTGTTCTTCCCCTTTTCCGAGTAAATTACACTTTTAGGATTTATTAGGACAAGAAACAATTTTTGAATAGCAGGTCAAAACTCTCTGCGGAAAAATTCTCATTACTTTCTAGCCTGAAGCAGTATTTACAACCCAATGTATCCATCTTTTTCCTGTTTCTTCTATATCTATATTTCCTGAATCTTGTTTCTGGGCCTAATGCTATAACAGTGAAGCAGTTTGTTCACAGCAACACTCTTATTTCTGCTCTTAGCCAGTGCTATACAAACCCTGATCAATTATTGAAGTAGAGGCCCTGAAGTAACACAGCCATTACAGCGCAGGCGGATAAAAATGGAACACTTTTAGCTACAATATATTTACCTTTGAGTTTCAGCAAACAAACCCACAAGTTAAGCTACGTAGTCTTTGTGCTGTTCTTCATGTACTGTTTTTGGCCACCTTCAAAGACTTCTTTTTCATAAAGCCCCCATGAGAAAATTCTAGTTTCTTTTGAAACTGTGTTAATCTTAATATTTATTCAGAAGATCTGGTAGGCTGGACAGGAAGGAAATGCTATGCCTAAAAACACATGAATTCCTCCTCCGACGTTCAGCTATGTGTTGTCTTCATAACATAATAGCACCACAAAGAGTCTGTGATGATGTTTAAAACAGCAAACAGAATCACTGTGGAAAGTATTCATTAAAGCTTTTCAGAAAAGTCAAATTAGAGGTGGAGAAATTTTCTCCTAAGGAGCAACTACTAATCTCATTTGGTTTCTTCTCCTCCTTTGCTTATTCCATTATTCACAAAGGATTGCCAAACATGGTATATTTTTATTTTTAAGCTGCTCCCTTATTTAATTATACAGGATGCATTTGTTCAGGTTGCCAGAAAAGGCAGCAAGGACTCATCTTCTGATGGTGTGAGCTGCATTTGCAGCCTCAACAGAATGGTGTAAATATATTTTTTTTTCCTTTTCAGTGTCTGTTCTGAGCTTTAAGGGCTAAATGATAGTGAAGATAACTGGAAGCATTCCAAGGTTTTTATATGCACTTTACAGTTGAAACAAAAATTAGTAGTTAGATTCCAGAACTAATAATATTTGACATTTATTCTTATCATTGCCTCAAGTTTGGGTGGAGAATCCCAACACAGTTCTCAAGAGTGTCTGAAGGCAATGCTTGCTATTAAAGTAAAGACTTTGTAATCTTCAGAACACTGCTGGCCAAGCAAATTCAAGTCATATGCATAGTGCCAAAGGTGAGCACACTATGACAAACACGTCCATGGGTTCATATGAATGCCATCAAAGCCACTTGAAGTGTCATAATAGCTGAATAGAAAAGCCATGAATTAAAAAAGTCATATGAGTCTGGAAGCTTTCATAATTTAGGATAGTTTATCTTCATGTCTTATTATGAAGTGATGTTCATCTTTTCCCCTCATATGCTGTTCCATTTGTGAAAAAACCTATTAAATACAGCACACAACATAAAATACCTCAACAGAAATGTATGACAGATTATGATCTTATCAAACATTTTTTTAAATATGAGGACATTTGTATCTCTGGTTTTATGAAAGCCAGCTATATCTCTGCATCAGGACAAACACTCTTTATAGAATTCCCAGCTGCCATTAGCTGTAGGCAACAATATTACATTATTATAGCTTCAACTTCTCTCCCTTATTTCAAAGAGAAGAAATAGCGCATTTGCATGCCCTGTTCCTACAATGTGTATTTCTTTGTTTGAATTGATATTGTCATCTAGGATTGAACAAATGGGTGAAGAGGCTACAATTTTATCTATAAATGTACAAACTGACTGAAAGAGAGATGAACCTTTTATTGACTCAAACGTGCATTATTATTTGGTGGGTTTCATGTCAGATAGCTCCTTGAAGGTGGTTTCTATAACCGGAAACATGATTTGAAAGGGACAGACAGAGTCTCTAGAAAGATGTTGATTTGTGAAGCTGCTCTTCACTGAACAAGCGCTGCATAGTGGAAACGGGCTGACAAATTTATGGGGTGTGAAGCTTATAACAATGACTCACAATTTAAACCTGAGGTCAGACTTAAGAAATATTATTAACTGTTGCTCTGTTGCTAAAATATCACTCCCTTTCACCCCTCCCACCGGAGTTGAGCCTTTCTAAGTCCCAGCACATTTTAGACTTTCTTACATCTTAAAAGCAAATAGTTGTAATTTCAGCAATATTCCTTTTATAAAACGTTAAATTGGTAACTGAAGGAACAGAGGCATCCATATAACCCTTGCATGAATTTACTATGAAATTTTCACCATCTTTCCAATTAGGTAGTCTATTATTAAATGATAACTAGGAACCATTTTTAGTGAATACTGTGAATTATGGGCTTACTTTGCTTATGATAAAACAAACCCTACACTCCCATCTCCAACATTGCTCAGATAGTCTTCTTGAAAAGACAGAAACAAACAGCCTCTATAATTAGATTCTTAGTCCATGGCATATTTCGGACCTTTGAAAATCTTGGGGTTTGGGTTTTTGTTTGTTTTTCACAAAGGGGTTAGTGTAACAACTTCACCAAGGTCTTTTAAAGGCAGTTGGTTACTATGGTCTCAAGTACACCACATAATAAAATATATATTGCTTAAAATATTATTCCTAAGGATGTATATGTTTGGTTAGTATGTGTTAGAATGACATGGAGGACAACAGCAACTTAAGCTGTTAATGCTTATCTGGCTCTGTCAACATTTTTCAGCAGTTGAGTTTCTGTCCTTTCAAATCCAAAGATAATGACATGATAAATGAAAAGGGCTGTATTTAAGAAACAGGGCAATGATGGCATGAATGTACAACCCACATCAAAGGAGAAGAAATTTGTTTAGTGAGAAAGTGATATTACTTTAACACTAGTTAGGTAAATGTCTGGAGGGAACCCTAAGGAGGACTCACATATATGGTAGTCTCCTTGTGCTAATATACAATGAACACTTTTCTTACAGATATCCAAATTGATCTGGAGACACTGAAAGTTGCACAATAGACATATTACTTTAGGAACAAAAAAAAATTACAACTCATCGTGTATATATTTTTGCCTTGAGAGGTTTTCCAATATGTCACTGATGGAAAAATGAAAGCTGGAGGGGAAATTGAATTAGAAAAAAGTCATATAATTCTATTTGGATAATATGTGGAGAGTGCACAAACACTGTGGCATTATTATACATGTGTTACTTCAGAACTCTGGGGACGTGAATCACCATCTTTTACTGCCCTTTTACACTGTCCCCAAGAGTCTGAAAAACAAAACAGATTTATTCAACTGTAAAGTGATAAGGATGCAGGAATAATGGATACTTACAAAATTCTTACAAATATAACACTAGACACTATGGATATTTCATAGGTGTGTATCATACTTGACAATTTTGCTTCTATTATGTAATGTGCTGTTCATGGAAGGATTTTGTAAAACTGGAGGTAAAGTTATATCTATAGATGTTGGGCAGATACATTGAAATATTGAAACATTAACATTACAGTATAAAATTTATACTTCATAGACCCAGTAGGTAATTTCTTACATAGGCATTTCTGTTTTATTTTTGACAATTAGATATTAAAGTTTAATGTCATTTTTTTTTACTCTTAATTGCCAGGCATTTTTTATAAGATATGCTCACCAATAACTTTTAATAGAATGATTTTTATACTGTAGGGAAAGTTTACAAATAAAAATTCTGAGTTTGTGATGCTGTCACTGTTAAATTAGATATTAGATTTTGTATTGTGAATAATTTGTGAAAGTTACACATGTGTGTGTTTGTATGACATAAGTGTCTGTGTGTAAGACATGTCATATCATGTTGCATAGAAATTTCTATAGCTGTGTAACTGACATTGACTTAGCAGCTAAAAGCCAAAATGTATTTTTGTTTTATATTTCAATGATTTTGGAGATTAGAATAGTAAGCTGGTTCTTGTTCAGGGTCTCATGGCTATAATTAAGATATTTAGGGTATCCCTTTAAGTGAACATGTTTTTTGGGACATGCCACCCACTATACAAAGTTCAAATCATAACTGTTTTGCTGGTCTAAGTCTGATATACACTTTGTCTGCCATATCTGAACTCTTTGAAAGAAATAGCATAATCAAATGAGACCTACTCTCGACAATATCATTAATTAGGAAAGTGCATGTTCCAGTTTCTAAAAATCTATTCAGTATTACTTTAAAATGTAACCAATTTTAAAATCATTGCTTGTAATGTAAGCAGCCATAGGGGTAAAAACATATGGTAGAGAATGAGGGCCCTCTGGACATTCTCCTATTGTCTTAGTTAGGCTTTTATTGTTGTGAAGAGATGCATGACCATGTTAACTCTTATAAAGGAGAGTTTGGTTTACTGTTCAGAGGTTTAGTCCATTGTCATCATGGTGGTAAATATGGTAGTACACAGGGACATGGTGCCAGAGAAGGAGCAAAGAGTTCTACTTCTGGTTCAGCAGGCAAGACAAACAGACATACTGGGGCTGTCCTAAGAATCTGAAACCTCAAAGCCCACTGTCAGTGGCACACATTTTCCAACAAGACCACACCTCCTTCTGATAGTGCTACTCCCTACATCTATAGGGGCCATTTTCATTCAAATAACCACATTCTAGTCTTTGTGCCCCCTTTTTTGCAGCCACATCATAATGCCGTTATCTAGTCCAACTTCAAAAGTTCTCATCACCTATCATTTTCAACAATGTTTAAAAGTCCAATGTTCAAAGTCTCTTCTGAAACTCAAGGCAGTCTATCTGAACTTCGTAATCCCCTGTAAAATCAAAATGAGAAAGCAGATCACATACTTCAATATACAGTGGCACAGAACACATATTACCATCCCAAAAGGGAAGAAAGGGAGCATAGTGAGGAAACACTGGACCAGAGCAAGACTAAAAACCAGCTGGGCAGTTTCTAAACTCTGGGTTTCCATGTTTAACATCAAGCACTCTTCAGATCTCCAGCTCATTTCGGCTTTGTTGACTGAAACATTTCTTTCTCTTGAACTGTCTCCACTTCCTGTTATCACCGTTTCTCAGCAGGTGTCCTTTGTCTCTGGCATCTCCAACATTTTGGAGTCTCTAGGGCCATCTAGGCTTCTCCTTTACAGCTTTACAGGGGTATCCTGATACATGCCTGGCCTCAGTGGTTTTCCTTAGTCACACAGAGAGATTTCAAAACTCTTTGCCCAGAACCATGTGGGCCAAGCTGCCAGATTCTGTGGCTTGCTGGGGCTGGATCATGTCTCCTTCATCCAATTATGTCTTTGCTAGCTTTCTGTTTTCAATGATTTCCTTCGTTGCCTAAGCTTAGCTGTCCTGGAGTTTTCTCTGTAGACCTGGCTGGCCTTTAACTTAGAGATCTGCTAGCCTCTGCCTTCTGAGAGTTAATAGATGGCTCTAGAAGTTTTTTTCATTCCTTTTAACAAGTAGCAAGCTTAGTTGGATAGAGTCTTGTTCTGAGATCTTTACTTCCTTTCTTCCTTTTAGCATCAGGCTTTTCTTTTAATCTGTTTGTACATCCTGGTGCTCCTTTTCTTCCTCAAACTGTACATTTTGTATTTTTTCCCTTGCTCCGCTTACTCCTGTGCATTATAGGTATACATAAATATAGCCACTAATAATCAAGCAACACATTAATACTAGGCTGTCTAGAAATATCCTCTGCCAAAGGAGTTATATTCTATAACTCTTCAATTTAGCTGCAGACACATTTTTTGGACTAGAGCATAAAGCAGTCACATTCTTCATCAAAATATCACAAGAAACAATTCTAGGCCTCATATTATAGTCTTCTCTGAAACCTCTTGATCCAAGCACCCCCGCCAGTTCAAATCACCCTCAGCACATCTGTCTTCTATGATCCTATTAATATGGCTCATTAAATTACCCTTAAAATGTTCAAGCACTTTTCTATTTAAAGTCCTAAAGTGTTCCATATTCCTCCAGGCAAAAGTATGGCCTCTTACAGCAATACCCCAAGCCCCGGTACCAGCTTCTGTCTTAGTTAAGGTTTTTTATTGCTGTGAAGAGAAATCATGAACACAGAAACTCTTATAAAAGAAGCCATTTAATTGGGGGCTGGCTTACAGTTCAGAGATTTTGTCTACTATAATTATGGCAGGAAGCAGGAAGGCAGACAGGCAGACATGGTGCTGGAGAAGTAGCTTAAGAGGTCTACATCCAAATCCTCAGACAGTGGGAAGAGAGACACACTGGGCCTGGACTGAGCATGTGAAACCTCAAAGCCCATACCCAGTGACACATTTCTTCCAACAAGGCCATAATAGTGGCACCTCATAATAGCCATAATAGCCACTTCCTAGGAGGTTATGGATGTCATTTTCATTCCAACAACCACTCTTACCATACCTTATCTAAGCATCATAACTGCTTGAATACTGGAGAAGATAAATCTATATAACCAGAAATCAGAGAAAATATTGGTACATGTATTTAGAAACACATTAATAAGTTGCTTTCATTCCATTCATAGGAAGAAAATTTCACAATTAGAAAACTGCATTCAGAAAAAATATGGAAGCATAATGTTTGCCTAAATGTCCAAAGGAGTTATTTAAAGTAATTCAGAAATTATATTTTAATTCCTAGGGAGGGGGAGGGCTACTTTAAAAAGAGACTTAGACTAGATTATAAAAGATACAGAGGGTTGGTCAGATAGACAGATAAAATTTTAGCTTATGAAACAGTTTCTAATTCTCAATCATGCATCATCTACCTAGGTGTATATGTGCCTAAATTTCAGTTTTATGATTTAGATAAAGTTATGTGAACTCTGTGAACTCCCTTTTTTATTTCTGTAAATGAATTTTAGAATCCACTATATAGATTTTGATTAATCGCTAGAAATGGTTGTTTGATTGCTTATACGTCTATTCACTAGAAAGAATAAAACAAATACACTAGATGAGAAAGGGACCTTGAAAACTCTAAAGTGTTGTAAAAATCTTGATGATACATTTAAATACTTCCCAGTGCTATTTTCCTCATTGGTTGTCTCTATAGCCTCCCTTGACTTCATATTTGATATAATTAATATGTATGAAATCTTAAGATACCTCTAAAATTAGAAAGCTTGAAAATAGATAACTAAATTATAGAATTATTATTTGAAGCAAGAGTATTGACAATTTAGGACCACAAGTATGAAGAGTGGATATTTCAGGAAATGTGACAACTGTGGAGATGATGATACACAAAGGCTTCACATTCGTTATGCCTTTCAGTGGTCATCATTCTCACTAATGATTATTTCTGGCATTTAATAAATAAAAAAATGAAGCAAAGTTTTACTCAGTAGCATTACAGATGGAAGTCAACTATTTAATTCATGAAAGTATATCCAAAATGAAGGTACCTTTCATTATAGAGACTTCCCATGAAATTGCACTCTCAAGGTGGGTTTATAAGTTTTTTATAGCTATACAGGAAGCAAATGACTTAATATCTCTAGGTAATTAATTAATCTTGTTAGCATCAAAAGTTTCATTTCATATTTTATATCTTCAGGGAAAAAATATAACCAAGATAAACACCAGTTTTCTTCCTAGACTTCAAGCCTTTTCTCTTTGATAATCATTGTAAGCAAGGTGACAAGCCAAGACCCTGGGAATATTTATTGAAGTGCAAAAGAAGAAATCTGACAAACAATATACTTAATCACTTTCCATTTATCATCATCAACCAGTGACAGGTTATAAAAACAATTGTAGTAAAATGTGTTTTGTTGGGGATGAGGCTCCAGAGTATTAAACAAAAAAGGATTTATATTTGAGCAAATAAAATTCTGCTGGAACCAGAAAATGAAGAGTATTTGAACAAATGCTCTGAACTATGGTGACTGATTATTCTTCATTTATAACATCTGTTTCAAGCTGTCTTAAGCATAAGGTCTGAGAAAACTTGAGTCAAGACAATATACTGCTAGGGAGCTACACTAACTTTTAAATTAACTACACAGAAGATGCATTTTCAAAGCTACTGAGATAAACTGAAGAGACTATATGCTTAGCCAGCTTTCCTCTTCGATGGGTACATCTCCAAAACATGAGAAAGGGAATTTATAAGGAATAATAGAGCTTTGAGATTCACTAGTAAATGTTCCTCTCTAGCCTCGACTCCTGACCCATGCTGTACATGCCAGAGGATGAATCTCATTTTGAATATTCATTATAATCATGTTTTTTTTAAAAAAAATTAAAAAAAAAACATTTAATGTCACATAGAAACAAAAGCTCTTCACGGGCCAGAGCCTAGTCACTTAGGTTTACCACAGAGTAATGAAAATTCATCAGAATGTCAAGAGATCTGTACTCACCAAGTTTGATGAAGAAAATCTGACAAATACAATGTAAGATAAGTGGCATTTTTTTCTTAATTGTTTTCATATGGATGAATAAAAATCAAGTGCCCTGCTACTTTGATGAAATGCTAAATGGTTTAAAAATTCATATTTACATGATGGACCAGCATACAAACTGAATTTAAGATTATTGCTTCAAAAATAACATGCATAGTTTTTGTCACTAAGTGTTCACGGTCAAATTCAGTATAAAATGTTTCAATGAATACCAAAACCTGAAACAAGTCAGATTCACTCTCCTTGCATTTCTTCACTAAAATTCAACATGCACATTAGGCTATGACATCATAAGGAATATTATCCATAGAGAATATGTCAGACTTTCTGTGCTGGTGGCAGTTCATCAAAGATACATATGAATCATTTTAGCCAGTAATTCACCTCAGGAATTATGTAAACATTAAAAGAAAACCATAGACTAGTTTATTTATTTATTTTTTTGCCTACAAAAAATGCATCACAATTCCTAGGAGAAAGAAAATACACTAGAAAAACAAACAAATATTATCTTTAGTAGCTATTATACCTAAAGAAATAAATGATTTCGTGGTATGAGGGTTTCTTTCTACAGTTTTATATGAAGGTATAATCATGTGTTCATAGAACCCTTAGGGTTCTTATAAACAAAAGGCGTAGCTAGCCTAAAGCTACTAAGTGTAGACTTAGGATTTGAAACTCAAATCTCTGAACCAGCACTGAACAGAGCCATGAACTTTCCTTCATATTTAGATCTCTTCATATAGTTTCCCTAAAGCCAATTATAAAATACTGTTAATGTCTAAGATTAGAAATTCACTGAAATATTGTCCAGTGCCTGCTTTCCAGCCCCTGAGCAGTGACCTTGGGCTCCCAGGTGGTATATGTAAGACACCTACCTTTGCCATGAAATCTATTGTCATTTGTAATAAATCAGTTGTTAGCATAGATACTGTAAAATTGTGGATATTAAATTTCTTTTTTAAAATTTCTTAACTAGTGTATTGGTGACTTTAAAGGTGAACCTCACAGCTTCCAGCACCTGAGGGTGTTGCAGCTGTCCCACACAAGCAGTTTTCTCTGTAGCTGTCTGTGTTTGAGTACCTAATGCTTAGCAAAGGGTCTAGATGGGAAAGTTGCGGAATGTTTAGTAGTAGCCTGTATGGAGGAAGTAGGTCACTGTAGGGGTGGGTAAGAATTTTTTGTTTGTTTTGATTTGATTTACTCTGACTTTACTTCCTCTTCATTTTCTAATTCCTGACTACAGATGCAATAAGACCAGCCAGCCTCTTGTCTTTGGTGTCTATACCTTCCAAACCAGGAAGCATGATTTTATTTATTCCCTTGAACTATGATCACCAATAAACCCTTCCTTAAGTTGCTGTGTGTTGTGTCTTTTTGTTACGAAAATGACAGAAGTAACTAGCCTATCTCATTTGTCTTATTTTGTACTCTCAGGCTGAATCCAAGTGAAGAAAGAAATGATAACACTCTAGAGGAAACTTCTCCTACTGTCTTAGTGAGTCCTTTCCTAGATTCTAGTCCCTTGTCTTGTGTTTCATTAGTATAATCAGGAAGATAAGTTTTGATATTGGGAATCTTCTCTCTGTTGTTACTTCCAAGCCAGTAGCCTATAATGTTTCCCAACCTGGAAGAGATTTCTCAGTGTGGCAGCCACTTCAGGTCATGACTGTTCTCCTGCTCTTCTTCCCACTCTCGTTTGCTGGGAGGAGAGGAAAGTGACAGAGCTGAATCAAGCATTCTGCTACTAGAAACCTCAGACTTTGCATTCAGTTATCACCTAGAGTTTCACCTCCTCATCTCATTCACCTGTCTACTTATCAAGACGGAGATAGGACAAGGACAGAGGAGAGCTTTAATGGTTAACATTATGAAACAGTTATTATGAAACCCAAGGCAGTACATTTCTGAGAAAAAATTGTAGTTGATAAGTATAAATGTTTATTTTTACTTTCCTAGTAACTAGCAGGCTTTAGTTTATGAAACGTAACAGCTGAGGAACATTTGGATTCTTACTGGACTAAGCATAGCACATGAGGAGTGTTTCTGACATAGCCTTTTCTTCCTCTTTGAAATGCTTGATTCCCATGAGTTATATATTTAGCTATCCACCTGTTATTTATTATTTTTGTTTACAGAAAACCATAAGTGCACAGAACACATAAGAAGACCTATAAGGATGAGCTGTCTAATCCAATTATGATTACAATACCTTGGGCAACTGGCAAAATATGCAAAAAGATAGAAATATTTTCATGACACAGATTGAAAGAGGGAATTTTCACAAAAGAAATATAAAAGGAGTAGATGTAGAAGAGCATGTGGGATGGGAAAGACTGAATTTGGGAATGCACTGCATTATTAAAACATAAATTTAGTGAAAGTGGAATCCAATAAAAAACATTTTTAGATATGCAATAAATAACCAAAAAGTCAAAGAAAACAGAACAATCAACCAGATAACGCTGCAAGATTGTAAGATATATTATAATAAATAACTAATTGTTGGCTGTAAGAGGCAGTTTGCTAGGTTGAGAACTATGGCCTAAAGGTGGGGCTGGGGGATTACTACTCAAATCCATCAGAAGAGAAATGAATGGATTGGAGACTGAGGAACTTTTCTTGGTTTTACAGCTGAGGTCTTTCACTAGGAAATGTTGTGTGGTAGTCCCAACCTGACACTTGAGACTTTGATGGTCACAACATTAATTTGAAAAGTGACTACTGACTGAGCATCAGCATCAGTATGGGAAGATACTACAATAGGTACCAAGGGAAAGGCAGTCCATTTGTATGAACCAAATTTTCCACTCAGCCACACAGTTTGTGATTTAACAATCCTCCTGGTAGTCTAGCCAGCTTGACTTTGATTGTTTCTTTTTTAGCTAATAGCACTTTTATTCAGGAAAAGAACAATGAAAATTTAAAATGTGTGAGCATGAGGGGCTTGCTGCCTAGCTGACAAAGGTTTTGGAAAATAAAAAGAAAACTTTGAGTTGGCTATTTGAAAAATAGGCCTTTTATCTTGAAGTTATAGGTCTGATTGAGAGGATAAAGATAAACTCCTGTTTTTAGTTTCTAGTTACAAACACTACTATGCCAAGACATAGTCCCATTGTTTGAGCTTTAAATGTGAACATAGAATGATGACCTACCCTAGAACGAGTTTTTTTACATATGTGGTCAGGGCCCTCATATTCTGACTAGGGGAAGGTGTTGTGGGTGTTTTATGTGCTGTGCACTGAAGATGTTGGTAATGACTACTGTTAGAATATTTTCTTTGAAATGTGTGTGCTTTTTAAATTTCCCTATATTATTAGTTGACTTTCTACTTTATCTCCCAGTGGCACACTTGAACAAACTGCTTCTGGGTAAGACACAGATGTCAGTGTGGTGATTCAGTATGTCATTCATACAGTTCACCCTATACATTGGATACCTGAATCCTTCTATACAACCATTTGAACAAAAACTTAGTTTTTCAAAAACATTTTATAGAATAGAGTAGAAATATTTATTTTGGAGATAAAGTCGTCATATAATAGTTTCTAATTTTTTTTAACTATGGGCTCTAGGCATGCTCAGATTTGTGAACAAATGTTTCATATATTTCACCTTGAAGCAGACAATTAGCCTTATATTAACACTAACACCATGTTATCTATTTGTCAAAAGTGGCCTCCATTCTTTTACTTCCTGTGGCTGAATTTACCTTATTCTTAGGAAGAATTGATCTTTGTGCAGATAGATGCCCATATTTTTGCTTCTTTCTCTGTTACATTTGTGAGTGGCCTTTTCTTTTACCTTCCTTTCTTTAAGTCTTTATCAGAGTGGCTGATAACAAGCTGTCAGCATTTTGGATGATGATACAGGCTTATACATGGTAGATTTCCTAGACTAGTGGCAGACATTCCCTAAAAAGTTATTTACTCACCGCCTACTATATTTTGTAGTTCTATGTTCAGATCATGGTTTGCTAACAAAATAGGAGAAAAGTATTAGAGTTTTCATTAAATAATATACTATGTGGACCATCTTAGAGAAAAAATGCATCTGACATTTATAAGTAAACACAATATGTATTTATTTTTAGGACATAAAAGTCATTTAAGAATGTTAATATGACAGACCATTGTCCAAGTTAAAGTGCTGAAAAGAATAAATTTAGCAGTGTTCCTTCAGGTCCAATTATTTACATAATGATGTCCATTACTGTCCTAGAACCCTTGTTTCTGATTGGTAGAATTTGTAGCATGCTGGAATTGTTTTCTACATCTGCAGTTGCACATGGAGAGCTTTGTCTCACCCCTGTCAACATAGCAAATGTTCTGCCCTCTCCTAATTTCAAAAAGACCTCCTGAGTCTAAAGTACAGCTGTGTGTGAAAGCCACATGTGTGTCTGTGTAAGCTGCTGTTATTAAAACACTACCATAATTCTAAAGACAGATGACATCTGAGCAAAACTGGCCTAAAATTACAACAGAATTAGATTTTTACACTGAATACTATCTAATTCAGTGTATTTTATAAATAAAATTCTAAATATACTTCTATGAGGTTACAGGTATAGAAAGCTATTTCAAAAATACACATATGGATTGGAATGGTGACTACAAATCAAGGTCATCTGATAGTTATATAAATGTTTTTTTCTTTTTTTAAGGTCTGATATATTGACATTTCACTTGAACAAAATGTTTTAACAGTAATGTAATTTATCTAATAATGCCCATTCACCTGGTCTAAACTGTGATCCTTTTCAAAAGATTAAGTAGCTGCCTTCAAACATACATTATATATACATACACACACACACACACACACACACACACACACACACACACGCATATATACAAGCAAGCAAATACACATGCATATGGTTGGTTTATAGTAAAATTACATCGATTTTCTTGCATTACACAGAATGATAATATTAAGGGTGGATATATTAGAGGTACTGAGATTTCTATTAAATAGTGGATTTATTTTAGCCTGGGATCAATGAGTGAAATCACATTGTAATGTCAACATTCATGAAAACTTTTAAAAGACTTTTATCTTCTATACAAACAACAAACATATGTCTGTAAGACCATTAACCTTTTGTATTAAACTCTCTTAAGAATAGCAAATGGTCACCTAAAACTGTTTCCAGAAAACTCTAAGCTTCCTAAGACCTAGCTCTCCCATTTTAAAGGCTAGAAAGTTCTATTTGCTCTTGAATATCTTATCAACTGAAAATAAAAACAGATTTCACTCCAGTTATGTACTAGTAAATCTCTTCTAAATCTTGAGCCCAGAGAAGATGCTATGGGACAGTGTGCCTCTGCACACAGCCAAGAGCTTTGGTGCCTGTAATCGCTGTGACTTTCACTCACCAGAGATGCCACAGTCACACACAGTCAAAGTGCAGAGAAAAAACTGTCTATTCTGATAAGAGTTAATTATAAAGGTGAGTTAACTGGAAACTCTTTTCTAGCTTTAAATGTCATCCAGCATATTTGGATGAGAAATGTATTTTTTAATTAAAAATAAAATAAAATTCACGTATGTTGAAATATTATAAAAGATTGGTTTCTTCCTTAGCAGAATGTAGTCTCTGGCAGAAATATGGTTTCAGGTGTGGGTGTAGGAGGGAACCGAACTTGGATGCAGCAGGATTTTATCTTCCTGGGGTGGGCTGCCAGTTAAATCTCTGCAAATAGCAATGTCATAAGCATGATTTGAGAAAGCCCGTGTGCTTTGTAGAGTAGCAATTGAAAGAAAAACAACAAAATTGCAAGAAGTGTACATGTAAAAAAAAATCAACACCCTGTTCCTTATCCATTTTAAGTCTTACAACATAAAAAGGCATTAAAAAATACAGTGTACAATAACTCTTAAAAATCAGAGCAAAACAGCATGAATCTTGAAGTGTGCCTGCTTGGTGAACTCTGCTATCTGGTACTAAGATATAAAGGTTAATTAAAGAAACGACAAGTTCTCTCCTTCTCTAACATGGCTAAGGAAGACACATTAGCAAAGCCACAGAGAAAGCTGAACAGCAATTAGAGAGAATAAAAAAACAGACACACAAAATGGAACCTTTGGCAAACCTGAAGAGAGACTGTACCTCAGCATCTGTCATTATGTTACAAACATCTAAAAACCTTACGTTTCTGAATTTTGCTTTCATAGTCCATCAACTTACCCTCCCCCTCCCTCTTCCCCAGACACATGCTCCTCTATAATGTGGGTTTCCTGAATTCTCTTAAGCAAACTGGAAGTGTAAAGGGTACCAGTCAAGGCAAGAGAGGGGAAGTGACCATGTGGATATAACTGAGGACAGTAACAGGAGTTAGAAGAGCTCAGTTCTGTGGAAAACAATTTATGGGCAAAGAGGCACAGCTACAAGGAAGATGGGCATGTGATTCTCTTTGCATAAAGTTCCTGCCTCTATTTAGTGGCTTGTCTTTTAGGAAATATTCCTTTGGGATTTTGTCTATTCTAGTCATACTCCAAACTCTTCAATTCAATGAACTTTCTGTCTCGCTAAGTCTCTCCTCTCCTCCTCCTCTTCCTCCTCCTTCCTCTCTCTCTCTCTCTCTCTCTCTCTCTCTCTCTCTCTCTCTCTCTCTCTCTCTCTCTCATCTTTCTTTTTTTTAATTTTAACTCTCCTGAGTATTTTTTAACATATTCTTAGGAATTTTTCCAGCCACTTGAACATTCTAGTCTCTTTTCCTGCAATTTAGAATATAGTATTACAGTAAATTGTTGCAACTGGTAAGAACATTCTGACTTGATCAGTGCAACTGTGGTGTAAAGTGTGACAGACAGAATTCTAAACTAAGAGGACACCCTCGTGCTCACGTATCACTCTTGAGATAAGTAGGAGATTAAGTGCATGTAAATGAAGACATCAGAGATATATCCGTATTTAGATGATATTACTAATTTGTTAACTCTGACAAATTCACACAGAAACCCTTTTGTTGGAAACTGAATTTCTCATGTAATAATTAGCTGTGGAATATTACCCCAAACAGGTGTCTGTAGCCTGTCAAAGTCAGAACAGGTGATTTAGAATTAGCGTATTAAAGGAACTGTGAATTAGCGAAGCAAAAACGTGTTAATTTCTTGTTCCATCTGTTAATATGAATTCACTGCCAAATATTTTACTTTGTAGAACTGTGCTGGGATTGGCAAGAATATACACTATAAAAAAAAAGTTTAAAGGCCTGAATGTTTAAAAATCATGACATACGTTACTGCAAAAATAACTTCTACATTTTTTGAGCATGCTTTTTTTTCTCTTTTATCTTTGAAAAAATAACTGCAGAGATTGCCATATAATATAGAAAGTTAACTAAAGAAAACATACGATCAAATGTTAGGCCTTTTAAACAAAAGCTGGAAGAGAATATTATTCACGAATGTTTGATTATAAATGAAGACTAATCCCTCATTGGTGCTCCTTGGTACATCTGATTCTGTTCTGACTACTGAGAGACACAGAGAAAAATATCTCACAGTGCCATAATTTCCTCTTATAAGTTGCCCCATTATAGGGACATATTTTTTTTTCAAAATATGTAATCCTGTGATTGTGGTACAATTCAGGTCACTAAACCACAATGTGTAATACCTTAATCTATTGTTCACTAATTTGGTTTTGTTTCTTTCTTCAAATTTTCCTAGCATGGATAAAATCAAAATGTCTATCGCGTGTGTGCAATTGTGTCTGCCAGTGGTAGCTACACAGGTGGAGAATCAGAAAGGGGGTGGAAGGGGTAATGAAGTCTAACGATTCTCCGCTCATGTCACCATCCAATCTGCAAGGGTATGTGGCTTCAGCCAGAAACATTTTCATCCTGAAAGCCTTAAGAAACTCTGGGGCTCATGAATGACTAAACCTATTTGCCATCTTTGTATCTCTTTTCTTTGCAGACAGATCCAAGGAAGAAGGAAGGAATCTGAAGGGAATTTAATATGCGAGCTTAGACATATGCTAAGGGTTCAGTTAACTTGAGTTACTTTTCCATGCTGCTTAGTTGAGTCCTGAATGAGGCAGTTTTGTGACTTAAACAGATTTCACTAATTTTCCTGCCTTGCACATTTAAAAAACAAACCACACTCTCCCATATTGCTGTTTGGGTTTTAACTTAGCTGAGCATGCACACTCAATTACTATAAGTACTTTAAGTAAAGCTTAAAGATATGCAGCATGTTCTTAACTGCAGACGACATGATAGGTAGTGTCTTTCCTCTCTACTTTGATGTCACATCCAAGAGATTAATCCCTTCATGAATCATCCATAATGACTAGAATAATTTGGGAAGCTGAATGAAAATTTTCAAATTATTTATATCAAGAGTGCATAAGATTATGAATGGTAGGCTACACAAATACAAGTCATGCTTACAGAAGCTATGTACAAGAAAAGAGTAGGCAGAGTAGAAATATAAAATAGTTTATATTCCTAAAACTGGTCATCACGGAATTGACTCACCTTGTCCTAGATACTTGTATGTGGCCCTATCACTGCTTATAAAACATCTAAGAAAACTGTTGATTTCAACAAGTGAGTAGAAATATGTTTTATTGAGTAGATCACACAGAAGTCTCTGAGTGCCAACATACAATGCTCATATGTTAAAAATACATAATAATTTGAAGAAAATATCAATAAATTTAGCTAGTTACTTATGTTTCCTATTTGAAATAAGTAGACTCAGAATGAGTTCTATAATCTTCCCTAGACATGATCTCAGACAAAAGACCATATTTTCTTTACCACCATACTTAAGAAACAGGATGTTATTGTAGAAAAATCATTGATGAAATAGTTCCAAACTTTTATATTATTGGCTTAAAATTCATATAAACCATATAACATAGGAGACATTTTATGGGGTGTCAGATTAAGCATTCATCCAAGCTTTAGTTGACTTATCCAGAGAAAGACATTTTTGGTATGTAAATAAAATGCAAAGAGAAAAACCTTTCAGAAAGTAAATAGAGTATGTAAATTAAATAAAAGGTAAGGCAGCTACACTTTTTATATAAATAACTATGTTAACAAAGCTTTGTGCATATTACAATATATTCAGATGCATAGCTTTTGCAAAAATAAATTCATTGCTTCCCTCCAAAGAATGGATTAAAACAATTTATTTTATAAAATTTGGATAGATAGGATAAGAAATGTAATAGCCATCCATGGAAAATAAATATAAAAATTATTCAAGCTCCATCTACTTTATGTTAGTAATGAGATGCACTTCATTCAAATTCCTTTCAATTGAAACTGTGCTGAGGAAGCAGAAACATGATTCTGGAGGAAATGATTTCTAATCTTCGTGATAACATACCGATATAATACAATTATTTACAATTGACTAAGAGTTAATTTCAATAGTATAACATCTTTCTTGCAAAAATGTCAGCTTTTATTGATGAAACAAACTAAGAATAAACCATTTTTTACTTGTGTATTGCAGTGCTGTTTTTCATTCTGTTAACCAAAACATCATAGTAATACTGTAAACAGAAAAATAACATCAGACTGCTTGTGTTTGCAGGATTTTATCAAGAACCATAAGCAATGCAAAGAAGTACATTAGCTTTAATTTTGAAATGTGCTCTTTATTTTTATATTATAGCCACACTGTACTCAAGATGAGAAGGACCAGTGGTCAAATTGTGTTATTGTCTGTTTTGCCAAGAAAAATATAGAATGAGTAGTATAAAATTATTGATCTTATATATTTATGATATTAAATATTACATAAAAGACAGGAGTAGCTATTGTTACTAATTTGCTCATTATTAGCCATCTGTGTAACCAGTCACACTAATGTACCACTTCATATATATCAGTGTTTCTCAAAATGGCTCCAAACAAATGTAAGAATTTCAGGTGCCATATCATGGAGGGCAGCACAGTAATTCATGAAAGCAGTGTTTCTCAACAGGAGGGTTGTGACCACTTTGGTTCTTCAGGTCAGATATTTACATTGCAATTTATAACAGTCACAAAATTACGGTTATAAAGGGGCTACAAATGTAATTTTATGGCTGGGGGTCACCACAGCATGCAAAACTATATTGAAGGGTCACAGCATCAGGAAGGGTGAGAAGCAGTACTCTAAGGGGCAGAAGTCAGGGATGTTGCTAATCAACATGGCCCACAGGATATCTTCCACTGCAAAGAAATATCTGCTTAAGATGAAAGACACAGATGACAGTCTATGCTGGAGAGGGTGTGGAGCAAGTGAAACACTCCTCCATTGTTGGTTGGTGGTGCACTCTGGAATGCAGTGTGGTGGTTCCTCAGAAAACTGAGAATCAATCTCCCCAAGGACCCAGCAATACCACTTCTGGGTGTATACCCTAAAGACACACAGTCTCACTCCAATGGCATTAGCTCAACCATGTTCATAGCAGCATTATTTGTAATAGCAAGAACCTGGAAATAACCTAGATGCCCCTCAACTGAAGAATGGATTAACAAACTGTGGTACATCTACACAATGGAGTACTATGCAGCAGTAAGAAAAAATGATATCCTAAAATTTGCAGGCAAATGGATGGATTTGGAGAATATCCTCCTGAATGAGGTATCACAAACCCAGAAAGATAAGCAGGGGATGTACTGACTCATTAGTGGACTCTATACAAGAAAAAAAAAAAAAAAGCAAAGTATGCTCAAACTGCAAACCACAACCACTGAACAGCTTGTGATCTGAAACACCTTGGACTGATACCTTGGATCCCACTCCCCCTAGAGGAACACCTGACTCAGTCTTGATGGTGGGTGGAGAAAACTGGATTTGCCAGGAGTGGAGGCTGAACTAAACAATATTGGGACCTTGGGAACTTGGGACCACCTGCCCATAGCGGGGATGGGGAGATGTGAAGAAGAGAGAATGACCTGATGTGGTGAGAGGGGGAAGGGACCTTGAATAAAGATATACAAGGATAGAAAATGTGACTTTTTTATTCATAATAAAAAAAGAAATATTTGCCTCAATATTCTGTGCACTGGTTGAGGAACCTTAATAATTTCCCAGATATTTTGATTGCTCCTTATTTTCATTAAATAAAAACTACAAAATATTTAACCACCATGCGAGGTTTAGCTGTCAAAATGTAAAACTATCATCCCTGAGTGTATAGAGAATCAGGAGGAGTATTTATTGTTTTGGTCTATTTTTTAAGAAAAGGTCTCACACAGCTCAATTCAGCTTCAAGCTTGATGGATAGCTGAGAACAACCTAGAACTTCTGATCTTTCTGCTTTCCTTCTACTGTGATGAAGGTTTATATCATTGCACCTGGTTCATGTGATGGTGGACCCTACACCTGGAGCTTTATGTACACTAGGCAAGTACACTGCCAGCTGAGCTCACAGAAATCTTCCTGGTTTGTCTGTCAAATGCATCATCCAAGGTGAGGGTGTCTTACTGCAGGCATTATTTAGGACAATTTTTCACTCAGTTCAGTCCTTCATTTATAGACTAGTAAGTGACAAGTAAGTAAATAGCCAAGCAATAAAGTGAGTTGCATATTGGTGGGCTGGTTTAAACTGGCTTTTTCGCTGGGATTTTAGCTGTGTGTGTGTATGCGTATGCGCGTGTGTGCATGCGTGTGTCCTTGTGTCTGTGTCTGTGTGTTCAAAATTATGCTCTCATTAAAGTCCAGATCAGGAATGGTGCCTATGTGATGTTGGTGCTCATTTTGTGTATTTTCCTGCATATTGGAACTTACTTTGATAACCATAAAGAAAATCCTTTTTATGTTTTGGAAAAAGATATATAGGCCAGGATGAAAAGGTTGATTCTACAGAAATAGACCTATTAGCTGGAAGAATTACCTATGTTGATATATATGTGTGTGTGTTTAATATATATGTATGTATATATAATGGTATATTCCCTGTGTGTTATTAGAATATACATATATATGTAATAAAATATGAAAATTAATGGTGATCAAAGTCAGGACTCATATGTCCCAGGAAAGTGCTCTACCCTCAGTTACATATTCAGTTACATATTCAGTAATCTATTACATTCATATTCTACCCTCAGTTGTATTTAATATTATATATTTTAATGTTGTGTTTTCATTTTTGATTTGGCATCATTTTAAAGAATGTTACTAAACTCATAAGAACAGATACTACACTTGATCTAGGTCAAAAGTGGCTCAGAGGTTAAGAGCACTGGGTGCTCTTCTAGAGGATTGGGGTTCAATTCCTAGCACCCACATGGCAGCTCAAAATTGTCCATAACTACAGTTCCAGAGGAGCCAGCACACTCACACACCAATAAACATAAATATATAAAATTTTAAAATAATGTTATTTATTTATCTTATCACTTATATTATTTATATTTTATACTTTCAAACATGAAAAGTATATTTCCACCAATCTATTACAGGTTTGAAGGTCACTAAAGCAACAAAACCCCATTGGCAATATTCTGATTAACAGAAATAAGTGGTAGATATCAGGATAAAGTTTATAAAAATTTTCACTTCTTAAAAAGAATTATTTTCTTTTTATACCCTATCTACTAGCAAGATCAAACATAAATAAATTTCACTCACAATTAAACCTCCAATCTTTATATCTATCATTTTCTTTTGTCTATTCTTTTCACTTGATTTGCTTTCTTACATATCTGAGGTATGAGTACGCATGCTGGATTCCATTTTTCTAGCTAGTCCTGAAACAATGGCACGACATTGTTTGCTTTAGAATCAGCAGACACATGCACCTTTTTGCTCAAATTACAAAGTGATTTTTAACACATTTTCTAATTTCCATGATAAGCCATCAGGGCACTTGTATTTATCTTAAAATAAAAAAATTTACTTAAAAAATAAAATATACCTTTAATCACGGTACTTGGGAGGCAGAGGCAGTTGGAATTTCGTGAATTTAAGGCCAGCCTAGTATACAGAACTAGTTCCAGGACAGCAAGGGCAATACAGAAAAACCCTGTATCAGCACTGTATCAACACACTCACACACACACACACACACACACACACACACACACACATTGCCAATGTCAATATAAAGATTTATAATCATTTTCATATACTATGTAATATATACTTTATTGTGCGTTTTCTTACCAACTTAGTACTTAAACTGGATACAATAATCTTTGTCTTCTAGATTACTTTTTCTTTAAACAGGGCAGTGTTGAGAAGGCCTGTCTCTTACTTGCCTACTACCACACAGAAAGCTGGAGACAGCCCTATACCATCATCTTAAATCTCTCTACTAGCAAAATTCTTGCTTATTTTCACTTGTTTTGTTTGTCCAATAAAATTCATGAAAAAGCTGAACTTAGTTAAATAGACTGTGAAATAAAATTTTAAGATAGAAGCTTAGATATGATTTAACTCTACCTTTGTGACTATTTTTATTGACTCTTCTCAGTATTGATGAATTTTGTTCCAATTCTATTTTTTTCCCCAACTCTACTCCTAGAAACTGAAATAATGATTGTGAGTCATTTTTAGATGCCAGAATTGTGGTGGTTTGTTGTAAGGTAATAGAAAACTAGTGTAGATATGATCAGTAAATTGATGAGATACTGTTTCCACTTATAAAAATAAATTCTTGATTGTGCAGAAGAGGCAGTGGAATATTCATATTTGTTTAGAGTATCTATTTCTATTCCTTAGTAGTAACAATACAGATGAATAATACCTTTGGGTGTTTGCAAGGCACTAGGTCAGATGGCAAGCACCATGAAAAAGAATGTGTGCATGTTATTTGCTTTGTTCTCTATAACCATATGACACATAATATCTGAAATTATTGATGTATTTTTAGATAATGTATTCAATGGCATGCTAAGCAAACAGTAAAGGTAGAGGAAGACTCAAATACAGATGTCACCTAGTTTCAACCCCAGGATCTGACCAGCTGAGTGTTTGTGCTTCTTTTACAATAAAACACAGTCAGTCACTTTCCCTGTAAGCTGAGCACTATCATAGTCGCCATGCAGCTCAGTGACTGCCCATAAATCGCAGAAATATTCTCTGTCTTCCTTACATTTTTTGTAAAGATATGAAGTAATTTCCTTACTAAAAAATTGGCATTTTTGACTTGGCTAGAAGCAATGTGTCCTTATATAAAAGATTCACAGAGTGCTCAATATTTCTGAGGCTGTTCCAACAGATTTGAATGAAATGATGATGAAACAGGTGTTTAAAATTGTTTTTCCAAAAAAATTAGAAACAAATCTTAGTTAAAAATTCAATTTAGGCAAATTGTTTTTTATAAGAAAATAAACTTATGTAGAGAATGTCTTAAAGAGAGTGTCAACTGTTTTTTTTTTTTTTTGATTGGCATTCTCTTGGCACTAAATAATATTTATATATTTTAAATTACCCTTAATTTGTTTATAACAGTTGCTCAAATTTCATTTGTATAGAAGGACCATTTTCCCCTGGAGTGCTAATATTCTACTACTTCCCACATTTTAGGAAGTTATTTTTTTGGGTTATTGAGAGACTGTAAAAAGAATATTGATGTGTCTCAAATTTGGCATGACAAAAAATTTTTAGATATTTTCTCACTATTTTATTTAATTTTTAATTAAGAAAAATATGCTTTGTAAAGACTTAAATAATATAGTATTTGCCCTTTTCAACACATGAAAATTCCATGTGATTTAAACAAGACAAATTATATTCTTAGTGTATCTTGTTTTAAGGGTGTCTTTTTTAAAAAACATGGTTTGATTGAATGAGTTAAACATACAAGCTGGGATTAAGGAGATAATTGTAGCATCCTATGAATGTCCATGTTTAACCTTATAATTTTTATGTGTCTTTAAGGTAATATTATTATACTTATTCTGGAGTAAGGTAACTGTTATGTTTATTCTATCCTATGTAAAATGCTTAGAAATTGTAAAAGAAGAAGTAAAACTATCTCTTTTTGCGGATGATATGATTGTATACATAAGTGACACACAAAATTCTACAAGGGAACTCCTGCAGCAAATGAACACCTTCAGGAATGTAGCAGGGTACAAAATTAACTAAAAAAAAAAAAACCAAAAACAATAGCCCTCTTATATACTAAGGATAACAGGGCTAAAAAAAATAAGGGAAACATCACCCTTTATAATAGGTGCAAATAAATTAGTTAAAATTGAAAAAAAAAGAAATAAAATGTAAGAACTAAAAAAAATAATAATAATAGGTGCAAATAGCTTTAAATATCTCGGTGTAACTCTAACCAAAGAAGTATCATATCTGTTTGACCAAAATTTTAAATCACTGAAGAAAGAAATTAAAGAGGATATCAGAAAATGGAAAGATGTCTCATGTTCCTGGATAGGTAGGATCAACATAGTAAAAATAGCAATCCTACCAAAAGCAATCTATAGATTCAATGCAATTCCCATAAAAATCCCAACACAAATTTTTACAGACTTTGAAAGAACAATACTCAACGTCACATGGAATAACAGGAAAGCCAGGATTGCCAAAACAATCCTGCTCAACAGAAGAACCTCTGGAGGCATCCCTATCCCTGTCTTCAAGATATATTATAGAGTTACAGTAATAAAAACAGCTTGGTACTGGCATAAAAACAGATTTGCCGATCAATGGAATCAAATTGAAGACCCTGACGTTTACCCACACACCTATGAACACCTGATCTTTGACAAAGAGGCCAAAATATTCAATGGAAAAAAAGATAGTATCTTTAACAAATGTTGTTGGCATAACTGGATGGCAGTGTGTAGCAAAATGAAAATAGATCCAAGCCTATCACCCTGCACAAAACTCAAATGCATTGGATCAAAGACCTCAACATAAGTCCAGCTACTGCTGGAAATATTTAATTTTAATATAATAAATAAGGATTAATATTTAGTAAGGAGATATATAATCACTCACTGATATAATATAACTTTAAGGTGATTCTCAGAGAGTGGGAACTTTTTGCACAGGAGATTTGATCTCCAAGAGAAAAAGCAGGAACAAACAGGAAGGCAATTTTGGGTTCTTTGTCTCCAATGATATTATCTATGCATCATGTGGTCCGGATTCTCTGATATCACTAGCACTTTCTTAAATAATCCCTAAATCTCACTAAACCCACCTATACTGAACTTGATAGAAAAGAAAGTGGGAAACACCCTCTAATGCCTGGCATAGGTGACCACTTGCTAAATATAATACCAGTAGCACAGACACTAAGAACAACAATTAATAAATGGGACCTCCTGAAACTGAGAAGCTTCTGCAAAGCCAAGGACACAGTCAATAAGACAAAATGACACCCTACAGAATGGGAAAGCATCTTCACCAACCCTACATCTGACAGAAGACTGAGCTCTAAAATATATAAAGAACTCAAGAAACTAGAGCCCCAAACTAAATAACCCAATTCAAAAATGGGGTTCAGAGTTAAAAAAGGAATTCTGAACAGAAGAATTACAAATGGCTGAAAGACACTTAAAAAATTGCTCAGCATCTATAGCCTTCAGAGAAATGCAAATCAAAACAACTTTGAGATATCACCTTACAACTGTCATAATGGATAAAATCAAAAAAACAGATGATAATCTATGCCGGAGACGATGCACAGCAAGGGGAATTCTCCATTGTTGGTAGAAGTTTAAACTTGTACAGCTGCTATGGAATGCAGTATGATGGTTCCTCAGAAAACTGGGAATCAATCTCCCCAAGGACCCAGCAATGCCACTATTGGGCATATATCCAAAGGATGTACATCCATACCCCAAAGGGTATTAACTCAACTATGTTCATAGCAGCATTATTTGTAAGGACAAGCACCTAGAAGCAACCTAGACGCCCCTCAACTGAAGAATGAATTAACAAACTGTGGTACGTCTACACAATGGAGTACTACTTCATCCTTAAATTTGCAGGCCAATGAATGGATTTTGAGACTATCCTCCTGAGTGAGCTATCACAAGCCCAGAAAGATAGGCATGGGATGTACTCACTCATAAGTAGATTTTAGACAAAAGTAAAGAATACCCAAGCTGTAAAACACAACCGCTGAACAGCTTGGGATCAGAAGGAAGTTAAGTGAGACATCCAGGGATTCTCCTAGGAGAGAAAACAGAGAAGATCTCATTGGCAAACTGGGACCACAACAGGTAGCGACCAAAGAGAGGTGGGAACACATCATGAGAGAAGATGATTGAGTGAGAGGAGCAACAAAGAGAGAGAAAAAAAGAGATGGATATCTTGATAGAGGAAGCCAATGCAGGGGTGGAAAGAGACCAGGTGCTAGGCAAACCCCCAAGAACTACAGGATGTCCCTGGATAGGTCCCCAACCAATAATGGAGGGGGTGCCTAAACAGGACTTCCCTTGTAATCAAATAAATAATTACTCTAAGCATCATCACTAAACCTACACCTAATAATGAATGGAGATGGAGGCAGAGACCCATGGATGTGTACTGGGCCAAGCTTCCCTTTCATATGGAGAGTTGGGGAGAAGAGTCTGTATGAGCAAGAAGATAGGAAGTATGAGGAGGAGTCCCACAAAAACGGTTGCCTGGAGCTCTAGAGAGCACATTGAATCAAGAACAGTCCCTGGGAAACCATAGGAAAAAGAGCTAGGCCCTCCAAGGTTAGGCAACTGTTCCTTGGCATGGACAGTATGTGGAGCCTTGAGGGGTGGGATCAGACTGTGTTCCTATAAATGGGCTTGCACCTTGGAGCCCATTCCCTGCAGAGGAGTGTCTAACCCAGTCTTGATATTGGGATGAGAAAATAGGGCCTGCCTGGAGTGGATGCACCATACTGAGCTGACCCACCTTGGGACTTAAAGCCCTTTTGGGGGATGGGATCAGGGAATGGGGTGAGGAGGAGGCTGAAGGCATACTGGGAGGAATTGGAAATAGGGAAGGATGGGTGAGCAGGGGGAATACCTAAAAATGGACGTTTTAAAAAATAAATAGAAATAGATATAAATAAATAAATAAATAAATAAATAAAATACTTAGATTATCGAATTACAAGAGTTTACTCATGGCCAATTCATGGTTTAAACAGTTAAATACTTTTTTATATAAAAGAGAAATTTTATGAGAATGTAGGACTGTCTTGAGTTCAGCTGTCTCCTGTGGAAGGTTAGGAATTTCACTGCTTGCAAGTATTTACAGTTGTCTGAAAACTCAGAATCCTCAATTTTCTCACTCATTCAGGTAATACTTGTCAGAAAAGATCATAAAATAGAACTACTTTATAACTTTCACATTCTCTGTATTAAATAATTATTTTCACCAGAAATACAGATTTTTCAGCCCAGAATTTCACACCACATTGGACTGAAATTTTCAAAAAGAATATAAAGTGTCTGAATTATTTTTAGTCAGAGCAAGAAGTATTATTTATACCTAGTTATCATATTTTCTTATGAAAGTCAAAAATAACCTTGGAGAATGAAGTAATATCTAAATGCATGCTTCATTAGAGGTCCTCAGCAGCAATAACTTTTAGCAACAATGGTGGTAGGGTCAAATCATGGTTGAAATGAGATCTAAAAGCTACATAGAAATGAGAAAAAAATTAATAGGCATGAAACATTAAAATCTCTTTATGTACCTGACAGACCTTGTAGTTGGTTATTCTAATCAACATGTAGACAGTGGTTATTTATTTGCTTAGTAGGGTTAAAGACAGAGGTTAGCAAGCTTAAAACACATTCAATGTCTTTCTTCTGGGACATCTCAAAGTCTAAAGTTAAACAGACCTATTTTAGATACACAAGCTCTCACCTTCTCAAACTCAGATAGTTTATTTGATAGATATTAGATTAATCAAATGGGATCACATTTACCATCTAAAAACCTTTATAAATTATTATATACATGTATTTATCTGTTTACTAGAACAGACATATATAGTAACATATATGAATATAGCTTTATTTATATATATATACACACATATATTACCTACATAGTCTATAAATTTACAACAGCACTGGACTAGCAACTTCAATAATGTTAAATATGCATTAATCAATTTTGTTAATTGTTAGAGTATTATTTTGTTATTAAAAATGTTCTGACATGTATTGTAATTGAATGACAGGAATTAGAATGCTTTAAAGTGGTAATTGATATCTTATCCATGTGCCAAGTGATCTTTCTTACACAGAGAAGTGACTTTTATGCACATTGCTACTGTCTTTATTAATATTAGTGTCATGCTTAAGAAAGTGATAAATCAATAATATTGGTTTAAAAAGGGAGGGCTCCATTTACTATTATATCTTTAAAACATTGTAGAGACAGTTACCAGATAATTTATAATGTAGTAAAAAATTTGTAAAAAAATATGCAAGTGGCAAGTCTCTCTATATAAACATATATACACATATGGTTATTATTTTTGATGTATTGGGAATGTCTCATTAATTTTTACTCCATAAAAATATACCAATTTAGAATTTTGCTAAATTTTGTTAAAGTAGTCCACTCTAAAAACCACAACTGACATTAAAAAACTACATACGTTGTCTTAGAATTTATATTAGGATGTCACTCTTGACCTATCTACAGCAAAACACATGACCGTGTGTAAGGTATTTGTCATGTAGTTATTATGTCAATACAATGGCACTATTGATTTATTTATTTGGTAATTCTCTTTTAGCGATATCTTATATATGACACACAAGAACACTGTAACAGCTTTTCTTAATTGTATACAACTGACTTCCTTATTCTTCACATTAGGGTTCTAGTAGCACCTCTGTGTCTTGACTGCATGTGCCCCTTGTTATATAGAAAGCTATGCACCTCTGAAGTACAAGAAATCTTCTCATCTTCTATATAGTTACTGGGCTAATATTATTTTTATTTTTAAAATTCTGATTTCTGCTCCTAAGCAGTTCAAAGTCCATTCCTGTAAGAATGGACTACACAGTTTGTTTATACAGTTTAACAATCTGTTTTTTATAATCCCATATATTTAATTAATTAATGTTATTAAATACAATTATACAAGAAAAGAAGTAGTTTGTTAAAGTATCTGCAAGGGTTTTATAGATTTTCATTTCTATAAAAAGAATAAAGGAGACTTTTTGATTAATTTTTGCCTGAAGTATAATAACTATGCTGCTTTCCCAACTATTATTTAAATGACTTCCCAATATAATTCTTTCCAAATCTCACACAAATGTTCCCTGGGAAAGGAAACTATTGGACCTATTTTTTAAGCACAACTTTCTGTGCTCTTGAGTTTCATGTCTATGGAAAATACTTGGATTTCTTAAATAAGAACTAAGATCTTAAGTCAAAGACTTTAAATGTATAACTGAAATATAATTTCAAGTAGTTTCCTGAACAGGGAAAACAGTAGGAAAAAAGAAAATAACCCACATCAAGGCATAAGAAATAGCAGATGCTAGACTCTCCAGACATTTGGAAAAGTTCAGTGTATGAATCAGTTATCTCTCATACCACAGTGATCATCCAAGGGTCACTCAGAAGTGCTTGCAGACCCTTACACTAAGCATAAAACAATTCATGCTTATAGTAAGATGTCTTCAACAGGCATTGTCTAAAATTATATACATACATACATGGCCATATGCAATATATATGTAGCAGGATTCCACACAAGGGCAAGATACAATCTCCTGTTATTTAAAGAAGGAAACCCCAGTCACTGAAAAAATTATAATGTGAACAAAAATTTAAGAATAGAGAAATTTTTATTTGATTACTCCAGACTCCTAAAAGTTATTTTGCATTTTGCTTTTAATTATTAAAGGATGCATTTGATCAAATCTTTCTTATATAATAAGCTGACTAAAAAGTTTTATTTTTTGTAAATTTTTTATTTACAAATCTTAACAGAGCATTAAAAACAAATCGGTTTCCATTTCTCATCCTATCATTTACAAGCTTGATTCTTTCTTTTTGTTCTAGTGATAAATGTGGTGGAAGAAGGTTTCTTCTGCTAGAAATATGACTAGCCTACCAATAAGAGTATATATCCCAAAACTTCATGCTGTACCCCAAGTGTATGACCCCAAGTTATCACATAGTATTCTTAGTAATTAATTAGCAACCTGTGAAACACCAGCAAAAATTCTTGTTGGAAAGTTAAACAAATTATTACATGACAACAACTAACAGAGTATCTTATGTGCTATTTACTACTAAATTATTTTTGATAATTTAATATAATATAAAATATTTTAATTTTTTTTCCAAGTCTAATATTCATGAACGCTATTGTCACATATGTGTAGAGATTCAAGTCATGCATGTGGATTTTATTAGCACATTTATTTTCAGATTAAATCTTTACCTAAATGTAGTATGAGACTGACGTTAATAAGAACACTCAGTTTGCATGGATTTGCTGAAGTGAGATTCCAATCACTATAATGAGTTTAAGTTTGAAAAGTACCAACATGTCTTAGAAAATAATTATTAGAAATTTTTATGGCACTAATTTCTTTATTCACATGAATGAGGCTTAGTGAAGCTGTCATAATCATCTTGTAAAGATACAGTGGAAATTCTCAAAGATGATGTTATAATGATAAGGTAAAACAAAGTGCTATCAATGCCATGGTGTACTAAGATGATAAAGCGCCCCTTTATTATAAGAGCTAACTAGGGATTATAGGCATTTGAGGTATAATCCTAACATTACCTTTTTACTGACTCTGGAATATAGAAAGTCATAGCAGGCAGTGGGGGACCTGTATCTGTTTAGAAATTCATAGGTCAGTACAGTTTTGAAAGCCTAGATGGGATCACAGTTGTCCCTTATCATTTGGTAAGTAAATTTATGCCAGGGAATAAGAAGATCATTAAAAATCTCCCACATGAGAGACTTATTCTTATAAGCCAAAAAGTATAACTTAATAATTAAAATATATGATCTTCAATATAATATGTGTTTTAGGGTTATGACTTCTATAATGAAACATCATAACCAAAAGTAAGTTGCTGTGGAACAATCCTTTTCTACACTATGAATATGTATTACTCTCATTCATTAATAAAAAGCTGACAGGCCAGTAGCTGGGCAGAAATTTAGGTGGGAGAGCCCAACTGAGAATGATGAAAAGATGGAAGGCAGAGTCCAGAGAGATGCCAACGAGCCAACAAGTAAGCAGGCTGTAAAAAACGAAGTAAGAAGCCATGAGCCATGTGGCAAAGCATGAATAGAAATATGGGTTAATTTAATTGTAACAGTTAGCTAATAACAAGCCAGAGCTATAAGAAAAGCATTTATAATTTATATTCAGAGTCTGAGTTGGTTATTTAGGAGCTGGTAATAGGAACAAAAAATCTCTGCCCACAGAAAGTTTGGGAGGAAAGAGCTTCTTCAACTTATGCTTCCACATCACAGTTCATCATCAAAGAAAGTCAGCACATGAACTCAAACTGAGAAGGAACCTGGAGACAGGAGGTGATAAAGAGACCATGGAGGGGTGCTGCTTACTGACTTACTCAACATGGTTTGCTCGGCCTGCTTTCTTATAGAACCCAGGACCACCAGCCCAAGCATAAATCTACCCACAATGGGCTAGGCCCTCTTCCATCAAACACTAATTAAGAAAATGCCATACTGGCTTGCCTACAGCCAGATCTTAAGAAAGTGTTTTCTCAAGTGAGGCTCCCTCCTATCTGATAACTCTAGCTTGTGTTAAGTTCATATAAAACTAGCCAGCATACAAAATGGGAATGTAGAGGCATGACCTAAACATTGGAATGACAATTACACTTAGTAAAATTGGGAACAAGATTGAATGTCTTATTATATCTTGACACTTAAGAAATTTTCATAGTCAAAGGTGGCTACACAGAGAAGTTATAATTCGACATTCTGCAGAGTTTAGCCCCTTTATTTAAAGAAAGAGTTCTCCACAAGAGAGCAGAGACAGGCAACCAGCCTAACAGAAAACAAATCACCTGCACAACAGCTGCTACAGAAGGAGCAACCAATTCAACTCTGTAAACTCTAGCAGACTGCTCGACTGCTCTATGGCATGAGAGCATCTGACTCTGCCAGCAACTTAATCAATTCCCAATTCTATAATCTGTCCACTTGGTGTTGAAGCTCCTCCAGTAATACTTGGATTTAAATTCTATCATTTGCTATTGTTATTTGCTATAGTGCTAGTTGCAATAACCATAAAAATAATTTGATTTAAGCAGACTTGTCTCTTTTCTTTTCTTGAAGACTATCCCAAAAGAGACCTAGGTATCTTTTTTTTTTTTTTCACTTTGGACACTGCTTTTTTGATGTATAATATAATCATTCAAATAGAGAAAAATCCAGGAGGTAATGTAAGTGCAAATGAATATTCTATTAAAATCAAGATGCTGAGACTGCCAACATATAGATTAAAAGTCTCCGAGATTTATATTGGTTGTCACTGAAGCATAACTCTTTTTTTCAAAGGAATCTAGAAAAACTACATACCCTAGACTGCTTCTGTTGATACTCTTAGGGTGGAGTGCCGGAAGCACGTTGGATTCAATGTTGCTATGACAATGAAAAGCCACCATTCAATAATCATTCACCTCTGCCCTCTCCATAACATGCTTATGAAATCTGGTTTCTTTCTTGTGAACACAGGTGTCAGATGAATCCCAAAGCAAGACCTGCCCTTTTAGCACTTCATTGCTGTGCCCTTCCTTATCAGCTTATGCTGTATACAGCAACAACACAAATTACAAACAGCAATGATCTTACTGTAAGTGCTGTGTCATTGACAAAGAAGAGCAGTCAGTGTCAGAGGTGGCTCCTTGGAGAATTGAGAATTCCCTCCTTGTCCTCCAAGGGTCTTTTTCCTTGATTTGGAAAAAAACTGGGGCTGGAGAGATGATTCAGAGGTTATGAGCACTGGCTGTTCTTCAAGAGGTCCTCTGAGTTCAATTCCCAGCAACCACATGGTGGCTCACAACTATCTGTAATGAGATTTGGCACCCTCTTCTGTCCTGCAGGAATGCTTGCAGAAAGAATACTGTATACATAAAAAATAAATAAAATCTTTTTAAAAAAGTGATGTATTCTCTACTTGAGTGATCAGAGACAGGAAGTGATGTAAGTACTAGAGATGGTCGATTATTCTAAAGACAGGTAGATCCAAGATACAGTAGAGACTTGTGTGGGATCCAAGAAATGCTGAGAAGCACAAGGTACACTTTTTAGCTTTTGGTAAGTAGCATTTGTTTGGAAATCCCTCCTCAAACTTTGTTCCCAGAGCCCAGCATTCATTTCCCAGTGACTATATGAGTAGTTCCCTAGATAAACACTAGTATTGTAACAAATCATGGAGTGCCAGGACCTACCAGATGGTTACATAGAATTAAAAATATATGCAAAAATAGGTTCTAAAGTAAAATGTATAAAGATGTAACTTACTAATTCCTAAATTTGCCTGCTCTCACAGCAGTGGGTGACAGATCCTGTCTTTGTCTGCTGTAATCCTGATTCCCACTACCCTTGTCTGTTAGTCTCTGTACTCCCTCTCCTCCAAGCTCCTGCCCATTTATACTAAGGACCAGTGAAGTCTTACAACCTTCATGAGCTCTCTGATGCATATGCACTGACTGTACCCTTTTCTCAAATACTGTGTTTTGTCTTTTATTTTAGATACTCCTTTCTAAGATGTTTAGATGACTTCCTACCTTAAAGCAGAATCTGAAATCTTGGAGATCACAGGCCTCCTGAATCTGTTTCTCACTGACACCACGGGACACAGAAGGGTGGGAAATGTCTTACAGAGAAGGGATCAGGAGCCTGTAGTCTGCAGAAAAGGGATCAATCATACACTTTTATAGACTCTATGGAACTGAAACCTTGTAAATGAGAGGCCGTTTCTTTCATTTAGGAAGACATGGTTGCTCTCTTTCTTTTTAAACACTGTTTTCTGTATTTTATAAGGGATATAATAATATGAAAGACCTTTAGAGATAAGCCAGGCCTCAATACATTTTTATTTCATGATGTTGAGTATTTTATCGTCCTGTACCTCACTTGCCCATCTTGTAGAGATAAAATTTCTCTAGCATACAGGGACTATTAACTAAGCCAGTACATCTAGTATATAGCATAGATTTACTGGCTATTATTTTATTATGATTAAAGTTATTCTCATTAGCTTAGTTTTCAATTAAGATTTCCTTTGATTTTTCTTCAAGTAGATATTTCTTGTTCAAAAGTAGTGTATAGTTGTAGGATAAAAAGTAACAATTCAGTGACGAGAAACTTGGACTGTATGTTAAAAGATTTGACCCTTACAATTTCTACTCGGTGTAGTAGTTCAGGGTGCTCCTGGTCCATTACTTGTAATTTTACATTTTAGAATGATTAAGAAAATGCTCATTGACTATCTACATAGTTGGTGTGGTTCACAGTCCATGATACATTTGCTAGGGAGCTGTTGAACACTGGAGAAAGTGTTTCTCATTCCTCTGTGATTGCTTCCTAAAAATGAGTTCTTGCCTTTCAAACTTTAGCAGAGGTGGTGAGTGCCACTCCAGTCAAATGATAACACCATTCATTGTGAACTGTTTGGATTGAGGCAAATGAGCATAATGAATCTAGATGATACATGTTGAAGGTTCTTATCCCATCACAAGTCAAATGTCCAAGTTTCTGACCTACAATCTACAAGAAATCAGCCTGACAATCAGTTATTTTCATGCTGGCCATGACATGAGTGCGTGTCTTGTCAGAACTATTACCTACTTTTGGATTGGTTTGTTATAGCAACTAGTCTTATCCTGGTTTAATATGTCAGCCACTGCTAAACCGGGGAGAAGTATATGCATTTTACCAGAAGTTAAATATTAACCAATAAAATAGCTAAGCTTCAGAAGTACCAAGAAGTTCATGTGATAATATTTTCCTAATTGGCTACTTATTCCAGTAAAATTGTGTTAAGCTTATTTGGATAATAACCTGTTCAGATCATTCACATGTTTAAATGCTGGGATGAAATAGGTCTGGCAATTGCAGAAGACTGTCTTAGGATATTTAGGGTGCATGGTAAAGAAATTTAGTTGGTACAAAAGTAAAATTTGGGATAGGCGATAATTAATTATCATTAAGACACAAGAGAAACTTTAAGGAAGGATGTTTAGCAAGTTAAAATGGACCAAAGTTTCCAGAGGTCTCATACATTCATCTTAAGTGTGCTCTTTTACATATTAATCTAAACAGATTACTTACTTTGCCCTTACCTCTGTTTTTAAGTATGTATTTTTCAAATTGAATGGACAACAACAAACTATGTTGCTCTAAGCCTTTTATGCTGTTACCAAAAATATCAAAACTTAAACATAAATGAACCATTATCTTTTCAATATCTATTTTCTGAACAGAAATTCTCCTTATACTTCATTTCTAGAACAACCAGCCTTAAGAGTCATAATCTGAAAATGCTTCAGCTTCTGCATTATATCAAGTACACACTGAATTAACAAAGCCTGCCAATCAACATAGTTTAAAGCTTTGAAATCAGATTAATGTACTATGTGCCCAAATAGATATAACACAAATTCTTAGTTGTGTAAAATGGGTGTTTTTGGCCTAGCCTTTATCAAATGGGTTTAAAACACCTATAAGTCTCACAACAAAAATGTAAATGAAATGCTCATGTTACATGTTAATATATAAGAGAAGTGAACCCAGCTAAAAAAAAACCCTGAAAACATTTAAAATAATTTCCTGTGTGATCATAATGAAGTACATTAATCCATGTTAAAAATTTGGGGCTATATCAGACCCTTAGTAGAAACAGTGAGGTTATTTGTCGTTATTTTTGATGGCTGTTTTCTCCTTGACAGTCTTCCTTGATGAATAAATGACTCTGTGAATGAGTTTTGGATCGCAAGGTCTTTCTAAATAAGGGGACACCGCCTTGATTAATGAAATGGTGTCTAAAGGGTATCAACCCTGTCATGCTTCAAACATATACTAAAGTGACTGGAAGAAAATATTAGCAACTGCAGAACCTAAAAGTGTTGATTTGAAGTAAGTTTTTTAAAAAGTGAATTCTAAGATGATCAATTTAAAATTTACATTTATATTTATGCATGATAACCTAAGTGAAATATGAATGCTAAAAAAGCATTTGAAGAAAAAATGGTTAAAGCCAGCAATTCCAGTACTGCAGAATTAATATTTTGGTTTAGTAACATTATCACTTAAAACTAATGGGGTCAATATATATTTCTAGAAACAATCAACAAAATAGCTCCTAAATTATATTTATGCTCCTTAGCATTGCTAAAATTAATGGTCTTATAAAATTCCTATTATAAGAGTACGTTTTCATGTACTGCAAAATCTGTCATAAATTATTTTGCATAAATAATTATTTTTAAAAAAATCAATGGCTATTTTAAAGTTTTAGAGCTAAAAAGACTTTTTTAAAAGTTGCTTTGGAAATGATTTATGAAAAAATTACCCTTCTTTCTATCATAATAATTTTAAAAGGACTGCCTTTTCTATTAAAATTTTTAATTTAATTTTACAGGCGGTTAGTCTATAAATAGAACAATCCATTTAAAATGGACAAGGTGAAGTATATAAATGATATTATTAGTGTTGCTACTAACAAGTTTTGAACTATGCATATTTACACATAAATAAAGCCAAACCAAAGAGAGTACAAATCAAGAGTAAATGAAGACTAGAGTGGCATGCCTATTATTCCCTTAGTTTAAGGTGTAAATGGATCAGAATAATTGAGTAACATTGGCATATTCTTGTACTGTATATAATTTATATTGGTAAGTAATTGAACATTAAAAGTCAGCAGCAATACATATATAAAACTTCTTAAATTTTCCTTAATATCTCACTTCATAATATTATAAATTATGAACTACAAGTTAAAGCTCATCCCACCTGTCAGAAAAAAATTGACCAATCTATACAAAGCTCAAAAACCTGCATTCAAAATAAGTATAGAATGTTCTTATAAGGCAGAAAAACTCAACCAGTATTGTCCCCACTCATTATCATTGATTTGGTGGAGGTGATACAGACCTCAAAAAACACTAGCAAAAATCGGAAGTTTTTCCAGAAAAGCATTTGCAACTTTCCAAAGTATCTTAAATTCCCCCAGCTCTTAAGGCATTTGTACTGAAAAATTGACTGTATTTTGGATCTATCCAATGTAACTTACTGGTTAAATTGGGCCAGTGTCTGGGTGCAAACTTAAAGACAGTAGAACTCATTGCCAGGAGTTTAGTCTTCAGTTTTTGATTTTTGATTTTTCAAGACAGTGTTTCTCTGTGTACCCTTGAAGGTCCTGGAACGTCAGAACTCAGAGATCTGCCTGTCTGTACCCCAAGGCCTGGAATTAAGTTGTACACCACCATGGCCAGCCTAAAAATTTACTGTTTTGTGTGACAGCCTTAACCCTAGTCTAAGTGGCTAGAAAGAAGGTATCAATAAAGCGATACACCTGAAAAGACAAAGGTCAAATGTAGCCAGCTTAGATTCAAATCAGCACACCCCAGTTAATGAATGCAGATCACTCTTTAACAACTCACTACTTTTTGTAAACTGAACATTGGGTAGTCTACTCAATGCCTCTTTCAAGCCACAAAAGGGTACTACTCCTCACTGGCAATCTCCTTCCATATTCCTAATACCCCTTCTTCTTCCTCACTTTTTCAACTATAAACTTTGAGACAAACCTCATTTATTTATTACCAATAGGTAGATTCTTTGCTACCCTACCTATTACCACCATAGTACCGTAACCACCTCTCTGAAAGCTATTTTCCCACTTCTAAATATATATTGAAGTTCTGATCTAAGTATGCTCTCTCCTGTTAAAAATGTCTGAATCTTATGAATACTCAGAAAGTTATGCTTTCCATGTTCAAACTCAAAGGTTCCTCTACACTGTATCTTTATAATTGCATGTTACTTACTGTGGCCTGTGGTAGAGAGAAGATGACAAAGAGCATAGGCTACAACTTTTCATTTTCTTTGTATGTAAAATTAAGAGATTTTATGTGAGGATCTAGATTACATGTTTCCATTGAAAGGCTATAGGATCTGCCAGTACTGCTTCACATTGTGCATGTGTTTGTCATATGAAATTTTGTTTGTGTTCTGACAAATAAAGATTGTCTGGAGATCGGATAAGCAGAGTCACTAGCCACCAGTGACTTACCTTTCCAGATCTTTTAACCAAATGGAGGGAGACAGATCCTCTCTTTACAAGCCTTATATTACTGTCTCCATATTTCTAGTGCTGGGTTAGACTAAAGATATGCATCACAACCACCTGGCTCTGTTTCTCTTTTAGACTGATTCAATCTTGTGTAGCCAAGGGTGGCCTTGAACTCCTGATCTTCTTCCTTCCTTTTCTCAAGTGCTGAGATTAAAGGTATGTAAAACCACCACCTGGCCACTATGGCTAACTAGTGGCTAGCCCCACCCTCTCATCTCTAAGCAAGCTTTATTTGTCGGAGCACTAAGTATCATACAACATGTGTCAGCATGCTCCAGGTGACAAGCAGATTCCGTGTTTTACATATAGATAAAAAATTCCAAGGGCAACTATTGCTACTTCCTATTTTTCATTAATTAATCTGCTTTATTCCTTTGCATTGCCATCAGCAATGTGCTTTAGACTTCTGACACTTCTGAGTCAAGCTGTCCTGTTTGACTCTTAGTCCATGGTGTATCAGCCTTCTCTTCCTAAACCTCGTGAGCCCCCTTTCACCATACTCTTTCACTGCCATTAACCTCAGCTATGGAACTGGAAAGAGTTATAAAGCTATGGCAGAGTTGACTTGTAATCTACATCTGCTTTGAGCTTGTCTGTTACTTAGCACTTATTATACTACGGTCTAACGATGCCATTAATTATTCAAACTGGTTGTTCCTTGAAGACAGGAACACTGAATCTTTATGCCTGTGAAGCTCCAATACCTGTACTTATCTGGGAATGGAGTAGCATCTGTTCATTTAGCTTTCTGGTTAAGATGACAATTTATACAATCAGATTGTGAAATTATTTGTGTTCTGTGAACAATGAAAAGCACCTAAGCTTACTGTATATAAAACAATTTTTATTCCTTCCCCTTTTTATTAATTTTTATTTGATTTTACATCGTGGTGTGTGGATCATGGAGGAGGTTTGGCAGTACAGGCAGTAAAAACAAGAACAATGCACCTGTGTTAGGAGGCTACTAGATTAAAAATCAAACGGGTCCCGTGTACATTGTACAACAGGCATGAATCTACACATGTAGCCTGCCATAATGCCAGACACAATTGGGTGGCATCAGAAGGAAGAAGCTTTGATGAGCTGCAGTCTGTGCCCTTTCCAACCAGGGTTTCCAGCCTCATAAACTGCTTTCGTGTGTACTGCCTTCACAAAAATTTGAAATTCATCAAACAGACAAAGTGTATATTTAATACTCACATGAGGGAATACAGAATGCCTTTCAATACATCAAACTCCTAAACCTTTTACATCCTTCATATTTAAGCTACATGGATTTTGATTTGTACAATTTTAAAAATATTCTGAAGCCTAGTCAATCTAACAGTAAAAAGCACTGTTGCACAGTAAGAAATCAAGAAATACAATTCAGCAAACCTGGTCTAGTGGCTCCCCAGGGAAGCTTTGTTCCAATTCGGTTTGTCATAGCCCAGATCCATCATGTCATGCTAGTCTAACTTACTACCAGTGTCTTTCATTTTTCCCCCTTTTTGGCACACTCCAACTATTTTCTGTTAAACTAGTGCTGTCACAAGAAAACATATAAAAATGCTCTTTTGCAAACACTCTGCTTGGCTCTCTCCTGAGCCCTCTCTACAGAGCTTTGGGTTTCTCTCACTGTCTTCATCTGGGGTGAGTGCTGACAGATCACTGAACCTTACTCACCGTCGGCGGTGACAAGCCTGATTCTGTTTCATTCAAGGTGGAGAGCAATAATAATAAAACAGGTTTTTGTGCCTTGTATCTAGATGATCCCTCCCTCAACAACAAAGGCTTATGTTCAAAGATGATTAGCTTAAAGGCATTTCGGAGGTTTCTGATTGTAGCCACAGTTGGGTGCCTTGCTACTGGGTGAAATATGTATTCCCCCGAGAACAAAGGCAGCAGCGACCCTCTTCTGCTGAGATAGCACCTTTAATAATTCCATGTATTTATCAGGATTTGTGTCAAGATCTTAGGGATTTTGCCCTTCGGGTGAAAGTAAGGGAAGATGGAGTGGATAGGGTCTTAAACAGTCCTCTAAGATCTGCAGTGGGAGAAAAATGTCCCAAGGTATATAAGAGAATGAGAAGAAAATATTCCTTTGGATGAAAATGTACACAGCACAGAAAAATACCTGCAAGGCTTCTAAAGAAAAGAGTGAGTAGCCTGTAGGTTATTCGGAAAGCCCCAAGACAAGATACTGCTCAAGTAATCATGAAGGGATAGTTTTCAAGTTTGAATCAAATATATCTGAGGAATTGTGACTTTTAAAAAGTTAAATCTGAAGAAAGGTAAACTTATTTTCTTTTCAAATTAGATCTCCAAGTTCTGCATGTGCGGTTGCCATGGATTTTCCCTGCATAGCCATTCTGCATATTGTGTACGTGATTCCAGAGGAAACATGTTCAGTCTGCTTTAAGAGGTGTGGAATGTGCACAAGATATAGCTGAGTGTGCATACATATGAGTGGCACCCTCTCAGTGACCTGTTGCCTAGAATGACACCTTCTGTCACCATCTGAGGGTGATTGATGTGCAACTGAATCATATGGCACTTTTTCCCATGTGGATTGCACGGTGCCGGGTTCTTCATGCCTTTCATCAAATGCAAAGAGCCTTCACACCATGTGTGCAAGGGTGTGTGAGCTCAAGAAGCAGCAGGGAAGACTAGAAACTCGAGCACGTGTGTTTTCATGTTGAAACATTGATACAACCTCTTGCTTGTAAAAAATGGAATGTCAATTGAATCAAATGGGTCCTCTACCTAACACAGGACAAAAAGACCCAAGGGTCAATCAAGTCTGCACTTCACTGCTGCTGTTAGTCACAAAGATCAGAAGCCTGTTAGAATCTTTCCCTATTTTCTAATGTTTTGGTAGGTCGTGAACTTTTAAGACACATCTTAGGATGTCAGTCATTTTCAGGAAGAGAGGCCTATCTCCTAAAATGCGGTTTCAAGTCCACCGGAGATAAAGTTGCAACTGTAACAGATGACTAATTCTAATTTCTTCCATTGTCCTTTTTCTGCCTGTGCTTCATTGGTGTCAAAGGCTTTTCTAATGACTAATGTATTGTCACTAGATAATTTATATGGAAACATTAAAGACAACCACCGGTGATATAGAGTAGACATGTTAGGTTATGTCTAGAAGTATATACAGAATACATTTGTTTAACTTATTATTCCACTCCCAAACACTTATATCAAATGATAAGGGGTATAGATCAGTGAAAGATTGTGTGCTTCACAGGTCCTGGGCCTGGATTCAATCACTACCATCAGTCAAAGAAAAGGACATTGAAAATAAATAAGCTAATTAGATCAAGTCATTTCCCTATAGCCTTTGATTTTTATGTGGCTATTGACATTCCTTTTTTTTCTGTCTCCATTTTTGCCTAAAAAATTATAATAACCTTTGTGTAATAGAAAAATCAAAGAAAGAAGTACATTTTTGTCCTCTAGGCATTTATTTTATGCATGTACACATGTATATATTCACATTAGGCAGCAGATACAAGCAAATTTTCTATTCTGATTATGCTGTTCTCAGATAAGGAAAATTTAATAAAGACAAATTAAAAACTTGTCATATCTCTACCTCTATCATGTACCCTATGCATGGCCAGGAGAGGGAAATGAAGATTGCTCAGAATTTGGCATAGCATATGAAAGTCTACTCGAAAAAAATCCTGGACTGACATTGGGAGCATCAGACTTCCTGCCATTGATTTGTCATTGTGCCTGGTTATGATGATGAGAACAGCCATTTGTTTCCATGGGACCTCTCTCATCATTAAACATGTAACATTACCACTTTTCACAAAAGGCTCTGTGCAGATTAAATGTTATACTGCATGTAGGAACACTATGAATTCAAATACACTGAGCAAGTGTAAATGAGAAAGATTAAATCACAAAGCTAAAATTTTATTCAAAAAAGTTATGGGTTATTTGGAGTAGACATTGTTTTCCTTCATAATTTTGGGCATCATGAATTTTTCATTTCAAATTGCAGAGGATTTTTAAGATTTTGCTAAAGTCAACATTTAAAAATATTGTATAGATGTAAAATTATTTTATCTACACTTAAAGGGTATATAATGGTTGATGTTTCAGTTTTCATGTGTAATGTAAGTCTTGTTCAAACACACCAAAGAGAGAGTTTTATTAGGACTGGCAGGGATGATACCAACATGCATTCATGGACTGATTCCATCTGTATGGAATATGTAGATCTCGCTCTAAATATAGCCCGTAGCTCTTCTGTAATGCCTGAGCTGAAATCTGAAGTTCAATAAACCAATACTATATTAACAAGAATTTAGTTACTCAATTTAAAGAACTATGACACTCACAAAGTATTAGACATCTAATTCAAAGAGCAAATGCATGTAGGTCCTCAGGAGCCCTGACAGAAATCAGTAGCCATTATGCTATAGTGTTTTATCAATATATTTTCTACTTTTAATGTTAAACTCTTTATATTCAAACCAATTAGTTAACTCGTGTAGGTGAAGTAAATAGCTAAAGGTAAATGATAATTTCTGTAGCATTAATGGACAAAATATAGATCAGTATCAAGCCTTATCTAACTTACAGTTAACATGGATTTTGACTTGATAACTTGGATATTCTATGGTAAAATCTTAATCAGGTTTTGATATGCTCTAAATTCTATGTCTCCTATTTAAAAAATACTGCTAGATTACATTGAAAATAACAATTAGTTTTATTTCCATTGCTCTTTAATTTTCTCAAATAATATTGAATTTAGAAGTAAAATTTACAAATGTAGAAAAACTCAGTTTTAATTTTATGTAAGTAAATTTTAAATGCATTTACATGTGCTTAATATTATTTGTATAGGTCTTTTGTATATCTTTCACCAGATTGTTGTATGGTATCAGAACCTTTTATTTTTCACTTACATATTTTTCTGTTTGTCTTTAGGTCAGTTACTACACAGGAGTCGTCACAGACTGGGAGTAGGAATTTTCATCATAAATCTCCTGTTTCTTCTTCAAAAGAGTATAAGATTTTTTAACAGTTAATGGCATATATTAATAAATTTTACCAAAAAAAAATTTTTGTTTTGCTTTGAAAAATTAGCTTCAACAAAACTCTCTGTGGTGTCTGTTAGTTACTCTGAGAAAAACTCCCAGGTCTTGTAGCTGCCCCAGCCCCAAGCATTCTTCTATGTTAACTTCTATTTCTTGTGACTATACTTACACTGTGGTCCAAAGTTTTAAGCACAGTGTGTCTGGATACATGCTTCTATTATCTTAATAATTTAGAAGAAGCACGTGGCTTGAGGTTATAATGAAAGGTTCAACATGAAGAAGAGCAAATGATCAAAGAGCACAAATTACCAGTAAACAGCCAGAAATAAATAACTGATGGTCAGATGAAGGGGTAAGACTGGCAACAAAAACTAGGCATTATTTATGTTAAAGGCATAGTTGAAGCCATGGAAATAAATGAGTTCTCCAATATAACTCATTAAGAAGAATAAAAAACCAATAGCTAATCACACGAAAACATTCACACTGAGATGCTGGGAGATTTAAAAAGACTAAACATTTGAAGATAAAAATAACAGAGGATGCTTAATATTGCTTTATATCTATTGGCATTTAATTTGTGAACAATATATGTATAAAGTTATAAGGTCAGAACCACAAAGGTTGGATATTACTGAGATGAACCAGAGCATCACATTGCCTTTGTGTGACAGTAGCACAAAGACCATTTTGGCACATGTTTGAATCTTGGCTTGGGATAAAAGTTACAGCATCAGAGATGGAATCCAAACCCTAAAAGTACTAAGGGGCATGCAGCACACAGAATAGGCTGCTATAAGAGCTGAGACACGTGTTTCACTGTTTATGTCAAACTAACTTTAAATTTCTAAACTCAGTTCTTTGCTTTTCTTAAAACTTTTGAGTACAGATTGATCACATCTATTTTAAAGATACGACTTTATTTTTAAAAGGTTGGGAGAGAGTTCCTACTCACCACTTAAATCTTAACTTTCTATCGTGTTGGCAGTTTGTACACTGAGGAAAGCAGTGGGAACAGAACAGTGTGAAATTATTGATCTCTTGCCTTGTGAAGTTTCACGAGTCTTTGCAAAAATTTACAAGTTTGCTTCAGGGCAAAATTTGATCATTTTAGACAGGGATTGAATATTTTGCCTTGAAAAATGTTAGCAAAAAACTTCCTGGGGGAGAAATCACAAATTGTCAAACCATTTGGGTATAGAAAGTCATCAACTTTATGTGGTGAGTGACAATTTATACTCTATGCTTAGATTTCATGGAAAGCAATGACAAATTCGGAATCAATACCCCTAAATGATATGTTCCAGTAAGAACGGATTGTTTTCTCTGGGTTGTGTTGAGGGCTGACTACAATGCAATTCAAGCAGAAATCGGCAGGGAGCAGCACTGATGGCATGTAACTAGGTATGCAGAAGCAGGTATGGGCTGCATTTGAAACAGTTTGCCTGGGTAGAAAGGGTGCAGCTTTGAAGACAGAATGAAGTGCACACGTGTTTTCTACCAGTGATCGTCTATGTAACATCTGGCAAATTCTAATCTTAATGAATTAATTTCTCAGTGTAGAAGAATGAAGAACAATTTTAAGAGCTAACTCTCAAGAAAGTTACTAAAGCTATAACCCGCTGAAAGAATGAGCTCTTTTATGTACTAGATGGTAACCTTATTGGACTGCATGTATAATAAGTTCCTTTAGTTTGGGAGTGAAGAAGTTACATAAGCTTATGAATACTGAATTCATAGAAGACTTTAAAAATATTTCTGGCTAGGTAACACTTTTGCATAGTTCAGCAATCAAAAAGCATAAAAAAGGAATAAAGTGAGAAGTTTTTCTCTTCTCTCTCTCAATAGTGGGATTTTTAAAAATGGAAAGTAGGCATATTTTCAGCTCATCACTGAATGTTAGGGGGTGTGTGGAGGCTGCTGTGCAACCACATTTTAATAAAAGATCTCAGTGCATGGTGACTACTGGCCGCTTTGTTACTGTAAGCAAGCACCACCATTCACACTTGGCCAGAGTGAGAGAATGTGCTTCTTTACATCAGCATCAAGAAGCTAGATTCTCGGACCTGTGCCCATAGGCACATATGAACCGTGGAAGAGCCATCCATTGAGCTGCTGTCTAGATGTACCACCTTATGATCTTATGCACAGATTTCCAATTTTAAGGCAATATTCTTGACACAAAAGAATTGTCTTATAGCTTATCCTAGTAGTATGTTGTTCTTTAGCGCTTTTGGTTTTGGATTGCTGTTTAAATAAACATTAGATCTCTATGTCTTTCTAGTCCAAAGGAGCCTAGTGATTCCTGGTTATTATTCTTGCAAGATGGTCTGTCTTTGTTATAAAACTGACTTTTACCAGTTAGTAACTATATGGCTATTATAATTTGCTTTCTGTTTGTTGTTGCGGTTGTAAAATACTCCAACCAAAATCAGCTTGGAGAGAAACGGGTTTATATCATCTTATATTTCCAGGTTATGATTTATCACTGAGGGAAATCAGCAGAAATTCAAAGCCAGAATTAGAGAAGAAACCATGGAGGAATGCTGGTTGCTGGTTCCTCTCTAGCTCATAGTGAACTAGCTTTACTGCGCAGCCCAGACCTCCCTTCCTGAGATGGCAATGTCATTCTATGGGCTGGACTCTCCCACACCAGTCATCAATCAAGACAACTTCTCACAGACTTAGTCACATACCAGCCTGAGTAAAACAGTTCTGCAATTGAGATTTCTCTTTCCAGGTGACTCTTGGTTGTGTTGACACTAAAAACTAACTGGAACAATTATCTTGGTCACATAACTGGATGTCTCTGAATGTTAATTTTCTTGATTTGTAAAATGGGCATGACAGCAAGGATGTTTGAAGGGTTAAACTGGTAAATGAAAACAAAACACATCTAGCACAAGCTTAACAATCTAAATAGATCTACTACTTTTTCTTTCATCTAGAAATATATTTATAAATATCTTTTTCCCTAGCAAAAAAAGGCATATTCTTTTGTGCCTTCTGCATCTTTTTGCATACATTAAAGCACGACACTAAAGGGACTAATTGCTCTTCACCTTAGCTGATTGATAGATATGTGGTGGGAGAGGCTACAGTTCTGAAGGATAGATTACCACTTCAAGACCAGGGTTTTGTCTCCTCAAACCCCATTAAATCCTTGATCAAAAACTTAAAACTCAGGTTATTTTTAGTTAACGTTGGCATCTCTCTTAAGACATCATAAACAGATAATACTTTGGGGGTGGTAAATAAAGATGCCAATTCTATGAAAAGCCATATCACTGCTAACCAAAACAAAACATTTATTTCTTCCTCCTCCAGGTCCACATCTTTCTCTACCTACTGTTCTAACTTCTGCCAAGGGTGTAATGCTTATGCCAATGGTGCAGCATTCCAGGGCATAGACTGAGTCAATGGATGGCAAGTCCTCATTGGACTTTTACATCTTTGTTGTTTCTGCATTGACAAACAGACCTACAGATGTTCTGACTGAAAGTTTCTTGTTTCCCTACTGATACTGCACCCTTCTGTTTTTCCCAGAGTCTCCACATTTAGGACTGCTGGCAGACTGAGCCAGGCTGGCATGAGTTGTTAAGAAAGCCACATCTCTCCTTTTGCCTTTAATACCAGAATTATAAGGAAAATAAGAAACCTTAGCTTTTTAAAGTGAGCCTATAAATATGAACACCAGATTCAGACTATTTCAATAGCTCTATTTCAGCTTTCAAAGAAGTCTTTGATTTTTGACTTGTGAAGATTTATAGATTGACTTCATTTTTAGGATGGGTGAAATACAAGTTCACTTCAGGCTGGTCTGAAATACTGGGAAAAATCTTACCACCCCATGATGTGCCCAAACCCTCAGGTGGATGCAGATTCTTCCTCCTGAGAAGAGCTAGAACTACATTTAGCTCCATCTGTAAGGGCTTCCATGCCACTGGACAAAAGGCACAACTCTGAGCTGCAAAGGCAGCTGTAAAGTGACAAAACAAAAATGTTCCATAACTGAACTCTGCAACTAAAACCCATCCATTCTTAAGCTAAAACCAACTAAAGCTCTGGCAAAAAAAAATTAAGGCACACGGGTTTAAAACATGTATGTTTTTGAAGTCTATAGCTAGCTGTGAGAATTCTTGGAGAAAACCAGAGGGTTCTGTGATCGAAATATGAAAATAATATTGCTCGAAGGCAATTCACATATAAACAAATTGAGGAGCTTTGTAGCAGAATGAATAAAGATCTTGCTCACATTTTTGTTGGTTTCTACATCTACGGTGATCTAACTCACAGCATTTCAGTTGTTAGTGGGTAGAGGCTTTCATGCCTCTCCTTTAAAGATGAGCAGGTCTGAACAATGTGGTACATTTAAAACAGGACTCAACTTGAAACAGAGATACTCAGTGTCTGAGAATCAATACAAAACTAAGAATTACTGTCATCCTTGAAAGGACTTGGGACTGGGTCTAACCTCACGGTCTGGCACAGGCCATAACCTTCAGTGTAGATGGGCTTGTTTCTTGACAAATGCACCAATCACACACTAACAGGACAAAGCACTATACTGTTCAGGAAATTCAGAACTTGCATGCAATTCCCATCATCCAAGGCAGTGCTTGAAAAATCTTTTCTCTAAGCACATCTACTTGAAGATGAGAAGCATTTCACAGGATAAATTAAGACCCACAAAATTGGCACTTCAGCTGAGTGAAGAGGAAAAAACTCAGAAGGGTGGACTGTCCATAAAAAAGACACCACTTCATTCGCTCCTAGAAATAATAACAACCTTTACATGTCCCCTGTTTCTATGAGAATATTTAAGTGTTTTATCTAATTAATCCTCCCAGCTTCTCAGAGAGGAAGATAGGGGGCAGATATTATGATCTGAATTCAGCAGTGGTAGAAATTAAACTATCCTGATGAAGTGATTTAGAATGGAGACGGCATTGCACTTAAATAAGCACACTCCGAATTCCACGCTATTTTCCTAGAAGTAGTACCCTTAACATATATTGAATCTGTCTTGTTCTATTCCATCCCATGTAAAATGTAACCAGAGAAACAAAATGACAATAGACAGAAAATCATTTCACTGTGGGTGGTACAAAGGACTAAACATTGGTAGATTTTAAAACATTGTGAATTTCCCAGTGTCTCCTGGAATCAAAAGATAATGTTTACTTTCTTGAAAGAATCTATAAGAAAATATCATATATTTTGAAACTGTCACAGTAGTCAATTTAGTATTATTTAAACAGTTGTATGAGCATTGTTTCAGAAACTCCACCTCAGGGACCAGGTATTTAAAGTCAGGGGATCAACACAACAGACCCACACAGTAACCTACACAAAACTTGTGTCTTCTCTTCCTGTGGACAGAAGCCATGCCTGCACTGAAAGCTGTTTGGGGGATGCAAGTGTCCTCCGAACCACAGAACTTCTATTTTTCTTTGAGTGATTCTATTTAATGAGAGAAAGAGCTATGTAAACAGCTCTCCCCAGTGAGAAGTGTCCACAGAGTTCCTTCCTGGCAAAGCTTTCTTTATTTTGAAGACATTTAAGAATCTGCTTAAATGTGGCTGGTCCCTCCTTATGGACCACCTGCTCCAAAAATTTTCAATATATAGTCCTGAGTGAGACAAGCTGATCCACCTGATAGTAGATAGGAAGAAAGCTTAGTGATCTTGATAATATCATTGAACTACAAATGTAACAAACTCTGAAATGTTTTATCTTGGCATATTCCTTCTGCATACATACAAGATAAGTGTGTGATAATTAATAACAAGTACGTGTTTTCATAAACACGTCTGTGTCATCATAATTATAATCAGAGTCTCATCCCAGGGCCTTGAGCATCTAAGCAAACTGAATTCTCAGCCTCAATGCCTTTATTCTGATGACCTCTCAAATTTGTTCTTATAAACCAGTATAAAGACTCTAAGATGAACATAAGCTTTATGAGATGCTAGAGACACACAAGTCTGGCTCTTAAATTTCCAGAGAGAATAGAAAACTAATTAATACTTTTCTTTAAATGAACAACATGGAGCAACATAGGCAAAAAAAAAGTCCCCAAAGAAAGCTGTCAGGACAAGAAAACAAGGTCATAATTCATAGGCTGCATGTTGAAAGTTAAAATTATGGTCCTAGAAAGTAATCCTATCATACCAGTTTAATATGGCCTAGTTCAAACTTGGCCTAACATATTGATGTGGTAAGAGAAATTATTCTTTGAAAGGTCCCACAGATAAACAGTTTAAGATTCTAAAGTTCTAGTTGTTCAAATAATCAAGCAGACTGAACATCCCTATTGTGAAAGAATGCTTGATACAAGAATACGAAGGCAAGAAAGGTATACTGTAGATTAGGGCATGGAGTATGAGTCCTTCATTCCAGTCATTTCATATCCTGTCACAAAAATAAGCAATCCTGTCTGCCAGCTCTTCTAAGAAAATGATACTTAATGAAACTTTGTTTTTTAATGGGGAGGTGAATAATAAATAAAAATTAAAGTACTTCAGTCTCTGCTATTGGTAAACCAAATGGCAAGGAATGAATGTGCTGCCACTTGTTCTGCTTATTGGTTCCAGGTCTCTTGAGAAGGGAAAGGAAAGAGAGTCCAAGAGGTTACAAGGCACAAATTCAGTAAACTCCAGGATTAAAGAAGGAACCACCACCACAGCAAAAGAAGACAGAGGAAGAAAACTGCAAAGAACATGATAACTGTGCAGCATCTAATCCAGAAGAAAGCTAAGATGGTGTGGTGGCTGAGTGATGAAATTTCTAAATGGTCTCCAAGTTTTGCTCAGGTTTGTTGTGTCCCTAATGTTAAGCCAATGTATTTGTAAGATTCAAAATTAAATCAAACAATATACACAATTCAGGGAATCAGTCTGGAAGATATCATGACAAGCACTGAAGTGTGTTCAAGAAAAATAGTTGTTGCTCTAGTTTCTAATGATTCAAAATATAATTATAACCATAATTCATAGGCAAATAGGGAACACAGAAAATGCTCAATGTTAAACAAAATAATTCATAAATATAATTATTATTGTAAATGCACAGAGACAACACTGCTTTATTTAGAGGCAGTTATGGAACTGTGAAAAAGGCAGGTAGTAGGGAGACTTTTTCTGTGGCTCTAAAGCCCAGACTTACAAAAAAAGAAATGAAATAGCACAAGTAAATCAACTTCTCTTCAAAAGCTTTTTATTATTTTCATCTTTTGAAGGGAAGAGTATTTGTTTTTAAAGATGTAACCTTGTCTGTCCTGAACCAGACTGCCCCTGAATTCACAGAAGTCTGTCTGCCTCTGCCTTAGGAGTGTTGGGTTTTAAGGTGTGTACCACACACACCTGGCTTTATTTTAATCTTGAAAATAAGCTATAGATGTGTTGAGTCGGCTCTGATACTGTATATGTGATACTACAAACATTTCTGGTAGAGGATGCTGGCACACCTGCAAAGACTAGGTGTACTGCTTTTGGCAGGGCAGCCATTCTGCCTAAACTATCTCATGTAATTTTTCTACAAATTACTAGAGGATCTGACAGTCTACAAAAGAGTAGAGTGGAGAGGTTTTACTCTAGTCACAAGAGTAGAGCACATTGTTCACGGAAGGACTCATAAAAGGTGGGTACATGCTGAGCTCGAGGGAAGGGAATAGGGTGGCATGACAGGATGGGAAATGAGTCAGCCCTGGGAAGTCAGACTAATAATTGAAAAGTGTGGTTAGAGGGCAGGTCAGTCATTCCCGAGTCAAGCATTAGCATCCAAGGTGTATGTCACAAGCATGCTGATATATCAGAAGACTAATGGGTCCAGGCAACCATAACACCTCTGGAAAGAACCTCAAGTAAATGGTCCTCAGAAGTGACCTTGTCATTTGTCTGTAGTTGGATATCTCAAGAGCAAGAAGTTTTCTTTCAGAAAAAAAAAATAAGTAGTAATAATTAAATAAACTGAGCTTATTACATACTTACAAACTCAACTAAGAAATAAATTAATCTCATCAAATGATCATTTTGATTAAATGTTGATTTGAACAATTTTTAAATTACTTCTTTCAAATTAATTTCCTTACTCTACCTTACTATTGCCAAGATGAGCAATATATGATGTAGACAACATAATGTGTGACCCATTTTGCCAATCAATATTTCTCCTTGCAGCAACATTTCAGTGATGGAGTGGGCAGCCTGCTCAATGCCTGCAACCTTCTTTCCTGTGAAAGAAATCAGAAGCTCCTCTGTGCCCAATGTGTGACAGGAAGTGCCTGGAGGGACTCAGTATTTCTCCTGAGTCCCCTACTGTCCCAGAGATGTAGCCTTGTTAGTTTGTGGGTGGTTTCTGTTTTTGCTTATATGTGGGTTTTCACTGAACAGAAGGGTTCATTACTTGTTTTCTTTTTGACTCAAGGATTTTACCAAGAGTGGTGGCCTAGTCCACTGTGACATTTTTCAATATACATTGTTACATTCTCAAAGTCTATTAGGCAAGGTGTCTTGGGGAAATCAAAATTTATTATTGTCATTATGAAAGTCTGAAATTAAGACCACCTTGCAAAACAGCTGAGTTATAAACGTGGTGTGTCGTCTGGTTACCCAATCAATTGGCCAGTAACAGGAGACAGCTATTAGTCTGTGCTGTGTGAATCTCACTTCCTCCTTGTAATGTGATGGAATTAATTCACACAACCTGATAACAAGGCTATTACAATTCGAACAATGGTTTAAAAGTGGCTTGTGTGGAACAGCCAAGCACCATTGAACATTTCAGATCAAAGGTCTATTGAACAAAAAGAACAAATAGAATCAATTTCTTGAACTGTCTCTGCATTTCCAAAACTTGCAACATTATACCACAGAATGTGACCTAATGAAGTACAGATGAGACGGCCAGAGCAAAGCTAGTTTTAATGTAACAATGAACATTAATGGAGAACTTGGGACTTTTTTTCTCTATGGAAACAAACTAGTTATTAAAGACAGCTTTGTACTCCTAAAATTCTAGACTTTAAAGCCAGCCAGGACATAGATAGTTCACTTAGGCAGAGATAACAAGGGATAGAGTCATACATTTGCTACTTTTTATCAGGGAGCTAAGGCTGTATGCTGCATAATTTATTTGTGTTTAAGCCACAGTGTATTTAATGAGGTAGAGTGACCTAATCTTACTCACAAAAGTAATGGAAGATGCATAGACATTTTGCTTTAGAAACCTGAAATTAATAGTTAGATAATGACCACAATTAAGTGGATTCTGACTGAATAAAGATTGTACATTATTTGAGGTATCTCAGCCTAATTACTTTGGGTTTTGGACACAAATGACAGATGTAAGGATATCAATGCAGTGTTATCCTAAGTAGGAATATTTGAAAATAACTCGGGACTTGCAACCACAGATAGAGTGATTTAAAGGCCTGGAGATGTAGTTCCACAGCAGAGTGGCTATTCAGTATGCCCAGGGCCTGGGTACCATCCTTGGCATTGCAGTAAAGCACACTGTTATGAAGTAGAATGATATGAATAATGTGTTTAGTTTAGTTTTAATTTAAAACAATCTATTGAGAAGTTGCAGAAGAATAATGAAATAACACATTGTCAAAAATCTTAAAGTGCTTCAATACATAAAATATACACCATTTACATGGATATTGTTATCTTTGCATTGTCAAATATAAAAATCACAATGCAAAAAAAGTACCAAGAAATTTACTTTATATGGCTAAATATAAATTTAGAAAAAAACATGGGCTATTAAAAGTAAGATTTAAAACTGACTTGCTGACAAAATACATATTTAATACTTTTCTTCTGAATCATTCATGAAAACATGGAAGAAATCGAGCCATAGCAGCACTTAAGATTGAGGATATAGATGAGCAATTCTTTTGAATATTGATAATAATTATGCCTAGACATGCCACAGGTCATCTGGCCTTGGCAGGTAGCAGCATGTTCCTAGCCCAAGGCAGCAGGAGAAGGCATGGATGTTAGGAAGGGGCCTGCAAATGCCTTCTTTTCAAACAAAGGAGCATTGATAATGGTGGACTAGATGAAAGGCCCTATGTCCAGAGTTAGACATATTCAAATAGATGTTAAATATAGTTCAATCACTGTGATGATCATCATTCACTATAAGCACCATTTCTTTTTTAATGTTTAGCTTTGACTTTATTTTTTTCTTTTTAAGTAAGCTAAAATGTTGGAGATGAGGCAGTTAGGGTTAGGGTTAGGGATCCTTCCCTGTTCCCCAAAATGTTTTGACCTCAGGGATACAAATCAAGCTAAATTACTCTACTGTCACGAGAGCCATTTGACCAGTCAGAGCCATTTGCTGCCAAGGCATTGCTCCTAAATTCAAAAGCCTAGCTGTGCTTCTTAGCAACAGCTCTTAGTGGACTTCTTGGTTTTCTAAGTCTCATTCCAATTCAGAGGCCCTTGGAACCACCCCTCAGCCAGGTTGGAAGAGCAAGGACTGTCTTGCTTAGCAAGGAGACTGTGGTGACTGGTGTAAGACAGACATCTCCACCATGGGAGAGAACAGAGCAGGACACATAAATGAGAGTGTGCTGTGATTGGTGCAGACGCCCGATTCTTGGCTGCATAAACTGGCTGAGGTGGACCAGGAGACATGTTCCTGTACTGTCCCCTTATGCTAGTGCTGAAACACAAGTCCCCTAAAGGTTTTTCTTCAGTTGTGTGTCCTTGCCTATCTTTTATCTTCATCACTGGTAGAGCAGGGTGATTTTGTGACATGAAGAGTTGAGGTGGCAACAGGCACAGTGGTGAGGCAACATCAGTAAAGGCAGTGGCAGTGATTGAATTAGTAATGGTAGTTACACTACCTTAAAGTTGCAAGGTAACAGTGTAAACCACAAGGGCTTGCTGAAAGTTCCAGAGAGCTTAAAGGCAAAGGAGCTATAATCCAATCTGTGCTGAAGTAGGCCAGAGAATTTCAGCACCCTGGGCCAGTAGGCTCTACATTGGTCAATCTAAAGTTAAGGGCTTCAGTCCGGGAGACTTGACTGAGAGCTCTTAAGCATCACTGTATTCAGTAACTTGCAGCTGCCTCTGTCCACAGTTCACTGATGTGAGCAGCTGAGTATTCTAAAAGCTGCTAAGGGTCAGCCCTGGAAGAACTTCTCCTGGCCTTCTAAGATTCTGTGTGGGACAAAAGTACCCTGATACTGCTGCTCACTTCTGTCTCCTTCATCCATTGCTATGGACATAACAGGGCCCTTGTGAGAACTTGTGAGAAAAAAAGCTTTTTTTTTTTTGCTTGATGAGTAAAAATAAAAACAAAATGACTACAGATTAAAAAGAAGACAGTAAGTAGTTCATTCTTCAAGAGAATCACAGATTTAATTTATGCCCACATTAAAGTAAAAAAAGGAACTAGAGACAGCTTAAAATTCTTCAAATGTTGGTCTGTGAGCTAAATCTATCTCCTTTTGAGTGAAATGTAGAATACAAAAAGATATTAACACCTTAATTCTTCTCTCACCTTTAATATGGAAGGGAACATTTTAAGTGAAAGAAAATATGTTAAACCTGTAAGAAATATTATATAAAAACCTAGATACTATAAAAATGGGTTTTATAGTTCAAGAAGAAAAATTCCTTGAATATCTTGAGAAAAGGAAGATGGTTGACTGGAGGAACTGGGATATTTAGGAATCTACTTATTTTGGCTTCTCAGTAAATATAAGGAATTTACATGGTCAAAATGGGAACATTGATATCTGAAGACTGAAATTTAATGCAATGAGACGATATTTGAAAGGATGAAGAGATTGAGCACGAGGCTATTCCTAGATATCAGATCCTCGCAAGGGTCAGAAAGGGCAGAACTAATGCTGCAGAAAATTATATTTAAAACAGAAAAAAAAAACACAGAAATCTCCAGAACAGAAGAAAGAAGACAAGGAAAACTTCAGACAACAAAAGGAGATGTGGGTTCAAGTAATATCACTGTGGGGCTACTACAAGGATGGCGGAAGAGGAAGGGTGCCATAAAACAGCTTCAGCCAGGCATACAATGGCCATTCCTGTCTTGAAATTTTAGCTGCTGTGATTATCAGCACAACTTTCATAAAAATTGTCCCTTTAACATTCTTTTCTTTTCTTTATTTATTTTGTATTTATCAAGAAAAACAGTAAAATGAATTTAAAATGCTGAGAAGTTAACAATAACTGTAAAGAGGATAAAAATCATAAGCATGACTTATCAAGGGTGATAATGCAAATAAGATTGCTACACATATATTTACTTTGTGTTCAGATTTCCTGTTAAATTTTTTTTCCATTCCTGCATATCCTTATTCAAGGTCCCATCTCCCTCCCACCACATCAGGTCATTTTTTCTTCTCCGCAACTCCCCATTCCCTCCCTGGGTAGGGAGCAGACAATCCTATGGTCCCACTGACCCAATAATGCTTGGATCAGTCTCCACTCCTGGCAAATCCAGTTTTGTGCCCCCTCCCTCAAGAGTGAGTCAGGTGTTCCTATAGTTGGAGTGGGATCCAAAGGGTCAGTTCAGGGTGTCTCTGATCCCAAGCTGTTCAGTGGTTCTGGTTTGCCGCTTGGGCATGCTTGGCTTTTTGTTTGTTTGTTTGTTTAGAGACCACTAATGAGTGAGTACATCCCCTGCTTATCTTTCTGATATTGTGATACCTCGCTCAGGAGGATGTTCTCCAAATCCATCCATTTGCCTGTGAACTTTAGGATATCACTTTTTCTTACTGCTGAGTAGTATTCCATTGTGTAGATGTACCACAGTTTGTTAATCCATTCTTCAGTTAAGGGACATCTAGGTTGTTTCCAGGTTCTTGCTATTACAAATAATGCTGCTATGAACATAGTTGAGCTAATACCTTTGGAGTGTGATTGTGCCTCTTTAGGGTATACACCCAGAAGTGATATTGCTGGGTCCTTGAGGAGATTGATTCTTAATTTTCTGAGAAACTGCCATATTGCGTTCCAAAGTGGCTGAACAAGCTTACACTCCCACCAACAATGGAGGAGTGTTCCCCTTGCTCCACATCCTCTCCAACATAGGCTGTCATCTGTGTCTTTTATCTTAGCCATTCTAACAGGTGTTAGGTGATATCTCAAAGTTGTTTTGATTTGCATTTCTCTGATGGCTAAAGATGAACAGCACCTTTTCAGGTGCCTTTCAGCCATCAGTAGTTCCTCTGCTGAGAATTCCCTTTTTAGATCTGTACCCCACTTTTTGATTGGGTTATTCAAGATTTTGAGCTCTAGATTCTTGAGCTCTTTATATATCTTAGAGATCAGTCCTCTATCACTTGTAGAGTTGGAGAAAATCTTTTCCCATTTTGTAGGCTGCCATTTTGTCCTATTGACAGTGTCCTTGGCTTTGCAAAGCTTCCTAGCTTCAGGAGATCCCACTTATTGATTGTTGGTCTTAGTGTCTGTGCCACTGGTGTTATATTTAGGAAGTGGTGGCCTGTGCCAATTTGTAGAAGTGTATTTCCCACTTTCCTTTCTATCAAGTTCAAAGTGGCTGGGTTTAAGTTGAGGTCTTTGATGCACTTGGATTTGAGTTTTGTGCAGGGTGACAGGCTCAGGTCTATTTGCATTTTTCTACACACTTCCATCCAGCTATGCCAACACCATTTGTAAAATATACTATCTTTTTTCCATTGAATGTTTTGGGCCTCTTTGTCAAAGATCAGATGTTCACAGGTTTTTGGGTTAATGTCTGGATCCTCAATTCTATTCCATTAGTCCAAGAGTCTGTTTTTATGCCAGTACCAGGCTGTTTTATTACTGTAGCTCATAGTATAGCTTGAAGTCAGGGATGGTGATACCTCCTGAGCTTCTTTTGTTGAGTAAAATTGTTTTGGCAATCCTGGCTTTCCTGTTATTCCAAATGAAATTGAGTATTGTTCTTTCAAAGTCCAAAAAATATTGTGTTGGGATTTTGATGGGCAGTGCATTGAATCTGTAGATTGCCTTTGGTAGAATTGCCATTTTTACTATGTTGATCCTACCAATCCAGGAACATGGGAGTTCTTTCCATTTTCTGATATCCTCTTCAATTTCTTTCTTCAGTGATTTAAAATTTTTGTCAAATACATCTGTTACTTCTTTGGTTATAGTTACTCCAAGGTATTTAGTACTATTTGCAGCTATTATGAATGGTAATGTTTCCCTTATTTCTTTTTCAGCTCTTCTATCTTTAGTGTATAGAAGGGCTACTGATTTCTTTGAGTTAATCTTCCATTCTGCTACATGCTGAAGGTGTTCATCAGCTGTAGCAGTTCCTTGGAAGAATTTTGTGGGTCACTTATGTATACAATCATATCATCTGCAAATAGAGATAGCTTAACTTCTTTTCCAATTTTTATCCCCCTTAATCTCTTTTTGTTCCCTTATTGCTTTAGCTAAAACTTCAAGAACTACATTGAATAGATAAGGGGAGAGATGACATCCTTGTCTAGTTCCTGATTTTAGTGGGATTACCTTGAGTTTTTCTCCATTAAGTTTGATACTGGCTGTTGGCTTCTTGTAAATCGCCTTTATTATATTTAGGTATTCTCCCTGTATTCCTGATCTCTCCAGGGCTTTAATCATGAAAGAGTGTTGGATTTTGTCAAAGGCTTTTTCCGCATCTAAGGATATGATCATGTGGTTTTGTTCCTTTAGTTTGTTTATATGATTGATAACATTTACAGTTTTTCATATATTAAACCAGCCCTGCATTTCTGGGATGAAGCCTACTTGGTCGTGGTGGATGATATCTTTTATACATTGTTGTATATGGTTTGCCAACATTTTGTTGAGAATTTTCGCATCAATATTCATGAGGGAAATTGGTCTGTAATTCTCCTTCTTTGTTGTGTCTTTGAGTGGCTTGGGTATTAGAGTGATTGTGACCTCATAAAAGGAATTTGGCAATATTCCTTCAGTTTCTACTGTGTGAAATAGTTTGAGGAGTAACAGTAGTAATTCTTCTTTGAATGTCTGATAGAATTTGGCACTAAAACCATCTGTGCCAGGGCTTTTATTTTTGGGGAGGTTTTTAATGACAGCTTCAATTTCCTTAAGGGTTATAGGCCTGCTTAGGTAATTGATCTTCATTTAATTTTGGTAGATGGTACCTGTCCAGAAAGCTGTCCATTTCTTCTAGGTTTTCCATTTTTTTGGAATACAGATTTTCAAAATATGATTTGATAATTCTCTGTATTTCCTGGGGGTCTGTTGTTATGTCCTCCTTTTCGTTTCTGATTTTGTTGATTTGAACACTCTCTCTCTGTTTTTTGATTAGTTTGGCTAAGGGCTTATCTATCTTGTTAACTTTCTCTAAGAACCAACTCTTAGATTCATTGATTCGTTGTATTGTTCTTTTTGTTTTAGTTGTATTGATTTCAGCTCTAAGTTTCATTATTTCCTGCCTTCTACTCCTTCTAGGTGAGTTTGCTTCTAATTGTTCTAAGGCTTTCAGCTGCGCTGTTAGGTCTCTAGTGTGGGATTTCTCAAGGTTTTTCATATAGGCATCTAGCGCTATGAATTTTCCTCTTAAGACTGCTTTCATTGTGTCCCACAAGTTTGGATACGTTGTAGATTCATTTTCATTGAATTCTAGGAAGACTTGATTTCTTTCTTAATTTCTTCCTTAACCCAGAGATGGTTCAGCTGAGTGATGTTTAGTTTCCATGGGTTGGTAGGCTTTCTTTGGGTTTTGATGTTGTTGAACTCTAACTTTAGGCCCTGGTGGTCCGATATGTTACAAGGGATTATTTCCTTTTTTTGTATCTGTTGATATTTGCTTTATGACCAATTATGTGGTCAGTTTTGGAGAAAGTTTCATGAGGAGCTGAGAAATATGTATATTTCTTTGCCTTTGGGTGGAAGCTTCCATAGATATCTATTAAATCCAATGCATCATACCCTCTTTTAGACTCCTTATTTCTCTGTTGAGACTCTGTCTGGTTGATCTATCCAGGGTTGAAAGTGGGGTATTAAATTCTCCCACTATTAGGGTGTAAGAATTGATGTGGGATTCGAGCTTTAGCAGTGTTTCTTTTACATAAGTAGGTGCCCTTATATTAGGGGCATAAATATTCAAGATTGAAATTTCCTCTTGACCAGTTTTTCCTGTGATGAATAAGTAGTGACCATCTTGGTCCCTTTTAATTGCTTTTAGCTTAAAGTCTACTTTGTTAGATATTAGGATTGCAACCCCTGCTTGTTTCTTAGGACCATTTGACTGGAAAATCTTTTCCCAACCCTTTATTCTAAGCCTGTGTCTGTCTTTGTGGTTGAGGTGTGTTTCTTGTAGGCAACAGAAAGATGGCTTCTGTTGTTGTATCCATCTTGTTAATGTGTGACGTTTTATAGGAGAGTTGAGACCATTGATATTAAGGGAAATTAGTGACCATTGATTCATATTTCCTGCCATTTTTGGTGGTAACTTGTTTGCATTTCCTTTCTCTAGGGTATTCTTCTGTGGAATTATTGATTGTTTGTGATTTTATGAGTGTATCTGGGGTCCTTAGGTTGGAGTTTCCCTCTAATACTCTCTGTAGTGCTGGATTGGTAGATAGATACTCTTTCAGTCTGACTTTGTCCTGAAATACCTTATTTACTCCATCTATGGTGATTGATAATTTTTCAGGGTATAGTATTCTAGTTTGGCAGCCATGCTGTTTTAGTGTCTGTATAACTTCTGACCAAGCCCTTCTAGCTTTCATTGTTTCCATTGAATAGTCAGGTGTTATTCTGATGGGTCTGCCTTTATATGTGAGTTGGTCCTTTTCTTTTGCAGCTCTTAAAATTTTTTCTTTGTTCTGTATGTTTTGTGGCTTGATTATAATGTGGCACACTGACTTTTTTTTGGATATCTGTTTGGTGTTCTGTAAGCTTCTTGTATCTTTATTGGCGTTTCCTTCTTCAGGTTAGGGAAGTTTTCTTCTGTGATTTTATTGAAAACATTATCTGTGCCTTTGAGCTGGTATTCTTCTCCTTCTTCTATTCCTATTATTCTTTAATTAGGTCTTTTCATGGTGTCCCAGATTTCCTGAACATTTTGAGTTATGGCTTTTTTAGTTTTACTATTTTCTTTGACTGATATATCTATTTGAGCTACTGAGTCTTCCACTTCAGAGTTTCTATCTTCCATCTCTTGAACTCTGTTATGCTTGTATCTGTGGTTCCAGCTTTTTTCTTCAGATTTTCTATTTCCATCTTTACCTCATTTTGTGCCTTTTTTATTGCTTCTATTTCAGCTTTTATTTCAGCTTTTATTTCCTGGCATGTTTCTTTCATAGATTTGTTCATCTCTTGCAATTTTTTGTTTGTATTTTCTTCTATTTCTTTAAGGCTATTTTTCATATCTTCTTTGAGAGCTTCGATGATCATCAAAAAGGAATTTTTCGTGTTGCTTCCTTCTGTTTCCTCTTCATTTCTCAGTTCAGGTCTTGTATTTGTAAGATCGCCACTCTCTTCTGGAGTTACCTTGTTGTTCTTTGTATTATTATGTAATTTTTTGCACTGACGTTTGGCTATGGCTTCAGTGGTTCACGATTAGATGAGTCCTGGTCAGTTGTGGCACTTGGGCTTGTGTGCCTCCTGTCACCTCTCTGGGCAGGGTCTGAGTCTGTCCTTCAGAGACCCCAGAAGTTATCTGTTCGCTCAGTTGGAAGACAAGGTGGGTGGCCGTGCAAGTTCCCTCAGCAGCAGTTGTGTGTATAGTGAGAGGCAGACTTTGTCTGCCCCTGCTACAGATTGCACTGGGACTCTGCAGACAGCACCCGGTCCCGGAAGTGGAACTTCCCTTTAACATTCTATCACCCTTAGAACAGGAAGTCATGAGGCCCAATTTCCACTCCACGGCCCAGTGATCTATAGGCAGTTAATAGCTCTCAGTGACACAGAGATAGTTGCTTAGTTGTATAGTCACTGACAAGATATCCATACTCCTGAAAATAATCCTTTATCCATGTACCTTTAATCAACCCAAGTATAACTCTGTGTGTGTGTGTGTGTGAAAGAGAGAGAGAGACAGAGAGAGACAGAGAGAGAATGAAAGGGAAAAGATGAAAAAGAGAGAAACAAAGGGAGAGATTAGTGAAGTGAGGACCAAAGTCATTAAACATATGTAGCAAAATGTCACAATAAAACCATTATATATAACTAATTAAATATGTATATAATAGTAAAACATTAAAAAGCTTGAAAACTAAGCAAAAAGGGGAATACTTTTACAAAGCATTAGATTTCCTGAGGATGAAAATTAAAATACTGAGTGATTATCAATGATGTCAACATTAATGAAATAAATGTTTGGAATTTCACTGAATCTAAGATATTTTGAATGTAATTAGCATATTAATAGAAATTAAGATATTATTTTAAACATTTTCAAAATAAAGCTGTAATAGATTACATACAAAGATCAAAGCCAGATTGCTTTAAATTCTACTAGTATCAAGTAATATTATTATAAATTTAAAAGATAAAGTCAAGTAAGAAATTTGACTTTCCAATGAAAATAATTGCATTAAATGATAACAGAATAATTAAAACACTATGCGTGCTATATCAAAGAAATCAGCACCTCTAAAATATATTTATTTAAAAAGGAGATAAAACATAATTAAAGTAGAGATGTAATCCATTCACCATCAAATGATACCAAGTGATTATCATTTCCTGACACACTGAAATGACTAGAAATGACTAAATATCACCAATGTGTCAAAAGGTAAGATACCCTGAACTTCCATTAAAAACAGCAACAGAAGTGGAAGCCTTCTGTGTTCAAGATAGTTAACACTTTGTGGAGGAAGCAGTTCCATCATCTGAACAGCAGGATCAAATGACAATGATGATGAAAAGTAAGAGTTTGAGTGCAAATTGATTGCAAGAACATGTCATGGCTGGAATTACTCTTCCTTTAGTGTGACAAAGTTTCAGCTTTAACAACACATGGACTACATGTTCATCAATAGCCAGATGAATGAGGAAAATGTAGTCTATATACAACAGAGAAATTTTAATCATCCATAAAGAAGGATGAAATCATGCTGTTTGGAGAAAAGTGGAGAGAGCTGGAGATGAACAGGTTAAGTGGAACAAACCAGCTTTGGCCAGCATTTGGTGCTTTCTCCCACATGAGAATAAGGGGGTTTGGTATTTATGAGTGTATGCACACACCTGTGACGTGGAAGTGATGAGTTATTGAAGGAAGTGCAGAGTCTAAAGTGAAGTGTGAGAGGAACACAAGAGCAATGGAAGAGACAGGAGTGTGCATTTCTCTCTTACATCTGGATTCAAACTTCAATGCATTTACCATGAGAGTAGAGGTGGACTCTGAGGGATGTGGAATGCTTGCTGGTAGGAGATGACCAGAAAGGAGAGTGTGGGGGAACAGAAGCCAAGTATAATGATATATAGATATAAATACATACATATGCAATGTTACTGTGAAGCCCATCCACCTGTACACTAATTAAATTTTATTAAACTTTCCTGAAATAAAGTATAGCTTAATGGAAAAATTAAGCTTAATGTGCTAAGCAAAATGTAAAATATTATCTCTGAGCCCTCTACAGACATTAGAGTCTTATTCTTTGGTGGAGTGGGCAGTGGGGGATAGTGAATGGAAAGGTTGAGAAGTGTTACTTTAGCAAACTTTCAATTTAAAGATGAAACCAAATGTCTAAATAGAATAGAGAGACATATCTTAATGTTTGGGTATATGAGGGTTGGCATGTAAACCATAGCATTTCTTCCTGCTTAAAGAAATTTACAAGCATATGATCTGAGCAAGGCCTGTGTCATACCTATGGGGACAGAAGATGTTCTATTTTAACAGTTCCTTGTAATGTACTTATTTTAAAGGGCAGATCTAGTGAGGCTGGGTTTTTGCTGCACTGAGTTCTTTTTAATCACTGTTGCAGGTTGATGCCAATCCAACAAATGCCAATCTGTTCTAGCTCCCTGTTAATTCTAATCTTTACTATCATCTCAGCTTCTTTTAGAGTCTTTCACAGTGTGGCATCCATAGTTTACCTGTACTTGGTAGTCCAGAGTCTATACATGTATCCGTATATGTAATGAGTATTTATCTAAAAATACTGTTTATTATTGTGCTATTTTAACAGATTATTTATAAAATTGCATTTTCTAACTCTTACATCTATAAGTTTTAAAGTACACACTGGGTTTTTAACTTTCATTAAACTTGTTTGAAAGAAAAGAACTTTTTTGGGTATCAGGTACAAAGCATTCTTTAATTTTCTTGTTCCAAGACAAAGGTACATTATAAAACTATTGCTCATTCCTTTCTGACTTAGGACTCATTAGTTTTCATTGCTGATAATTTCAGTTTAGCTGCTTAGTCAAATTTCCCCACCTTCCCTCTGTAGTTTTTTTAAGCACCAATAGCATGTGCTAAAATATTGTCCAGGAGGGGTAGCTAGTTGCAACTTGGTTTCGTAGGGTTGTTTGAGGGCCTTTTGTTTGCTTGCTTTAAACAAATATGCTCTATGTAAGAAAAATTCGGTTTACAAATGACAAAAATGCAAGGAGAAGCTAAACAAGGCTGAACTTTGCCATGATCACTGCGTACATAGAACTGGTTCACAGTCATTTTCATTGACACTAGTTGGTTCTTTTGCTGAAATTAACATTGTTTTCTTGTACAAATCTTTAACAGCAAAAATGAGGCATATGTCACATTTTGGAAATTTAGATGATTCTACTCACTGTCAAATTTGTTGTTTTTGCTATGGAACAATTAACATTGAGGACTGTCTTTTTCTTTTTTTAGCCAATCTAATATTATTGAATAAATATATATTCAGATAAAAGTATATATGTATTTCATGAAACATAATATAAAAATAACAATTTCTATGTTTGAAGTCTAGAAGATAATTATTCCAACAAGGCTCCTTACAATTGATTCTACATTAAGTGCTTCTTATGAGTCCATACAAATAAGTCATCAACCATATTTACATACTTTATATTTTAAATACAGTGTGTAAATATCTAAAAATTTAACTAATAGGATATATAACATAACTTAGTTATCATCAGAAAAATGAACAAAATAGTAACATCATTTAAGCACTAAATGAAAACATTTTAGCACTCTTGCTTCATTTGTGATTCTTTCCGAAAGTACTTATTTCACTCTGAATTCTCTGACCTTTAATTCTTATCATTAATGCATCTGCCTGAGACTTTAATTATTAATGCAAATTTTCCACTTCCTAAGCACTTATGAACTAATTTTAAAACAGATATGAATTGGAATGCAGGTTGACATACGATGTTGACTAACTTGAACTCTAGTTCCACATTCAACAGCTTTTAGCCAAGAAGCTGAGTTATTATGTCCTTAGGTTATTACCAATAACACGTAAACAATAAATTATAGAAAATGTACTTTTTTGCAAAGGTGTGATGCAATTAACTCCATCTAAACAATAGAAACATTTAACAAAAGGTCCTTTAATTTAGGTAACTCAGATGATTTGAATGTCTATTTGGGCAAAGACTGTTGCAGGTTCTATGGCTATTCTCAGTACAAACCAGGGGATCGTCCAGGAATGAATTTGCATATTGTGGTGAGCAGGGGTCAGGTGATTGTATATGTCTTCTCTGGTAGCTGTTGACTCATTTAATACTGTAAAATACAGTCAGATGTGTCACATGTCCCTTCTGTGTGGAGATTTTAAAGACCCATTTATTTGCTTTTATCACACCTTTCCTGGGCCCAGAACAATGACAGGGTAGTTGAATACCAGAAGACACCCACACACTCCAGAGTCCACTAAAGGCCCTTGGTTAACTCAAGGGCCAGACATTGAAATGTGGTGAAGGAAAATCTTAATGATACTTGGTCTGTTGTATTTCTTGGTTAATTTATTACATTGCTTTCACTACTCAGAAACATGAGAGCACCCTGAGTACCTTCTGGGAATCAAAGAGCTGTAATATAATAGAAGCCCAACATATAAAATTTTAGAAGTTGCCCCTCCAACATCTTTTGGATTATAGCATTTGACTTACTAAAGTAGTGAAAACATATCCTCTCAGAAATATTTTACATAAAATAGTCAAATTGAAGAAATTCATATGTGAAAATGAATAACACAAAACATCAAAAATCATAGCTTTCAATTGTTTAAAAAACTAGACTCCATTTAAAGAAATCCATCTTTTTTGATATCCACCTTCATCTGCATTATTTGGGTTCCAGAAGATCTAGGATTCACAATATTCAACATTTTTTACACAAATCAAATGCCAATCATTTTCTCAGAAGTTTCATTTGAAATGTACTCTAGCAGTTTTCTCTAATAACTGAAACTTTTTTTATAGTTCACTTTATGTTACACTGGACAACACAATGTTATTCCCACTGTAGTAGATGAGGTAATATCCCTTACCTCCCAAAATGCTTTCTATGAGCTGAGAAAATGTATTTAAAATGATACATAAGTGATCCACAAAATTCTACCAGGGAACTTCTACAGCTGATAAACACCTTCAGTAATGTAGCAAGATACAAGATTAACTCAAGAAAATCAGTAGCCCTCCTATATACTAAAGATAAAAGGGCTGAAAAAGAAATAAGGCAAACATCACCCTTTATAATAGCTGCAAATAGCATTAAATACCTTGGAGTAACTATAACCAGAGAAGTAACAGGTCTATTTGATAAAAAAAACTTTCAATCACTGAAGAAAGAAATTGAAGAGGATATCAGAAAATGGAAAGAACTCCCATGTTCCTGGATAGATAGGATCAACATAGCAAAAATGGCAATCCTACCAAAAGCAATCTACAGATTCAATGCAATCCCCATGAAAAAAACAACACAATTTTTTAAAGACCTGGAAAGAACAATACTAAACTTTATGTGGAATAACAGGAAAGCCAGGATTGCCAAAACAATTTTACTCAACAAAAGAACCTCAGGAGGCATCACCATCCCTGACTTCAAGTTATACTATAGAGCTACAGTAATAAAAACAGCTGGGTACTGTCATAAAGACAGACTTGTAGATCAATGGAATTGAATTAAAGATCCCAACATTAACTCCAAAACCTATGAACACCTGATCTTTGACAAAGAGGCCCAAAATATTCAATGGAAAAAAAGATAGTATCTTTAACAAATGGTGTTGGCATAGCTGGATGGCAGTGTAGAAAAAGTGCAAATAGATTCAATCCTATCACCCTGCACAAAACTCAAATTCAAGTGGATCAAAGACCTCAACATAAACCCAGCCACACTGAACTTGATAGAAAAGAAGTTGGAAATACCCTCCAGGGCATTGGCACAGGTGACCACTTCCTAAATATAACACCAGTAGCACAGACACTAAGAACAACAATCAAGTGGGACCTCCTGAAACTGAGAACCTTCTGTAAAGCCAAGGACATAGTCAATAAGACAAAAAGACATCCTACAGAATGGGAAAAGCTTGTTCAGCCACTCTGTAATGCAGTATGGTGGTTTTTCAGAAAACTGGGACTCACTCTCTCCAAGGATCCAGCAATACCACTACTGGGCATATACCCTAAAGATGTACATTCACACTCCAAAAGCATTAGCTCAACTATGTTCATAGCAGCATTATTCATAATAGCAATAACCTGGAAACAATCTAGATGCCCTTCAACTGAAGAATGGATTATCAAACTGTGGTATATCTACACAATGGAGTAGTACTCAGCAATAAGAAAAAAATGATATCCTAAAATTTGCAGGCAAATGGATGGATTTTGAGAAGATCCTCCTGAGCGAGGTATCACAAACCCAGAAAAATAAGCAAGGGATGTATTCACTCTTAGAGTACTTTAAACAAAAACCAAAGCATATCCAAGCTGCAAATCACAACCACTGAACAGTTTGGGATCTGAAACACCTTGGACTGGCACCTTGGAGACCATTCTCTCTAAAGGAACATCTGACCTAGTCTTGATGTTGGGATAAGGAAAGCGAATCTGCTTGGAGTGGATGCTGAGTTTAGCCACCTTGGTACCTTGGGACCTCCTGCCCTTGCTGGGGAGGACATACGGAAATGGGGAGAAGAGAGAGTGATTGGGAGGGGTGGGAGAGGGAAGGAAGTTTGAACAAGGGGATACATGGATAAAACATGAGACTTTATTCATAATAAAATAAAAGAAAAAAAGAAACACATTGGAGAATAATTGAATGCTTTTGTACTTCTTAACCAAAAATTGGGCATTTTGAAAAGTACTTACTCTCTAAAGTCCAGTGCTATACCAAGTGCTGTGGAATACTGACAACTATTTCAGGCTGAACTTGAAATAGCTGTGAACGACCACTGAACAGCTTGGGATCAGAAACACCCTGGACTGACTCCTTGGATGCCACTACCCCCTAGAGGAACACCTGACTCACTCTTGAGAGAGGGGGGAGAAAACTGGATCTGCCAGGAGTGGAGGCTGAACTAAGCAATATTGTGTCAGTGGGACCATGGGATTGCCTGCTGCCTTCCCAGGGAGGGGATGGGGAGTAGTGGAGAAGAAAGAATGACCTGATGTGGTGGAGGGGGATGGGACTTTGAATAAGCATATACAAGGATAGAAAATGTGACTTCTTTGCTCATAATAATAAATCAAAAAACTAACAATCTATACCAAATTTCCTATATCACTAACAAATATGTCAGAGTCATTAGGCCTATAAACCAAAAGTAATGCCCTGACATTCCAAACAAATATCATCTCTGTCATTTCTAAAAAAAAAAAAAAGAAAAGAAAGAAAGAAAAGAAAAAAAAGAAATAGCTGTGAACAGGTTAGCGTCGCCTCAAGCAGTAGTTTTCAAACTGTGGGTCATTAACCTTCTGGAGGTTTTTCGCAGGAGTTGCATGCCAGGTATTCTAAGCATCAGCTATTTACATTATGATTCACAACGGTTGTAAAATTATAATTATTAAGTAGCAATGAAAATAATTATATGGTTAGGAGTTATCACAACATGAGAAGTATTAAACTGCATAATGTTAGGAAAGTTGAGGACCACTGAGCTAGTCGGATTAACTCAATTATTCCATTCCTTTTCTGTTTCATCTCTTGTCTATTGAGTCTAACCTGTCATAAATTCACAAATACAAACTCTTGGTGATTTTAAATTTTAATTAAGCTGAAAAAGAACTGAAAGAAATTTTAAGTCCCAGAATTAAGAAACCTAAAACTTAAACATGAGTTTTTTTAGGTTGAGTTGGAAATAAAAAGAACTCGAAGGGGGAAAAAATAAATTAAAACTCCATGTTTACATATTTTGGGGGAAAGAAACTGTAAGAATTCATTAAGATAGACATAATTGTGAATCACATGTTCACTTTTACACAAGTATGTGGTCTGAAAAAAAAATCTGTGAAAACCTTTGGTTTTCCAGATATACCTTTTAGAAACCAAGAATTATTATAATATTATATCTCAAAAGTAACATTTCCTTTATGACTATTCCTAAATAATGACTTTTGACATTTAAGGTCATTTTCAAATTTTAAGAAACAAACAGAAAATACCATTTGAAATGAAAATATGAGAAATTTAATTTTCTCAGGCCATTTGCAAAGTTTCCCATCAACTGCACAGAAATCAAATTTCTCTTCTTTTCCCTGGAAAGGACATGAAATGCCAAAACTTTTGGGCTATGTTTAGATTTTCTAACTGTATTTCTGTCTTCTCTCAGTCTTACAGCCCACTTCGTAGGTTAGAACCTCTAAAGCTGTTGGCTTAACAATGATCTGTGACAACCCTTGATTCTGTTGCTCCATGTTGGTTTTAAAAATAGCAAGATATACAGTTTTCTCTTTTTTTTCCCCTACATGCCAAAAAAGATACTATCTTGAAGCCTCTAAGCACAGTGTTCCCTGAGCATTCTCTGTCATTTTTTCCCTCAGAACTTTCCAAACCTGATTATGTTCCTTCCACCGAATGTTGCAAACATTTTGGGTGAAAGCCCAATGTGATTCTGAGACTTGGGTATGATTCCTTGTAACCTGGCGTCCTTCCTGGAAGTTAACTTTGTTAGGCAGTTATTTCTATAAACATACTGAGTAATAGGAAAGCTACATGGCCAGATGAAGTCTACTGCCTCACCCTTTCTCTACAGCCCTGGAGGATGGAACTTGACTATTAATAATTAAAACTGGAACTATGAATTTTGGTCCCATGACCTCTTTATAGGGTTAAATCATATCTTCACAACCGTTATCACTTCTTGTAAAAATTAAATCTTTGGATTATAGTTGTAGATGCATAATTTGGATCAGCTAGCTATTGATTCTGTTACGAATGAGCTCAAAGTTTAGAGGCTTACAACTACTTATTTGATTAAAGTCATAAATCTCAGTCTTACTTGGGTATTTTCATATAGTTACATGACTGCAGCTAGCTTCTATTGCTACATGTACATTGCATATTGAGCAATAACAGCATTTCTGAAAGCCACTGATAGAACAGAATGGCTATTCCACAACCAAGCACTGTCTTTAGCATGACTAGGCTGCTGTGATATATGTACTTTTATTCTAAGAATATCATATTTAAAAAGTTCAAAGAAAAACTGAAATATAATATCACTATAAATTTTGTGGTAGGTTATGATAAAGTTTTACACACACACACACACATTTTCAAGGGTTATGAGATGATGGAGGAAGACTGTCTTCTAAAACAAAGAAACCTCAGCAATTAAAAGTTATCACTTTTGGCTTATCATTGGGTCAGAATAAATAGTAAGTACCTAGTCATAGATTTTCAACAGAATATCTGGCTTTAGCTTCCCAAAAGGTTGACACTGTCAAATCCACTAAATAATTGGTTACATAGAACCCTAGATGAAAATACAACATTTGGAATCTGGGAAAACAGCTAAACAAAATTTAAATATTCCAAAAATTGGCTAAATTTCTGTTTTTCTTTCACATGTTTTCTAGAACTTCTTCCTAAGCTTGACCCTACAGTCTAATGGACGCTCTTGAAGTCAGTTGATGAAGAATCAGAAATCATGCATAGCACCTATCATTAGCCCACCCTTTTAGGGCAGTGCTGATCAGAGATACTTTAACAAAGAAGGCATTGAAGCAAGCAACCTAAGAGTTGGGTAGCCTGAGGGAAGAGCACCGACAGCAAGGATGGCTTTGTATGATGGTCAGAGGCTTGGAGGGGGACAGTCTAGAAGAGACAAAGAAATCTGGAAAATATTAGTGGACTCATGAGAGTTAGCAAGAGTATGCATGCTTTATGTCTTCTGTTAAGTCTTAATATTTCTCAGCAATCACAGCATTGAGCCAGGCAACTGAGATCTTTGATGGTCTTCATCTTCTCTCATTGGCCATTTAGATCTTTTAAGAATAAATCCATGACTGAGGTAGTCATGGTATCAAGCATAGTGACTCTACATTGACCTAACACCATTACTTCCTCCCAACAAAACCAACATATTATTGCTTATTGAATAGCTTTTAATCCAAAGAGATAAGCGTTCAAAACTTTAGAACATTAGTCACATAGTGCATAGTAAATTGAACTCTTTCTGCTCTTGAAATCTTGATGCAGCCTCCCTGGACATGAAATTAACTCTAGATATGCATTTGTATTTTCTTGTTGTTGCTTGTTCCTTTCTCACTGTTTTTGATCTTTAAATATGCAGAACTAGTAACACTAATTATTCAAAGCACTGTCTCAAAGCAAAGAAGTAAAGGAAATATAAGCCTGAACACCTAGCCACAGAGCATACTGTTCTTCCTAAGTGCCACATAACCTGAGAACAATTAGCTTGTAATGGTATGGTATTTAAATAAATCTGAAATAAGCTGGTACCTTAGAGGGAAAAGATCTGCTGTACCATACATAACCCAAGTACATGCCCTCACCAAACTGGTCCATAGCACAGAATTCATGGTGACATATGGTACAACGTTCCACAAAGCTAGATCATAGCTAGTCTAAGAATCAAAACAGATCAAAGAATAGTCACCATAGAACACAACTGTTCTTTGCTAGATTTTGAAATCATTGTTATTAGGAAAAGGAGAGGTTTGCTTCTAAAGGGGTCAGTAATGCAGTAATTAAAACTATGACCAAATGCTGGTAGCTGTGCATGCACTCTGAACATTTAATCCAGTAAAATAGCCAACATATTCATGAGGACTGCTGGCCTTTCTAACAATGGGTCACCATTGTTTCTGTATACTGGCACCAAGAATGTTTCTGGCATGTAGGTAACACACCATCACACACACCACTGTTCAGGTATTATTCATAGGTTGCTAATGGTTGACTTACTAAAGTCACAGTATATATCTAAGAGTGCAGTGTCAATTGCATCAAATGGAGCCTGGAAATGTTAAGAAAACCAGATCCTGCAACCCTTGGACATGAAAATGTCCAGCAGGAAAACAACATGATAAGGAGTGACGAAAATCCAGAATCCCTGATAAGAAAATATAAAATTAATAAATATCAAATACTGCCTCATAGACAGTAGGAGAAAAAGGGTGAAAATTTTTTTCCTGAAACTTTTTATTAGCTCTTCTATAGGCATGAAATCAGCCACATCGCTAAAGCTCTGGGTAGCATTTAATGTGAACTACATGGACGCTTGAATGTTACTGGTACACACTGCATCATACATTGCTGTTCTCCTTCTTCACATCTCTCCACATTTATGTCTGAACTTGCTGTTGTGTATAGCTGCCTGTTGACTTCAACCTTCTTCATACAGCTTATATCTTGCCTCAAGCTTTACCACATATCTTTTGCTTTCTGATGTGTATATTCATAGGTTCTACAAAGAGAATACCTGGAAGAGCCTTCTTGTCACCATTCGTCACCCTGTATGACCAGAAAGTTGGAAAGACCTAAATACACCGTTCCCAAGGGAGACATCGTAAACCATTTTTTGATGTTGTTATTTCACCATTTTATGAAACTTTAGATGGAAAATTAGAGTTAACATCTGGGACCAACTTTATAAGCCCTTTGTAGATGACATTTTTTTTCTGGCTATTTCACTCTTGCTGATTTTTCAAGCCTGTTTCTTAGATCTGTTCATCAATAAACTAAGAGTGGACCAATTTTTAGTTTCTTGAGCTTTGTAACAGAGGCAAAGAACCCAACATAGGCCAGAGGCCCCTCTGACAAAAGTGTACACTTAAAGAGATTTTCAAAACCTTCTTAATAAGGAATATGAGCACTTTTCCCTGTGATAAGGCCATCAGTATTATAATCTGGCATAAACAAACACACCGTCATACACATCTGATATATAACGTGGCTCTGACTTTCCTGACAGGGGCCTTGTATTGTTTCCATCATCTTCCTGAGGAGACTATGGGAAGAGGAGGGAATAAAAGATATAAGGAAATTTAGCCTTCTTCCAGGGAAGATGGGCCATGATGAGCAAAGTGAAATATATTGAGGAAGAAAATATTTTCCACATCAAAAGAATAGAGGTAATGGCAAATGTATATACATAGAACCAAAGCCTTCCTCAAAATTTTAAAATAAAAATACAAATATCTTTCTTTAAAAACAGTCACTTGCAATTTTTATGGTAAAGAATAACATTCATCCAATATTATAATTCTTCCAGTGTAGTGCAATGCCTCTTTGTTGGTGATTTTTTTACTAAGTCGTAAGGCAATTCAATGACAGGCAAACATACAGTGGAACATGAACATTAACTATTAAATACCATCTCTGAGAAATCAAGGAACTCCAAACTCCCTCCTGGGGCAATTTTAACTCATTATATCTTAAGTTCTTCAAAGACTCCTGATCTACATAAATATCCATTCTCAGGTTCAGACTTTACCACATACAATAAGTCAGTCTATGATTTTAGAAAGTTTAAAAATATTCCAGGACATAGAGATGTCCTCACCTGAGTGAGAATGAGCTCATGACACAAAGATGTCTTCACCTAAGTGAGACTGACCTCACAAGTTGTTAGGTGTTTAAATTGCAATGGGATCTGAATGTTTGTCATTACATTTCTAAATCCTCCAAGACATATTACTTTATAAGTAATATAAATCTATATAATCAGATTTCTTTATACAGCCCTTCAGTGACTGAGATAGAATCTCAATTTTATGAATTGCTGTTCATTTCTTCTTTTTTGATATTATAAATTGTATTATTTCCAAAAGCAGACTCAGTGAATGATAACTTAAGAAAATTCATGCTTAGATCCAAGTGAGGGATTACAGCATCTCACATATATTCTTATTTACACAAAATAACATATCTGTAGATTCAATATATCTTCCTAATATTTGAGTACATATTTATTTGCCAACAGAACTGAATGTCAATAAAATTTGTCAGTCAACAACAGCCAAGAACTTCCTTAGATAAGCCTTGTAAAATATACATTCACATTAAGGCCAAAAACAAATAAGCATCTCGCTACCTCCTTGAGTCTCTCATTCTATCACAGTGTGGAGATCAAGGACAGCTATCAAGTGAATGGTGTCTAAGCGTAACTGTTCACATTTTCTTCTTTACCACTCAGAGCCTTGACATGCATCCCTCACGAGACCCAAAAGGAATTAGCCGTCTGTGCTGAACTGCCAGTCGGCCACCAGATGGCAGCAATGCTTTTATGAATAATGCAGCAGTCTGTGCTGCCCATCATCCAAGATTTCCTGTGTTAATAATAGAACAATCCTTACTTTAGTAAAAGGACAAATTTGTCTGCAATAAAGCCTGCCACTTTTTCATGCCATTAATTGTACTTTGTGGGACACATTTGTTTTTTAGCACTTGCTCTTCCAAATATTTATCATGAGGATTAAACATTACATGTTGCTGAATTTCATTTGATACTAAACTGAAGACAACAAGGGGCTTGCTCCTTCCTTTTGGGTGGTCAGTAGCATCTGTGACTGTGTATGCTCCAGTGTAGCCATCAAAGGAGTGGTTCTACATATTTCCCACCATGTTTATCAGCACACCCTGTACATCTAAAGATTGCACTCATAATCTCTCTGTCATGATTTGAATACAAATCATCATAGAACCAGGCATCAAAAGTCAGTGTTTGACTTGATCATGGGTGTGAGACTCTTAAAAATGCAGCATTGTTTAAACAGCAGATAAAACACAGAAATACCAAGGTCTACCTAAAGTACTAAAGGAAGTTTAGTGTCAGTAGCTCCTCCTCCTTAGAGTCACTTCTGCAACCTGTTAACTCTGTCACTGTAAACAGTGTGGGTTCAACAAACATACACCCTACAGTGAGTTTGAAAACCTCCATCCATATTGGAGATGAAATGTTTTGTGAAATGATGAGGCTGGGCCTGGGAATCTCTACCAAAGAGAAAACATTTCCATACTCTGCAAGAACACCAAGAACACCAAGCCCAGACAACAGCAGCTCCATCTGTTGATGAGTTCACTTTTGTCCACTATTGTCATTTTATTCCACTGTTACACTTAAGCCACCACTTTTTCAATATGCTGCCCTTTTCATATTTCAAAAAGCCTTAACTATCCTCTCTCTCTCTCTCTCTCTCTCTCTCTCTCTCTCTCTCTCTGTGTGTGTGTGTGTGTGTGTGTTTGTGTGTGTGTATGTGTGTATGCGTGCACATATGTACTTGTGTGCTTACATAGTATATCTGTGTCTTGCTATGTTTCTGTTGCTGTGATGAAGACCATGAAACCATGACCAATAGCCATTGGGGAGGAAAGGGTTAACTGGCTAACAGATCAAAGTCCATTATAAAGAAAAGCCAAGGAAGAAAAGGCAGAAGCCATAGAGGAACTCTGCTGACTGACTGACTTCTTCATGACTTGCTCAGCCTGCCCAGAAGCATCACCACCTATAGTGACCAGGGACTCCTGCTTCAATAATTAATCATGAAATGCCCCCACGGAGTTGCTTAGAGGCTATCAGACTGAGAGATTTTCTCAGTTGAGCTTTTTCTTTCAAGATACTCTAGCCTGTGTGTCAAGCTGACAAAAAAAGAAAAAAAAAAAAGAAAAAAGAAAAGAAAACAACCCACAAACTGATTAAGACAATGTGGTTCTGTCCCTCTCCACCTTCTCCCTTTGAAACATCATCCCCCACTGAAGCTAGGGCTAGTCTGAATCAGAAAGCCTTAGAAATCCTCTTATATCTATACTGTAGTCAGAGATACACAGGGCCACCCACAGTGGTTTGCACGGGTGTAGGGGATTTGAACTCAGGTCCTCATTCTTGCACATGTGGGTTTCCCACAGCTACCATCTTAGATTCTATGTCCTTGCCTTGTGAAGAAAAGAGATGAAAACTTAACAATTCCCCTTCCCTTTCTTGCCCTCCAAGCCTTGTCATGTGTCCCTTCTCACTCTCCTGCAAATTTGTGACCTCTTTTCCAACTAATAGATTGTAAGCATATGTGAATTTGCTTATGCATATATAGTCTTAGATTGTATCCTTGCTTTTTGTCTTTTTTCTTTTTACAGAATAAAGTCTCATTCTTTTATCCATGTATCCCCTTGTTCCAACTCCCTTCCCCCTCCTGACCCCTCGGTCTTCAGTCTCCCTCCTTAAATCTGTACTTTCTGCTAAATTTTTAGTACCGTGGTACACTCATGTATTAAAGGCTTCTGCAATAGACCCCAGGCAAGGCCTCTCCAGCGAGTACTGGCATTAGTTTGCATCAGAAATTGTTTGTTTCCTTGAGTTCATTTCAAGCCTTTGTTTATGATGCTTGCTTTATTTTCTTACCCTGCTTTAAACATTGCTCAGGTTTCAGAGTTTTGCTTACCACTGCCCAGATTTTTCTCCTTCTTGTGGCTAGTGGCATATAAACATGTGTGTGTGTGTGTTTGTGTGTGTGTGTGTGTGTGTGTGTGTGTGTATCTGTGTTTCTTGCCTCCAGATACAGCCTCATTATCTTGTCTTTCTAAAACCTGAATGGCACTGGCTGTTTATCTGAAGGTGATTTTGAGCTTTGCTAAGGTACTTGACTTTGTTTTACTCTGTCATTCTCATGGATAGGCTGTAAACTTTGTTACGATTTATTGACTCCATATATTATATACCAGCTTTAGGGATTAAACTATTCCTTTTTCTAGAATACATCTGTTTGCTATTAAAAAAGAAAGAAAACCAGACTCAGCATAAAGTAAACATGGCTACTTTGTTTTACAAATACAAAATAAAAATTCTGAAACAGATATGCAAAAGAGAACCCTTGGTTAGAATGTTGTTGTGCCAGAATCAAAGTCTTACTTTCTATACTTTATACAAGATGGAAATTCACAAGTAGAAAAATTATAGTACTTGGTGATTTCACTTCAATCCCATAAAAACCTTTCCTAAGGCCCAGGCTTTGTTTGCTCAGGTTCTTTTGTTTAGTCTGAATACCTAGGTTTTGTTACAGGGTACGTGGAAGCCTTATCCTGTGAACACCCCAGTAAACTGCAGTTAGCCATAGACACCCATGGGTATCTTGGAGACCAGCACAGTTGTTTTACCAAAGCATGAAGAAATGAAGTTTCATGAGAGGTGAGAGTGCCAGAATGAGGCTAAGGAGTGAAGGATATCTTACTGCCAGGAGCCTGAGCTCAGTCGGAAACTCAGATTGTCTAAATAAAAGGTTCTTCTTTTCACTGCATTCTCCAGCTACATCAGTAGTCAAAAGGAATAGAGCAGTGGCTTTAGCCCATTAGGCCACATCCATCTATTCTTCTTAGAAAAATGCACATGACAAGTTCATTCCTTTCAGTTCAAAAGTTTGATCTAATTTATGTCATTTTGGAAAGCTTACATCTCTGTTCCTTTGACCAATTTGATTCTAAAAATCTATCAATATGGTTCATGTAATGTCTACTGCCATCCAGTTTCAATCTGTTCTGACATTAGTGTGAAGAAATAAAATCTCAGTGCATAGCATTGGCTCTTCAGCAGCTTTATAGTGAGTAATATGTGCAAAAGAAAATATGTTGAGCCTAAGATGTATACTGTGGAGGGTCACAGGATCAGCAGGGTAGAATAAATTTGTCATTGTTTTCTCTAACAACATGTTTAATTTTAATCCCCCAAATTTAAGAGACCTTTATTATTTTTCCTCAAAGTTGTATCAGTAAAAAGCCAGTGTTTCCCAGTGATTTAATCTGAAGAGATGGGCTTGGTCCTCATCTTATTGGTCTGCTTGGACCTTTCTCTCTGTTTCTACTCTCCCTTTGTTGGTCAGAGCTAATAGGTTTAGGGTTTCATCAAAATTTGAATACATTCATTTTACTCTTGTGTTCAGGAGTTCTATTTCACAGCCAGGCATATAGATGTGTGTGTGTGTGTGTGTGTGTGAGTGTGTGTGTGTGTGTGTGTGTGTAAGTCCAATTCCAATAATTTAACCAACACACAGAAGCTAACAATCATAAAATAATCATATTGTTTCCTTCTAATCAAGAGAAAAGTATTTGTTCTACACCTTAGAAGGGGACATTGTTACTGAATCTGACTCCACCAGCTGCAGTTCAGAGAATGTTAGAAAATTCCAGGGGAATATGCTTCTATTAACAAATTCACTTGTATATTCCATACATTAACTAACTTGTACCAGCTAGATATTGCAGCAATGACATTTTTAAAAATGACTGGATACTAAAACCAAATAAGGCAGAAAAACACATACTCTGTGAACAATAAATAAAAATATTTTTCTTTTGGCATATTACAGCATGAGCATCTGAGGGCAATACATAATAGTTGAAGTACTCCAAAATTAGTTGCATTTTACAATCCGTATGTCCCTCAATTGAGATTCCCCTGAAATTCACAACTGAAATTTTAAGCTTAATGTTATAAGATGATTTGGTTAGTAGACAAATAAATAATGATGGCCATCCATCAGTATTTGTATTAGAGTTACTCTTTTAAAGCTGCTTTCAATCACACCTAAGGACCTCTACATTTTTAACACAAACACAAGGTTGGCAGAGGAAGGCCTATTTCGTTCTTTCGTGTGATACACTGCACGTTGGAGAAGAGATTGTGTCTTAAGTCTCTGTAAAGTCAAACTGAAAATATGCATGTCCCAGACAGAAATATCTCTCCACTATGCCTCTACAGAATGGATAAGTATTTAGCAGGCAGATAGAATGGTGGAGGGCTAGCCATGGAGGAAACCAAAGCTGTGTTAGATGTTGATGCTTCTCTTTACCCTGGTTTATTTTTTACTCCATGCCTTTTAAGACACTGTGAAGAGTTCTGCCAACTGAAACCATCTTGCTTCAAATTAATGCATGTATAAATGTGAAGAATCTCCTCTTTTGCCTTCGGTCCAATAATATTCATTGCAAAATGAAAGAAAATTGTTAAAACATCAGATTTATTCTAAACTACTCCTCTTGACACAAGAAATACGTAAAATCAAAATACCGGTAGTTTTCCTTTTGGTTTAAAGTAGCATTTTTCAGGATGTTATTAAATTATCTCCACATTAACAAACTTAAGTAGTGCTAAAATATGTTAAACTAAGACCTGTCAGATTAGGACAGCAATCAGGTTATGTTTAGCTGTAATGCATATCCATGGAAAATATTACATAAATATATTTAGTATAAGATATAGCCAGAGGATTTTACCTAGAGTCAGAAAAGTAATGTGAGTAATTAAATGCTAAACGTACTCCAACTTTACTTTCCTTGTAGGGAACAGGGTCCCTTTCTGCAGATGTGTTTTTAAAGAAAAAATGTCAAATCCTAGACATTTGAACATAGTATTTATGTTCTAAACTGCTGATAGAAGTAAAGTGAACATTCATCTTCTTAAGTCATCTCCATGTTCATTACAGATAGGCAATATACATACATAGTTCTGCTCGTTATTTATTAACTGGTAGAGTTTTACAACTTAACATAAGCAATTTATAAAAGACAGTAAATTCAACAGCAAAATTTTATAAAATTTGTTTATAAAACACCAAGACCTATTTGGCCACATTAGGTCTGAGAAAAATGTATCTTTAGAGGACAGATAATTCAATACCTTAAACAATTAGTTATTCTCCTACCCCCTACTGAGAAAAGAACCAAGGAAACAAACTGGATCTCCTAGTTCTTGATTTCAGTAACACTTTGGGAATCTTGTAACACAAGGCTAATGTTGCAGATAAACTTTTCTAACTGTTTTCCTTGTTGTTCGTTATAGTAAATAAATTCAGGTTTAACCTCAGTAGTAACAATATGATCAGCTAGAGTGTGCTCAGGTCCCTGGCTCAATCTGTACACTAGCTGAAATAATTTTTAGTCTTATATCTAAAACTTCTTTACATGGAAGGAAAGAGTATCATGTGATAACTTAATGATATGGAATTAATTACCTTGCTTTATCCTCAGTCTTGTTTTTGTTTTACTTTTTTGAGACAGAGTTTCTACATAGCTCTGGCAGTTGTTGAACTCACTATATAGACCAGGCTGGCCTCAGACTCACAGAGAATACCTGCATCTGCCTCAGAAGGACTGGACTTAAGGTCTGCACTACCATGCCTAGCTGCCTCTCATTTTTAACAACAAGCAACCCTGGGATGCAGGAAGTATGTTTGTGTAGTGTCCTCTGTTTGACATCATGTCATGAATTCTCCAACCGAGATTTCCAAAGATGTTATTCAGGGAGCCTCAAATTCAAAGAAAGGAAAAGAACAGACATGAAAATTTCCCTTCAACTTTGAAACAAAAAGATTTTTTTAAAAAGCTTCCCCTAAATTTTGTGTTTCTATGATTAATTTCACAACAATGTTATCAGTTCAAATTCCTGAAGCATGGCAGTGTAAATGCCTAATGTGGCCAGTGAGAAAAGAGAAGATAGTCCCTTCTCTTGTGCTTTGGTTGCTGTCTTAGAGTACTGCCACCCTTTAGCAGAGTTTTGTTTAGTTATTACAACTATCTCTCCGTAAATGACATTTGGGATTATTTAAGATTATGTTGTAATCCTTTTAATCCTTGGTACTTTAAATTTCAGGCTAAACACCAAAGAGCAAACCAGCACTTAGCAGAAATGTTTAAAACATGTGATTTGTGCATAAATCTTTTTGCCCAGGCTCTCTCTGATGAAGACCTGGCATTACTTTTAGTTAACTAGGAAAACTTGTCCAAAGTTCATCCCAGATTACTTACTGCCTAAATACTTTTTCAAGCTACATTAAAATTGTGATGGTACATGATTTCACCCTTTCTAAAAATAAAACAAAAGCTAGAGCAACGGACATTCACTAACTTAGTTTAGAATTCTTATGGCCATTTCATGAGTTAAAACTCTGTGTGTGTGTGTGTGTGTGTGTGTGTGTGTGTGTGTGTGTAAATGTTCATTGCTATTTTCTAAGATAAATGAAATTTAATATAAATGTACACCTAAATTATACTCTTTAAGAACGTGTTTATACATTTATACATTGTTTGACACCTATGATTACATGTCAAAGATAATGTATTGTATCACTTTTTAAACTTGCTATTGAACAATGCCTATCAGACAAAAGTAACACAAAGAGACTGGTTCCAAAAGAGGCAGAGATTCCAGGGGTGAGAAAGTGAATATCATTCTGATTAACCAAGAGTTATTAGATACTAAAGCTGTAATTTTGTCACTATGATATCAGCATGTACTATTAGAAAAAGACTAAATCCACAATGTGTTTGGTGGAAATCTGACTGTAAATAAAACTTGGACTGTGTTAAATACAGAAAATGAACAAGTCAGATATCTAAAAAGTACAAAGAGTGAATAGAAAATATTCCATTTTTTTTCTGTATCAAGAGTGTGTGCTTCAAGCATATCTCAGGCACTCAGAAGTTCTTGTTTGTTTTCCTATTCAAGTTTGACTTCTCTGCAGACATGGTAATTATGTGGTATATAATTGCCAATCCATAAACTTTTTAAAAATAGATTTCAAATTTTAAATTATTTCTAATTTTGTTCTTCTTTGATTCTTCTGCAACTAAAAATCTCAATAGTCATTTGTTGTCTGTAGTCTATAATTTATAGGCTGAGATTCAATATCAAGTCTAATTCAAACTTGGAATCCTAAAACTATTTTTGATGTGGTACTTCAGCTAAAGTTAGAAAGGCCTTTTTCAGTCAGGAAGAAACATTATTATTATTCATTATTCAATAGGTAAGGAGACCCTTACATAAACTCAAACACCTATCCATGCCTTAATAATGTGTTTTTGAGATATAATTATGTTTATTTTGATCAGCTGAGAGTTAGCCCAGCTAAAGTATCTAATCAAATATTAATGTATGTCATCTAGAGTTACTTGTCTGGCAAATTCTTCCCAATGCTTTTTTGTTAACAGAACTGTAAAAGTAATTTATGCTATTCTATTGAAATCATTGACTTTTCTGCTCTACTCTATGTGTACATATTAGTAAATTTTAAATAAGTCTTGGCAAGGCAGATGATTTATCCAAAACAAATGAACAGAAAATGAATACAGAATTTTTCTTTAACATTGTTATTCACAATATACTTATAATATCATTTTATTTCTACACACAAAACTATCAAGAATTTATTCATTTGTCATCTGTATATCATCTGTCATTTATCTATTTTTATATATATATATATATATATATATATATATCTCATCCATCTATCTGTCTGCATATGTACCCACCTACCAATCATCTGAATATTGAAGGCTCAAGACACCATGAATTGTTCAATTATATTACAAGCAAAAATTGATGACAAGAAATTTTAAGACACTGAACTGTAAAAGGTAAAATGGACTTCAATGACATTGGAAGAACCTGCATTCAGAAATACATATAAAAATCAAATGAAAGTTATAAAAGAATAAATGTTAACAATATTTCAAAAAGCTGAGGATTATATATATCATCACTTATACATTACACAGAGTTAGCAGCAGCATCATTTTTGGTCAAACTGAAACTTTATAGAAATAAATGCAGAAAGACTGGCCTTAAAAATATAAGAAATGTTCCATCATACAGACACCATTGCTGTCGGATTATGATCTTGTACATTGTAAATATTTATCTCTTCTACTGGTTTAATAAAATGCCGATTGACCAGAAGGCAGACAGGAAGTATGGGGGGGGGCGGCGCTACCAGACTAAGAAAACACTCAGAGGAGGAAGAGCAGAGCAGAGATGCCAGGGAGATGCAGAGGAAATAAGACAAAAATGCTCTGAGAAAACGTACTAAGCCACTTGGCTAATAATGGGTTAGTTTAAGACTAAGAGTTAGCAAGTGATATGCCTAAGCCATAGGCCAAATGGCAAGTAGCTAATATAAGACTTTGTGTGATTATTTGAGACTGCTGGTCTAGATCTCAGGGCTAGGCTGGGCCAGAAACTTCTTACTACACATTATGTTCCTAAAATTAAACTTAATCTCTTTTTTTTCCCAACTTTACTAATTGGAGGACCCACAATGCATGTAAGCCTACAAGATTTAGCTTATCTGATTATGTCCTACATTAGTGGTTCTCAACCTTCCAAATGTTACAACCCTTTAAAACTGTTCCTCATGTTGTAGTGGCCCCAACCATGAAATTATTTTTGTTCTTACTTCATAACTGTAGTTTGCTACTGTTATGAATCATAATGTAAATATTTTTTGAGACAGAGGTTTCCCAGGGGGTCATGACCCACAAGTTGAGAATCACTGTCCTAAATGGTCAGAGACTAGAATTATGACCTTTATGCTTTATTATTAGTGTCAGAATAACATTAAGAGAAAGAAATCAAAGGAGAAGATTATTTGTACTGACTGATCCTTCCCTTCTCACTCTCAAACAAAGTTCACTTTATTATTTATACCTTGAGTCTCTGAATTCTCTGGCATGTGGTTTGAGATCACCACCCGCTTTATGTGCCTTCCTTCCTGCCTGCCTCTTTCCTTCCTCTTTTTTTTTTTAAAAAATATTTTTAGTTGACAGATGATAATTATATCTATACTTTCACTTAATTTTTAGTTTAAAATCATCTCTATATTTAAGTAGAGTAAAACTAGAAACCGAACGATAATTTATTCTAGGATGTGTATGGGTTATTTCTTTTTAAATTTAAATGGACCCAAAATATTTTAATATATTTGAATAAGTTTCTGCAGGAAGTAATCTATACTGGACATGCAGGAAGTGAAATATTTCACTTTATATGAGTAGAAAAGGGAAAGACCATTTACCAAAACTACAGTGAGATCCTTATACTAATTTTATCGATGTATTTTATTACATAATAACTTTTACTTAAAACTAGAATTATTAAATATTAATCTGTTCCCTTTATTTCTAAATAAAATAATTCTAAGATATAACAAAGTTGAAAATGCAAATGTTGTATATCACCTAAAATAGAAAAACAGATTAATCTTATATTCTGAAACAATTACTAAAGAAAAATTTACATCAGGAGCAAAATACCAAAGTTTCTGGTTTCCAGTCACTCAAGGATTTTGTGGATTATTTTACAATCAATGGAATATGATTATGATTGTTAATCAATCATAGCAATTTTTTCTTCTCAAAGTGAAAATATTCAATATAAAAGGATTCGATTTCAAATTTATTATTAATTAAATTTGTATTGTGACAACATCTTGCATGTATATAATGCATTCTGATTACTCTCCCACCTCCCTTTCAAATCTCCTTGCCATCTCCATCAGGCTGCTCTGCTCTTCTTTGCTCTTTACTTCCAGTGGTAAATGTTGTTAATGACTGGAAGGCAGGGATAGCAACGAATGAGAATAGCTTGTAATTAGTGAGCCTTAATTTGTGTATGTTTGAAAGTGCCACATCACATTTATTTAAGCAAAGCATTCTAGGTTGCACCCCAAACAGCTATCAGATATATTACAAAATTCAATGATGTTTTTGAAAAGCAATTGACACATAGTATCTATTTTTGTTGTTGTTGTTGCTTACATAGTAACCTGTCATCAGGGAAAACACAAAATAAATCCACAGTTCCACAGGAAAAGAAATCAGAGTTAGTCTTTCATAATGACATTCAGATGAGGAGTTCATGCACATGAAAACATCACAGGAAGGTAGTCTTATTCTGATTACCCAAGAGAGCTCAGGTTTAGAGGAAACAGGAATAAACTGAGTACATGAGGCATTCCTACCTGAAAAACACTCTTCCTGCTTGATTTTTCCTTGGCCCATTCTATCTGTGCACCACACAAATCCACACTTTCTGCTTTTTGCCTGGCTTTCTGTAAACAAAAATGAAATAGGAACATAGATCACACACCACTGAAGAAGAATGTCAAAGAAAACCAATTCACTGAGTTACAGGTTATATATATGTAAGGCATAAAACCTCTGTTTTGTACTTCCCAGGGGAAACCTAATATGAGGACCTTTTACATAGAATTTTATAATTTTAGTACTCTAAAATTAGAAGCATAGGTTTATGCATATTTTATTAGTTACAGATGATAAAAAGAATCTATACTTATAGCAATGATTTGACATAATGCTAAAAAAATAAAAGCTTGAAGATTTGTTTTCCATCATGTATAATATTGTTAGTCAGCAATTTAGACATGAAAAAAATTAAATCGTATACCTGTTAGACCTGAAAGTAAAAGAAAAATCATAATGTAATGGAAAAAGTTCTAGTTTTAGTTTTTGTGACATTAGTGAAGCTACTAAGAACCTAGCTACATCATCTTAAAATGAGAGTAAATGAATTCAGTTTAATCTCAAACTCTCCTCAAATATTTGTATTTTGTATGATAACAAATTCAAAAAACAGCATTTTCAACAATATTCGTTTTAGGAAGTCACATTTAAGTGTTACAGGCATCCTAATTGGTCTTATAATGAAACCTGGAGCCAGACATTGGTATACATGCTGAACAATCAAAGAGACAGAGGAACAAGCCACTAGAGAAACTTCTCACCACTACTGAATCCTCAGGCCAAAAGGGGAAGATCCTGTCTCCAGGAATCTTCAGACTGAATGCCTTTGAGTCCTCAGTGGAAAGGGAAAGGAAGCAGAGAGCAGAAGGTGGAACACCTGTCTCCTCCTGCCTTATATTCCTTTCTCTGACCAGCCATATCTCTTCCTGTCTCAACCTTCCTAGTGCTGGGATTAAAGGTATGTGTGCTTCTCTAGTACTGGGAGCAAAGCCATTGAGATCTCAAGTGCTGGGATTAAAGGTGTGTGCCACCACTGCCTGACCTTGATGGTGAACTTTGTGACTGGCTCTGTCCTCTGCTCTTTAGGCAATCTCTATTAGATTACAAATAATGTATCATCACATTTTAGTTGGACATGCTGACAAATTCCAGATTTCACAAGGCAGAAGCAGGCTAATCTTTGCATATCAAAAGCCAGTCTGGTTTACATAGTGAGTCACTGTCTTAAAATAATAAGAAAGAAAGAGAGGGGGAGAGAGGAAAGGAAGGAAAGAAGGAAGGAAGGAAGGAAGGAAGGAAGGCCCACATTTATGAATGCATTGTAAATTTTATGTAATAAAGTTAATGTATTTAATAAGTAGATCATAGTATTTGTTCTCTTTTATATAAAGTACATGATAAATGGAAGTCATTTTATTTCAGATTTCTAATAACCAGCTAATATGAATGTTAACTAGAGTTGCCAATAATTTCATTTAACTCATAGAATATAACATCTACATAAGTTTAAACTCATACAACTTCAAATGTTATACAAACATTTCTTTACTATTTTTCAAGGAGGTACTGCATAGGAATACTTTTCAACAATTTTGTGTGCTTTAGGCTATCCTAGATTTCTTTACTAAAAAATTCAATAATTTCCTCATTTTTATCCTACAGAACATCCTATATGTTTAGTATAGACATGTTTTAGGCAACTTTCAAAGTTATGAACTTTAAATCAAAACTAGAAATGTAAAAATGTTAAAAGATAATTTATGTCCAAAAAAAAAATCTAACTTGGGAATAGGCAGATTTTCTTAGTTTTATCCCCCCTGCATTAAATTATGAGATGTTTGCTTTTTATCAACTAAAGTAAGTGTGTGCGTCTGTGTGTGGATAGCAGTCCCCAGTGTCCCTTTCATTTGTATTCAGCAGGAGCCCTACAGGAAACCCTTTCAGATCATCCATGGACTCCTTAAGGCCATTGCAATTAGCGACTTCCACAGGTTCCTGGGCCTGGACAGCCAGACTGTCACTACTGTAGATTTTATGAAGAAAAAACAAGTTGTTTCCTGTAGAGTTGGTTAAATTATATCACACTCAGAACCAACAGTAACCATCAAGGGAATAAAATTAAAGGCTTTTATTTCCCCATATATTGTAATGGTGTGAGAGAGCTGGTCATGGAATTACAGTATATAGCAGGCACTTTGCATATATTAAGCATTTCCTTAACTAGCATCTCCCTATGACTAGGCTAAATTTTTTTAATTTTTAAAACAGTATGAGGTAGTTATTATTACTATTGTGATATAGGTTATAAGGTTAGGGTTAGGGTCATGTATGATTCTGATACATATAAGTTTACCAAGGCAAACAGTTTAAAGCAGTCTAAATTAACTTATTTATTTTACATTAGTTCTTTTTATTTTATGTGTTTGAGCTTTTTGCCTCCATGTGTGCCTATGTCCCACTTGCATCCTGTGGCAAAAGAGAGTAGCAACTCAGGGCTAGAGTTATAGATAGTTCTGAAACACCTTATGGAGGACTTGAACTATTGGTCTTTAGAAGATCACCAAATGTACCTAATTTCTCAGCCATCTTTTTAGACCCAAAGGTCAGAATCTAAATGCAACTAGAGTCATTGTCTTCTTTGTGCACTGCTGGAGATCAAACATGGAGCTTGGCACATGCATAGGCAAGTGTTCTACCATGGAGATGTATGCACAGCTCTCAAAGCCTGCTCATCTTTTCTTTTCACATCTATTCTCTTAGTTAACGAATTGAAATCATTATTATTGAGAGATATCAATAACCAATAATTCATTTTTATTTTTATAGAATAAGTCTCATGTTTTATCCATGTATTCCCTTATTCCAACACCCTTCCCCTTCCTGACCCACCCAGTCAGTCTTCAGCCTCCCTCCTTTCCAGGCCCCAGCCCCTGCCCTAAATGGGCAAGAGGTTCCAAGGTGGATTAGCTCAGCATCCACTTCAGGCAAGTCCAATTTCCTGATCCTAATATTCAAAAGCTGTTCTTAATGCAGCGCTTGAATCTGGAATTAGCATTGGGATGATACTCATGGTTAAATACAACAGAATTTGGGGAAACTGTGGCCTTCCCATACCACTTCAGGATAGGCATCCATTTTGTTTTTATCCCCTCTATTAAGCTGATTTTGTTGGAGATTCTTCATCCCTTTATAATCTTTATTATACTACTTATGCTGCCTCCAGATCTTCATAGAGCTGGCCCTTTAACATCAACTCCCTGCTAAAGACATCTTACTACCAGTGGTTTTTGAGTCCTGTGAAAAGAAGCTGTTTCCCAGCACTCCTGGAGACCTCTACCCTAATTCTTACTTTACCTATACCTGAAAATAAGAGCTATATTTTTACATTCTGACTGTGTTTCTCCCTTAGAACTGAGCTTCCTCAATTTGGGCTTGTTTTCCTTTTCCTTCACTGGTTTTCCCAATGTATGGAACAGTGCCTGGCACACACTTGCTGTTCAGTGAATATTTACTGAATTTCAAATGAAGGAAAATATCAATATGCAGCTCACTTTTGTGCTTTGGAAGGAAGTCTTGATTGTCTTAAATTTTTTTACATAAATTAAGATTTCTAAGAATTTTAAGACATAGGCAGTCATTTGTGATTTGGGAAAGTGATTACAATACAATAGTTTAATGAATTCATAAAAACTGAGTATGAATTTCATATAATTATTCTAAGCCATTCATTGTGCAACTTTAATATCGTTATGTGAGCTATGTTTCATCCTGAAATTCCAGGGTTAAGGAAACTGTTAACTGTTACTGCAATGATTTTATAGCTGGGGTTGAGCAAATAGGTCACTGGATCACTAGTATACACAAGGTACTAGGTTCAATCTCTAGTTAAACACACACACACACACACACACACACATACACACACATGCTTGCACGCATGCAGATGTACACACAGGTGGAGGGGCAGGGACAGCAATTTCCATATTAAGAACCCTTGAAGACTCCATCTGATTATAGTTACTCTATGATGTTGAAATAGAGGACTTCAATGGGTAAAGATCAATGCAAGTTTTCATATTCTTTATGTCATTTAACCATGTCAGTCTTTAAATGTCAGCAGCATCATGATTCCCCATGGTTGTGGCATTTGATTCATCATTATCCCAATCCAAATTTCTGTCACTCTTAATCACCTCCATTTGCTCATACCTTTCCTGATGATGCCCTCTTGATGTCTCATACTTCTCATGTTCTCACTTTTCCATCTCCCCTCCAATTCAGGACTTAACTGTGCTTCTCATCTATAGATCCGACTTAGTCCTGCACAATTCCTTCCTGCTCCTAGTATTCTTTCTAGTATTTTTGAAATAGTGTTGGTAAAGTCTTCCAGTCCTCTAAGACCTTTCTGTTTCATGTCTTTCGATGTACAAGCCTGCATTCCTTATTCAGCAGTCACATCAACCACCTTGTAACATACCCTGTTCCCCACAGGTCTTCTGCACATTATCTATTTGTTTCTGATTCTGGACAATCTTGTGGGTCTCTCAGTAGATTGGCATCACAGATGGTGCTTGCCCTTCTCAGTGGGCTATTGACTCTGATTAGCAATATCTTTCTGTACTTACTTATTATTTTCTTTTCTCTCTTGAGACAAGTAACTTACAAAGTTTTATCCTTTCTGACTCTGCTCTGAGATGGCTTGTTTCTACTGCCCAGAGGTTGGGGAGCTCACATGTAGTCTAACTCCTAGACTTCCCAAGAACAAATGAAACTTTTACACTAAATTTCTCTGTATTCTTTACTATATATTTGTGAAGTTAGTGCCAGTCACTTTAACACACATGTGAAAAAACTCAAGTGCCAAGTGGCCAGACACCTCACATAGGCCACATACTTAGCAAGTGCTTAAGCTGACATATGAATTCACTTTTATTTAATTGTAAGCAGCACACTCTTGACAAAACAGTACACAGCCTCCCCTTCTTAGTCTCTTTTTTCCTCCTAGTCTACTACTTCAATGAAGTATACCTAATTCCTATTTTCTGTTTGTTCTTTGTACAAGCTAATGTTTTCTTATTCCTTGTCTATCCACAGAATCCAAGCTCTGGTTCTGTGATCACTTTCTACCTACCTATAGCCTCATTCCATGGCATGAGAGTGGCCTCCATTTAAGTCTGATATTCCTGGAATACAGGAGTCATGCAGGACACCAATGACTGATTCTGTGGCCTCCCTGACATCAGAGCAAGAGAAAAATCTAAAAAGGTGTATTCCCCATAACTCCTGATTCCATTTATAGAATTCAAATACTGCTTTATCTCTTTACTCTTAAATATTCCCCCCCTCAGAGAATCTATCCTTTTACAGCTTCAGTCATGATACACAATGGAAAGATGCTGTTTAAGAAGATCAACTCTGAAACTTCACTCTCAGCCATCCACTTATTACACTATTTCCAGAATCACAAGGTTTCTGGATACATTGTTCTTGTTGCCATTGTCCCATGCTCCTCTTAACCTCCAAAAGCTTGGCTTTTAATCCCTTTTATAGTTAGTGTAAAATGTTTCAAGCACTAAGGTCAACAAAAACCACCTGACACCTAATCTGCTTCTTAGAACATTAGAGGTTATACTGCTAAATTCTGCTGCTATTGTCCGAGAAATGCCCTTGCTCCTCAATGGTAGCATCACTTTTTTCTTTTTTTTTTTTTTTAATATGACTTCTTATTTCTTTCACTTATTTCTCTTTCTTCCCATTTTTAAATAATCTATGGTTAATGTTTAAGAATCTCTGATTTACTCTCTTTAATCTGTTAATCTCAAAATCCAGCATACTATGAATTTTGGTCTAAGCTTCTAATCTGGCCTCATCATTTGTAATAAGTTGACTTCTCAATCAATGCCCATGCCCTACCCCCTCCAGCTTCCAACAGTGGTCCAGAACTCTATTTGTTTTTAGGCTACTAATATTAGAACATACTGTAGGAATCTCAGGGAAATGGCCTGTTGGTCTCTCTTGCTTCTCTCTATTGATCTTATTTGCTCACCTATTTATTAGTCTACATGAAGCTATCTTGATTTTTTTCCAGCATCTCTCTCATATCTGATTACTGAATGGTTCAAAATCCTGATTCCCCAAACTCGCTCTGCACTCTCCATCTTGTGATGACAATCTTTTAAAACTTTTTTGTTTTTATTTACTTGAATTTTTCTAGATTTTTCTTTTGTGGCCAATTAAAAAAGAAAAATAACAACAAAGCCCTCTTATACTCATTGTCCACATTTGGCTTTTCTCCACCCTTCAGCCTTCACATTATTTCATCTGTGAAATCTAATCTCCTAAAATAATGACCAAACCCTTCAGTGAGTTCTAGAGGCTCAGCATCTTAACGGATAGCCCTTTGCAGATCTGCTTTCTTTTTCTCTCTATGCCAGCCATGCTACCTACACCCAGGGAAGTTTTCAAAACGCAACATGTTTTCACAGCATTTGAATTACTTAAGTCATGTATGAACTGAATGGAGAGTTATAAAAGAAAACATTCAGATTTTGTCCAGTGTCTTAATGAATGGAGTACTACTCAGCAGTAAGAAAAAATGATATCCTAAAAATGATTTTTTTAAAGAGCTCATCTTTAAAAAGTTATTTATGAAAGGATATACAGTTAGGGCCTCAAGAGAAACTATCATATGGAACAGTCAGTACAAATATTAAAACATGTAGAGCATTGTAGTTTGCTCTCTGTTGCTGTGATGTAACACTAGCCAAAGTTACAGTCTTTCATCCAAGGAAGCCAAGGCAGGGACCAGGAAACAAGACCCAAGGCAGAGATCAGAGTGAAACACTGACTTTCTTAGCTCAGTTTGTTCTAGTGCCTTTCTTTTAAGGCCCAGGCCCCGCTGCTGAGGGAGCTACCACCTCTGCATCAACTGGGCCTCCCATAGACATGCTCACAGCCCAATCTGATGGAGACAGTTTCTCAATTTAGGTTCCAACTTTCTAGGTATGTCTAGTTTTGTATCGTGTTAAAATAAATAAATAAATAAAACAAAACAAAAAAATGTATTTTAGAATAATGTGGTGAAGTTATAAAACAGAAAACTGGTTATTTGAGTAATAGAAGAAGATCAAAGCTAGATGCTTCATGACATAGAACACTAAGGAAAGGAGATGGAGGATCTTTTGAACAATGGTCCTATCCTATCCTGTACTTTGTTTTTAATGCCAATTTAGAAGAGACCTGGGCTGGAAGGACAATGTTGGGAACTAGAGAGCATTACAGAAAATAAGTATTTAAGTGTTAAACAATAGAATACGCAGTTAAGAAAAAGCCACGGAATATATTTGGAAGAGAATCAAGATTTTATTCAAGAAGCCTGAAATTAAAGAATCTTTTAATATAAAATGTATTTTTGACTCTACAGCGTTGAAACACAAGTAGGAGACAGCTAACACAATACATAAAACCAATGAATCAGAGAATATTATTTTATAAGTGCAAAGTTTTATTTTTTAATTTATACCAATTTATAATGGTTATAAATTGACCAAATATGGATTTAAATCTAGGGGTATAGATAGACAGTATATCTTCTGTGAGATAAATTTAAAATATAAATGGCTAGTTTTAAAGAACTGTTTTGATAGCTCCATTGAAGAGTTACTGCCTCTGGACAGAAAAGCATGCAAGCCTTTTAGTTGGAGCAATGTGAAGTCATTAAAAATTGATTCTGTGCCTTAGCCACTTTGAGGTTTTATTATTCTCATAGTCCATCTTCATGGTTTCCCAATAATGACTGACAGAGTATTCTCTGCATAGTATGTTTTTCTTTGTGTTAGATTAAGCCTTTGGGTTTAGTTTTCTATTTTATGAGCTATTTGGGGCACATAGTTTTCAGTGTGTATTAGAAAGTGTCTCACAGTAGACAGTCTTTTGCTTTACGGTGTTTTCTATGATGGACTTTAGGTATATATGTAACAAATCATTGAGCCTCTTGTCCTCTGTGCTTCAATCCTAGATGTGTTTTTAAACAAGATAAAGCTCAGACTTTCTGAAGTAGCTTATTAGCTACCATTTTTTATTTGGGATTAATTGCTCTTTTGGAATGTCTACTGATATTGTCCATACAATTTTGAAGTGCAGAACACAAAATTGGGTTAGAGGAATTAAGTTTAACCATATAGCTTGTTTTGATTCTAGAAGATCATTCATGGAGGACAAAACTCACTTATCAATTCTCATCTGGGAAAAATAATTTAGGAAAGAATGCAGAATTGATACCTGATCTTATTACTATCTAAAGTATGGCCTTTGTCAACACAGAAGAGGAGACTGATTATAACATGTGGGTTTTCTGAATATGAATATAAATGGTGTTAATAATAACTGAAATTGCTACTAGAGTGAATGTTATCAAACAAAGCAAACTGGCTTCTTGGAGAAGTAAACCTTCATTAGTGGTTATAGTGCTAAAACTTGTACTTTTATTACATTTTAGAGGAAAAAGTATTTTCCTCTTTTCAGTAAATAATAGGCTGCTTCTGGACTTATTACTTAATCAAAATCTTTCTAGAATAATTCCAATAGCTTCTCTGTAGATTATTCATACTGTATGCTGATTCTCACATTTATATTATCTGTAAAGCTAATGTAATTTTCTCCAAGTTATTCCTTAGACTTCTATTCTCTCCACTAGCTGTCACCATAGGTGATTGGCCCTACTTGAGCCATATGATTTCTGATCTCAGAATACATTCCTAGAATTTCAGTTCTTCCCTCCACATGGCCAGAGCGTAGGTGGGTCCTTACTTACTTGTTCTACTTTAATGTGAATAAATTGCCATTTCTACAGGGATTGGAATCAGGTTTTCTGAAGAGCCATTAAGCATGGGGACAGAATCTATATGGCACAAGCATGTAAAGACTCTGATAAATTTAAACCAACAGGAAGTAGGGAACTCAGAAGAAAAGGGACAGAGTGCTATCTGTCCTTCACCCATGTCTTCTGCCCCTACAGTTTCTTCCTGTTCATCAGGAAGTCTCTGCCCAACACACCTATCCATTGAGCTTCCCTGTGGTAGAATATTTTCTGCATGATGTAAATAAAGTAGCTGTTTTGGCCCAGCATGGCACCATAGAAGTGGGTAGAGAATCAGAGGGCAGGCAGGTAGGAAAGGGCGGAGTTAGTCACTGTCCATGGGACCCCCAAGTAGAACAGACATGTAGAGGTACCGACCAGCCACGGGCTGGGAGCAACGTGGTGGTCAAATCAATAGAAATGGATTGAACTAAGATAAAAGAACTAGCTAATAATGTGCTTAAGATATGGGCCAAACAGTGTAAAAGATATAAACGTGTGATTTCATTTCTTTAGGGGACAAAAGCCGCGGGCGCAAGAACCAGGTTCACAACCGCCGGCACAGCACATACGCCAGGTAGCAAACCTCCCGGACCCAAAACGGGCAGGGGGGAGAACATTCTACAACATTTCCCCTTGAGTGGTGCAGTGCTAGTCAGCAGGTAATGAATCCACTGTGATATTTCCTACACCTTCTGTGTCATTTGTCACTTCTCTCTATATATACCTTTCAAACAAAGCATGGCTCTTAATCATTCATCATTAAAACAAAACAAACTCCACCACCTCACACAGAGCTGCAATAACTGACATTTCTTTTCTTGTTGCAAAGATAGTTTGTCACCAATATAGCTGTTTTTTATTTGAGTTATTAAAGCTACTTCATTTTAATTCAGTGCTCTATGGATCAAAATGTAGCCAGTTACTTCTTACCAGTGGAATGTAAAAAAAAAAAAAAAAAAAAAAAATGATGATGAGAGACCTTTTAAGGCTTTAATAAGCCTGGACATCTTGTACATTGCTGTCAGTACCTGCCTTCATGTGCTGCTCCTATTAACAAATGTGCTTCATTGTTTTCTAGTAGTAGGCATAATAATGAAGGCAGTTGAGAGTTACTGTGCTAGCTGTGTGTATCAGGCACATTTTATTAGTTTTGCCACATACAGTTCTAGAAGGTAAGGTGCACCTGTTAACATCATGTCACAGTTGAGATAACTAAAAGCTATATAGCAAATAAAATGGGAACCTAATATTTGTAGCCTAGGTAGTGTAACCTGAAAAATTCATATCTACCTATATGATATACCATGTCTAAGCAACTCTTGGTGCATAAATAGCTTTTTAATGTCTAAATATATTTATTGCATGGTAGGTTTTTTAAAAGGTATTGTAGAAGAAAATGTTCATTTTATTCTAGAGAAACCCAAGCTCTGAACCATGTTTTATACTGACTAAAGTGATAAAATACAAAGTCAAGCTTCATAATTAAAACAGTTTTCTGAGAGAGCCTCAGGTGAGGTTTATTGAGGGATAGCAAACTATTATCCATTTATAAGGCTTCTTATCAATTTAATTGATTTTGTAGCTTCAAAAATTATGTAACATACAGAATTTATTGTGGTTAATGGCAAAATCTTAAGAAAATGATAACCAAAGTACACAACTTTATTTACAGTAATATTGATCATTGGTGTTTTTTTTCTTAGAAAATTTATGTTAATAATACAAGGGAACCTACATTCCTCTTTTTTCTCTCTTTATTTCTATTTTTACCTGTCATCTCCAGATTTTCAACTATAACCTTTTTCTAGGTATTGAAATATGATGAGTCTACATTATGGTGTACTCTGCAGTTGTCATAGTGAAGCTCAGCTGGGGTAAGTGTCCTGACTGCAAGAACAGGATCATGAGATTAAAATCCTAAACAGAGACTTAAAATGCCTTTCCAGCCTAAAATTGTTAGATCTAAAATTGCCTTTCCATTCTTTGGTGTCTATTGAACAGGAGTCTCTGTGTGGGCTCAATACTCACTATATAAGGATGAAATTATCCTGTGTTCATTTGCACAGATCCTTAATAATCTACAAATAATGTTTTAATTGAAATTATTTTTATCTTCCTATTAGCTCCCATATTTTACATCCATAAGTTCATGTTGTTGAGTTCACACTACTGTGAATCAGCTTTAGACCTGGTACTTATCTAATTAATGTTTAACACATATTTCTCATTGAAAATAATACTAAAGAAAGCAAACAATTTGAATGAGGACTTTTACACTTCTTTTGTTTTTAAGAATACAGCTGAATGGGTGGTTTGAAAATGTTAATAGTTTATTAAATGTCTTCAAGTGCTTCTGTGATTAGACATAAACATTTTGATAGAAGTGCATGTCATAGAAATGGAGAGTAGAATGGTGGTTACCAAGTGTCTCAAGGAAGCTGGTCAAATTTTAGTTAAATAAATAGTTCCAATTGAAACACTAATCTCCACTGGTGAACATAATTAAAATTAGATCTCTAGATCTTCATGACAAAAACATAAAAAACCATATCCTATATATTCCTCAGTTTCAGACTATCTCCAGAATATGTGTGCTTACTGGTTTAGACCAGGGAATGTTACAGTGAAGATCTGAATCCAACTCCAGGTGTAGACATAATAATATCTCTTCCTTTAAGAGTCAATTCAATTGGTCATGCCCACCATGTGACCAAAGGAACACTCACAAGGAAAGCAGGCCAACTATACACTATGCTAAAGAAGCAGGAGAAATAGTTCTCCCTGTTATACTGTGTTCTTCTTCCCCACTAGATTCTTCTTTAAGATACTTCAGCATCTAAGTATGCTTTCTGTGGTCCTCAGAGTTTCCTTAGTCTTTCTCTGATGCTCCCCATCACTGTCCATGACTGGGATGTCCTCCATGCCTAATAAATGACATGTTCTGTCTTTTTCTCTTCCTCTCATCTCTTTCCCTTTTCTAACAGGTATAGAAATTTAGAAGTTGCCTGCCCTTTGGATTTTCTTTGAAAGGATAATAAAATTATCTTCAGGCTTCCTTCTGAATTTGTTCCTAAATTCTATTACCCATGAGCATAAAAACCCCAGAGGGAACCCCAGTTTTCCCAGTAACATGTGGTAACTGTGCCAACACTCATTAAAATTCCCCTTGAAGCTCATACAAGGAGGCACTAGTACAGACATGTAGTACAAAATGGGAGTTTTTCTTTCCTGTGTCAGCTCTGGAGTTCTTCTCAGAAGATTCCTTCATTACTATAGAACTAAGAATTACAATGTTAGTTTTACTTTAAAGAGGGAAAAAGAATTTTGTACTACTGGGGTTCAAACTCAGGGCCTGGTGCACACTAGTGTGGTTTATTGGTAATCTATTCCACTGGCCCCAATTTCAAGTGTTGAGAGCTAGGACCATATTGCTCCAATACAGTTCCTTCCTTTTGAAACTACAGACATTTGCAATTTAAGGAAGTAAATGATTCTCCACCCTAGATTCTAGCCATGTCAGCCCAGAGAATACTACTCAAGATCAACCTGTTAATCTCTAGTCCAAAGCACTCCTAGCAATAGCATTGCTATTTAGTTTAGTTGCTAGACTAAAGAAGAAATTTTTAGATCCTCCTTTCCTCCCTCCTCTAGATACAGTTATCCTAGTCTTTGAACAAAAGTGAACTCTCAGCTTTCTGGAAGGAGAGACAACTTTTCTACAGCTATTTTTAGTTGTTGCCTGTTTGCTTTGTTTTTATTGAATTGATCCCATTTTCTGTACAAAAACAAAAGGTAAAAGAAGAAATATAAGTTCTTTAGGCTTCTTGGGAAGCATGGGAACTGTACTTAATAATCTGCTGTGTACATGAATACTGCAGAAAATACATTTTTAATGTTCTTACTATGAATAAAGTGTGGGAGATGATATGTTTATTACTGTGATGTAATTATTCCCTAGATTGATATATATATATATATGAAATCTCACATCACCCTCTACAACCATAATTTCATAATAATAAAAGGTTAAATTTGAGAGCTAGGACAGTGGTAGAGTACTTGCCTACCATGTATAAGAACCTAAAATTAATTCCCCACAAAATAACAAAAGAAGTACCCAGAGCATAAATTTATAGTTGTTACTTCTGATTAAAACATTAGAAAAATATGAAATGTAAACATTAATGAACCAGAAAGTCTTTTAATATTGAAGTCTTATATAGACTTTAAAAATTTTATGGCAGAAATATTACTGAAAGTACATATAAGGCTCTAGAGTTTGTACTCAAATGACACTAAGTTTTCTGAGTAGTATATGAGGATGAAAACAAACTATCTAACCCACCTAATTGACAAGGGAGATCTATCTGCTCTGATCTGTATGTATATGGAATAACAGAAATTACTCAATCCAAATAACTACAAAATGTTCTATTTAGAAAGACTAGGCTTTTGGGATATGCAGTTGGTGCTGGCTGATGTGACAATGAGCTTATGTTCTTGGAACAGGTTACTTGTAGATCTTAAATGAGTTGTCCTACTGTTTTTCTCTTTGCCCTGGGATGTCTATAACACTGGTCACACTACCAAAGGTCCAAGACAGGTGAGAATATCAAAATACTTTGTCATTGAGAGATGGGCTTATGGTTTCCTAAAGTTTTGAAGGCAACAAACAGCTGCTGTGCAGTTTGCTCTCTCTGCAAGAAAAATGTATTTTTGTTCTCATCTGCTTGAACAGTTCTAGAACATGTCCATAAGATCATATAAGTTTTACAGCTTTTTGCAATTAAAAATACAGAAAAAGTGTGATTTCACCAACTATGTCCCTACTACTAGAAGCTGTCTTAATCTGAGAACATGTAACACTGGATACAATGAGCTCCATGTAGTCATCAGGTGAAATGACGTCTTTCAGCTCAGGTCTTTCCTAAGCTAGTTCCAGACTGAGTTCTAGCCAGGGTAGTGGCTGCCAATTTCTGAAGCCAGCTGAAGCTTGTGCAATGCCATGCCAAACTGGAATTGCTCCCAGGTGTTTTGTAGAAGCTGCTCCTAACCTGGACTTAAGCACCCTTACTCTGCCTTCAAGGCTTGATCAAAATGGCTAAATAAGCCTAAACAATGCATGGAGCAAGAGGGGAAAAAAAAGAGATCAATAGATTTGCAAAATAATTTAATTAAGGAATTAAATCACCATAGTTTACCATTGCTTACTTTCTTACAGAAACATAAAATATTTTCCCCTACAATGCCTGCATCAAAATCCCATTTATCTTTCAAAACCATGCTCAATATCATTTCATTTAAATATTCTTAGAATCCACACTAGCTAGAAACAATCATTTTCCCTTCAAGATACCATAAAACTAGCCCAAGTCAGTGTCATGCTCTTTAGGGCAGCTTTCAATGTCCACGTTTAGAGTGTAAATCAATTTATAAGCATATTTTCTTTCAATTTGTTTTTCTTTTTTTCTTTTTTTTATTTTGTATTTAACAAAAAAACAGTAACATGAATTTAAAATGAGGAAAAGTTAACAATAACTATGAAGAGGATAAGAATCATAAGCATGGCTTATCAAGGGTGGTAATGCAAATAAGATTGCTACACATACATTTACTATGTGTTCAGCTTTCCCTCTGAAATTTTTTTTTTCCCATCCCTGTATATCCTCATTCAAGATCCCTTCCCCCTCCCACCACATCTTGACATTTCTCTTCTCTGCAACTCCCCATCCCTTCCCTGGGCAGAGAGCAGACAGTCCTATGGTCCCACTGACCCAATAATGCTTGGATCAGTCTCCACTCCTGGCCAAATCCAGTTTTGTCCCCCCTCCCTCAAGAGTGAGTCTGGTATTCCTATAGTTGGAGTGGGGTCCGAAGGGTCAGTCCAGGGTGTTTCTGATCCCAAGATGTTCAGTGGTTGTGGTTTGCAGCTTGGGCATGCTTGGCTTTTTTGTTTGTTTGTTTGTTTAGAGACCACTAATGAGTGAGTACATCCCCTGCTTATCTTTCTGAGATTGTGATACCTCTCTCAGGAGGATATTCTCCAAATCCATCCATTTGCCTGCGAATTTTAGGATATCATTTTTTCTTACTGCTGAGTAGTATTTCATTGTGTAAATGTACCACAGTTTGTTAATCCATTCTTCAGTTGAGGGACATCTAGGTTGTTTCCAGGTTCTTGCTATTACAAATAATGCTGCTATGAACATAGTTGAGCTAATACCTTTGGTATGTAAATGTGCCTCTTTAGGGTATACACCCAGAAGTGGTATTGCTGGGTCCTTGGAGAACAATTTGTTTTTAAATTCAAGGAAAAGGTTTCAATTTCTTTCTTTCTTTTAAAAATGATATTTTAATTATTTGTTTGAGAGGGTCATACAATGCATTTTAATTATAATCATCGGCTACCTCACTTCCTCCCATATGTACCTCACCTCTCTAACCCATTATTCAACCTCATGCTCTCTCTCTCTCTCTCTCTCTCTCTCTCTCTCACTCACCACACTTCTTTCTGTCTCTCTTGCATCTAATACAACTTGTGCTCAAATAGTCCTGGGTGTGGGCACACTTTGAAACATGGATCTCCCAGCAGTTACACCCTTAAAGAAAACTAGTGTCTCTCTCAGAAACTGTCAGTTGACAAGTGCTCCCAAGCTTGTCAACTTGGAGACAGGACATTGTCATCTGGCTTGCTCAAGTCTTGTGCATGCTGTCATACGCACTGTGAGTTCCTATGTGCAACTGACCTGCTGTATCCAGATAAACAGTGTTATCTTTCCACTCACTATTTCTGGTCCTCTCAATCTTTCATCCTCTTCTTTTACAATGGTCTCTGAGCCTTGGGAGATTGGGCTGTTCCATTTGGAGCTAAGTACTCCATAGTTTATTAATTCTTACATGTTGATCACTTATGGGTCTCTATGTTGTTAACTACTACAAGAAACAGATTCTCTGATGAGGGTTGGCTTGTGCACTAATCAGTAGATATAGTGATGAGTCATTAGAAATCAATTACATATTATGTCCTATTAGTAGATTCAGGATAGAAGGTTCTACCCAAGGCCTAAGACAGAGCTAACCTCAAGTTCTTGGCCCTAGTACCTGTGGCAGGTATAGGTTTTATCTTGTGAAGTTGGCCTTAAATTCAATCAGAAAGTGTTTGGTTATTTCCATAATATTTATGCCACTACTGTATCAGTGGAAATGTCTTGCCATGCAGGTAATTTTCTTATTGCACCCCCTGGATTCACAGCTGGGTAAGATTGATAATTAACTTTATCCTCCAGTATATCACATTGCAACTTCCAGCACTTTTGAAACCGGATAGTGGGGACGAAGTGCCTGGGCCAGTGCCAACTTGATTTCTCCATGTGTTGTGATTCATGTATGGAGTATTTTCAACAACCATATTGTCATGTTCTGGAGTTTAATAGCTAGTAATGTTTGTTTTTTATGAGATGCCCCAAATGGCCATCAACCCAAAAAGTGATAATCATTTCTAATACTGGGGTTTCTTTTTGCTAGCGTGTAGTATGTAGTTGGATCTTGCCCCTGTCCCTATTATAAAGTAACTCCATTTGAACTATTTTGTATGTTTATATCTATTATAAATCTTCTACAATAGTAAGTTTCTACATGACATTTTATTTTTTTATTTATTTTGTATTTATCAAGAAAAACAGTAAAATGAATTTAAAATGCTGAGAAGTTAACAATAACTATAAAGAAGATAAAAATCATAAACATGACTTATCAAGGGTGATAATGCAAATAAGATTGCTACATATATATTTACTTTGTGTGCAGCTTTCCTTCTGAATTTTTTTTTCCATCCCTGTATATCCTTATTCAAGGTCCCTTCCCCCTCCTCCCACATCAGGTCATTTTTTCTTCTCTGCAACTCCCCATCCCCTCCCTGGGCAGGGAGCAGACAGTCCTATGGTCCCACTGACCCAATAATGCTTGGATCAGTCTCCACTCCTGGCAAATCCAGTTTTGTGCCCCCTCCCTCAAGAGTGAGTCAGGTGTTCCTATAGTTGGAGTGGGATCCGAAGGGTCAGTCCAGGGTGTCTCTGATCCCAAGCTGTTCAGTGGTTGTGGTTTGCAGCTTGGGCATGCTTGGCTTTTTTGTTTGTTTGTTTGTTTAGAGACCACTAATGAGTGAGTACATCCCCTGCTTATCTTTCTGAGATTGTGATACCTCGCTCAGGAGGATATTCTCCAAATCCATCCATTTGCCTGCGGATTTTAGGATATCATTTTTTCTTACTGCTGAGTAGTATTCCATTGTGTAGATGTACCAGAGTTTGTTAATCCATTCTTCAGTTGAGGGACATCTAGGTTGTTTCCAGGTTCTTGCTATTACAAATAATGCTGCTATGAACATAGTTGAGCTAATACCTTTGGAGTGTGATTGTGCCTCTTTAGGGTATACACCCAGAAGAGTTATTGCTGGGTCCTTGAGGAGATTGAGTCTTAATTTTCTGAGAAACCGCCATATTGCATTCCAAAGTGGCTGAACAAGCTTACACTCCCACCAACAATGGAGGAGTGTTCCCCTTGCTCTGCATCCTCTCCAACATAGGCTGTCATCTGTGCCTTTTATCTTAGCCAATCTAACAGGTGTTAGGTGGTATCTCAAAAGGCCTTTAGTATCAGTTACCCCTCTCCACACTACCTCCTCCTATCACCCACCCTATTTAATCTTGTAGTTTAAATATCATTCTTGACTCCCCCCACCGCCTTGAAAGATTTTCCCATCTGTAGTGGGATTATGTTATGTTGCTACTGTTTCCTGTCATTGCAAATATTTACCCCCCCATGGGTTTACTAAAAACTGACTGGCTAAAGGTCATGCCAAGTTGGCCAAGTTTTGCATCTCAGTAAAGGGTTCAGATTGTAATCCTCTTGACTCTGGCTTCGGAGGGAGATTAGACTGCTGTCCTGTGTACCCAACATGGCTACTTGGGTTTTGTACTTTTCAGAATATTTGACACAGTGGTGTAAAGCTGAACTTGCAGAATATTACTTGTAGAATGACCAAATGGGGCGATACATGAAATGAGCATTACTTACAAGGCTATCATTTCTGAGAAAGGATTATAGGTTTCAAACTATTTTAGTCAGTATTCTATTGCTGTGAAGAGGCACAATGACATGGACAACTCATAAAAAATATTTAATTGGGGCTTACTTTCAGTTTAAGAGGTTTTGTTTAGTTCAGTAGTTCATGCCAGAGAGCATGGGAGTAGGCAAGCTGACACTGTGCTGGAGAGTTCTTTACTCAGATCTAAAGGCAGCAAGAAGAAAAGGCAGCAGAAAGCCATTGAGCCTACTTCGGATTTATGAAACTCTAATGTCTACCTCAAGTACATACACACTTCTCTAGGAAAGCCCTACTTTCTAATCCCTCTCAAGCAGCAACAACACCCTAATGACAAAACATTAGAAAATATGGGCCCATGGGGGCAATTGCTACTCAAAAAACACACAAGCCTATGGTTCTAGAGCCTAGCTTATTATACTGTCAATAACTGATTGTGGGGTATAGTAGTTTGAATGTAACTAGCCCCCATAAGCTCATAGAGAGTGGCAGTATTAGGAGGTAGCTTTACTGGAGTAGCTATGGTCTTGTTGGAGAAAGTCTGTCACTGGGGCTCCTTTAGAGGTTTCCTATGCTTAAAATTCACTCAAGGTCACATTCTTTCCTGTTGTCTTCTGATCAAGATATAACCAGCACCATGTCTTTGTTCATGCTACCCACTTATGATGATAAGGTACTAAACATGTAAAACTGTAAGCTACCACCTCAATTAAATATTTTCCTTTATAAGAGTTGCTATGGCCATGGTGTCTCTTCACAGCAATAGAAACCATTAGGCACAGGGTTCATAAAAAATTGTCTACTTTGCTTCTGCATGTGCAATGAAAAAAAGTACTTCAAAACAAAATTGTAAAGATGTTTCTGGGAATTCTTGCCTGTGCTGCGTCATAGCTCTTCACTTCAACCTTGCTCTGAGCTTGCAGCATGCATAAAGATTGTGTGCTGCACATGTGTGTAGCCTAAGAGGCAGGGAAAGTTGCCTGAGCCATCAGCTCACATTTGAGACTAGGTGTGATGGGTGGTAGTATCTTCCCTGTACGTACAAAGGCTCTACTCTCAAGCAAGTAAAATGGGTACTTATAAAAAGAGACTATTTATACATTCCTATCATCTTTCCTCAGAATGTCAGTGGAAAATTAATATGCCCTTGAGTTGTCTTGTTTATTCAGTGTTTGACTTTTTTTTTTTTTTTTTTTACAAAATTCAACATTTGATTTGTTTATTTAAATTTCATTTTTTTAAAATTGCCAATTGAATTTTGGCCATAAGAGTTGAGCAAAATTTCTACCTATTTCTAAACTGTCTCTAAATAGTATTTTTGCTATTTTTAACTATCTATTTATACAAACTGACGTTTTCAGAATTGATGATTATAAAATCAAAACATCAATCAATTCTCACAAAATGCTCTAGGTCCTATATAGTATCAAATTCTCAGTCAAGATTTAGTTCTTTATGTTGAAAAAAAGCACATACATCTTATTATGCAAATTTGATTCCATTTAAATAAACAGTAAAATGATATGCACACCAAAAAATTGTGATAAAATAAATTTCCCTGATTTATTATCAGTAAATGTTTGATTTGTATGCCTATTTTATATTCCTGTATACCTGAGAAGCCCTGGTCTGTTGTTGGCTTTCTTACAGTTATATCACAGTCATAGTTTATTATAATAAGCTTATTTATGGTTCTGTCAGCTCTACCATATCACAACACCGTGAGAGCAAGGGTCATATATTATTCATTTGAATTTCCCTTTGATTAAAATGATCATGTGATGCCTGGTAGGACCTATTGATTATTCATAGAATAAATAAGTGAGCAGGTCTCTACATTTAAAAAAAAAAAAAGTTGTTCTTCCATTTGTCAGTTGTGGGTCTTATTTCTGGAGCAACCAGGAGTCCTTTTCAGAAATCCTTACCTGAGGATTGGACTCATAAGGATGAGTCATGACTCATATGACTCCATCTCTCCCTAAGAGATCTAGACAGTTAATGGTTGCTAAGAGATGAAGTCCAATTTCTTAGTGATGTAGCCACTAGTACTTTTCCTGTTCAAGTAAATAACTGCCACCCATTCTCATGTAGGCAACCACAATGGGTCACATAAGATAAAAGACATAGAAATGCAAGAAAGACTTGTTGGAGTTGTTATATTCTATAATAGATTCAATGCGAATGAGGAAGGGGTGAGAAAGCCTGATGGTGGGAGTATGATCAAAGTAAATTATAGGTATGTACAACTGTGAAAGAATAAATACATTGTTAAAATTCCTCTTTACAAGACCACTCATCCATGGGTTTTGATTAATCAAGCATGTGTATCTGGTAGTGTTCCATGGATACAGTCAGGTATCAACAGAAACTGTGAAGTCTCAAAACGTAGCAAGTACCTATGTGTTAACTTGGAATTGTCCAGGCACAAAAATGTATAACTGCATCAGAAAAATACAATTTTTTTGAGTCAAGCCTTGGAGGAAAACTCAACTGAGAGCACAAGATGTGACAATGACAGTGTGTGCATACACTGGGAAGCAAAGATTTGGATCTTGTATTGAAGGTAACCCATGACCCCAGGAGAATAATTTTCTCTCTGGTCTGATTCCTACTGTAAGGTTAGCTCCTTACAGAATCATCACATGAGCCATCCTTATTCTCAGTAAAAAGCCATTTAGATTATTCTGTGATGCAGATGCCTGCATTATCTACCAGTAACACATTTTAGAGCCTTGCCCTGGTAGTGCATTCACAAGCTCACAGCCTCTCCTTAAGGCTTATTTTATGCTGTATTTCAACAAGACCAAAAAATCATTTATATTTTAGTGCTTGTATTCCATCCATTCTTAGTCATTGTTCATGTTTTTCATTTCCCTGCATTTTTGGTCTGCAAATCTTCACATGCAGAAGTGACAACCATCTTTTAAGGCCCAATTCAAATCCTTCACAGATGTGAACACCCTCTACTTGAAATTGTGAGGAAAAAATAAAAAGAAAGGAAGAAAAACAAAAACAAACATCTATTCTGTTTCCTATTTCATCTTGTCGTTATTGGCAGAGATTTGTTAAGACAAAGTCTCTATCTTGGTTATATATCTATGCCTTATATGCCGTCTTAACGAGCAAGCTGTTCATTGTGGGATTTCAATACATATTCCAATGAAGTCTTTTCCCACCGAGGCTGATATAAATAGCACAAACCTGATTAACTGAATGCATACTCACATTAAAGTGAAGTAGATTATAATGAGTAGACATGTTATTTGGATCAACTGTCCTACTGAAAACAATGAAAAATGTTGGATAAAAATATCTTTTAAAAAATTACTTCAGAACTGAAAGTCTGAAATGACAGAGGATAATGTCATGCTGAAGTTATTACTTGTGTGCGAGAGGTGGAACTCCACAATACACAGGGAAACTGATGGTCAAAGCAATGTAATTTGATGCTCTTCTGAGGTCATTTATTTATAGTACACATTTGAGTTTTGTTCTATCTTACAGTGTAATAGAACAAGGTCCTGCCCAAGATCTTACAGGAGGATTAAACAAGAATTGCTGTTGAAACTGTTTTCTTTCTCTGATTCCAATACAACACAGAAAAGAGGTGTTTGGTTGGGTAAAATGTTAGAGAAGCAAAGAAAAGTATTTTCTCCAAGAGGTTACAGCATTTCTGTAGTCCTGCCATTTTGAAGATACTACCTTTTGGAGATACATTTCTAAGAGACTCTAATACCACTGTCTGAGACAAGGCATCACTGTCTCATATCCCATTTGGAAATACAAAACACTCCAGCAAGTAGGACCCATTTATCTCAAACCACAGGAGACCCCCACCCTGGCCATAATCATACTTTAATCTCAATGATGAAATATGAAGCCAAAGATGAGCAAAGCCAATCAGGAGCCTGAGAGGCATCAATGAGAGGCAGCTAAAAGAGTGAGGCCCTGGACCACTGATGTTAGAATTACAAGACTGGTCACAAAACAACTATTCCTCCTGGTTTTTCCAAAATTAAAATGTAATCTGGAAAATACCTACAAGAAACAAGTAGCTGTGTCAGCTGACAGAATAAATGAAAAGAAATAAACTCCTAGAAGTGAAATAGCATACTATTTGAAATTAGAAAAAAAAAATGTTTATCACATGAGGAGACTTAAATAAAGAACTGAAAGACATACACAGAAAAAGTACTCCCAACTGAGCTCAAGAAGACAAAAATACAGAAAAAAAAAAAGAGAAGATGGTTAAGACATTTGGAGAATACAATAACACACTTTAACATACTTTGGCTAAGTCTTAGAATATAAATGAGAGAATATAAAGTGGGCTACATCTAAAAACATAGAAAACTTCTAGACTGTGTTCAGAACCATATAAATGTAGCATCCAGCACTGGCCATGCTCTGGTCTGAGGTGAGGTAAGCAAGCAGGGACAGGAGGCCAGGCAGATAGTGGATCTGCTCTTTTCTTTATATGTTCTGACTGTGCTTGTACACTGCTTCTCTCCTAGGTGTTTGGATGATGGCAGTTTATAGTATCCTTCTGTTATAAAATGCTGACACTAGGTGATCAGTTACTACTGTTTGATCTTCTGATTCAAAACACTAAAATGGATATAAGCCCTCTACCTCCTTTAAAGAAAAGACTGAGGACCCAAAGCCAAGTGATCCTGTGCATATTTTTAGAATGAAACTGTGACTAGATTGTTTGCTAGAATACTGCTGTGGAATCACTGTGTTCATATATTAATCCTAGACTCTTGCCATGCTGGTAAAAGCTGGATTTGGGGTTGGGATTTGCTATGAAGGGCAAAGCTTTAATGTTCTGCCTTCTATGTGTAGAATTATCAGGAGATAGGACCCATAAGAGAAGGGCATTCTCACTGGACACTAGATCTACCAGTGCCTGCAATTTGGACTTTGCAGACTCCAAAACCATGAGAACTTAGTGTTTGTTGTATGAGATGTGCCATCAGTGGTATTCTAGCAGCTCTAACTGGGGGAAAGACAGACAAAAACTGACAACACTTCAGTGAGAAAAAAACGATTTGCCGGATGTGGGCTGTGTGATCAATCACTGTATTATGTGAGATGCTACATCAAACAGCAATAGTGAGAATCCACAGAAGAAGAAGGGGACTGGAAACTCTCTTGGACACTCAGGAAGGTACATCTGAGTCCCAGATGAACAGATGCTTCATTTGAATAGATATCTTTTGCTGTCTTTTGATACAGACTTTTTTCTCTTTATGAAAACCTTGCATAACAATATTTTCTTAAATTTGTACAATTTTGCCAGACAGGCATGGTGGTATAATCAGCACTTGGGAAGCAGAGGCAGATTGCTCTCTGTAAGTTCAAGACAGCCCAGACTACATAGCAAGATGGTCCAGACAAGCCAAGTTTACACAATGTGAACCCACCTGATGTCTTTCTCTTGCTTTCTCTCTCTCTCTCTCTCTCTCTCTCTCTCTCTCTCTCTCTCTCTCTCTCTCTCTCCCCCCTCTCCCCCCATACACATGCATGCACACACATTTTTCTATTCTATAAATGTGTGAGACAACTGACATAAAATTAATATGTTACAATAATGTCTTGACTTCACTGCTATCTATATTATGTATAATATAAAAATTACAAGTAGAACTAATCAATTTTTAAATATTAATTTATTTTTTATTTATGTATATGAGTCTTTTGCCTGTATGTATGTGCTTCATATGTGTGCCTGGTGTCAGGGAGGACCAAAGGCATTAGAGTCTCCAGAATTAGAACTACAGATGGTTGTGAGTTGCCTTTTGAGTACTGGGAATGGAACCTGGGTCCCATGAGAGAGCAGAAAATACTCTTAACCACCGAGCTATTCATTTAGTCTCAAATAATTAAATATGTTATTGGCAAATATGAGAGCTGGTGATCAGAAATTATTTCTAGCTGTTGTGACTCTTTGGTTCTACTAAGCTACTTTCATTCTTTACCATTTTGTTGACAAAGTTGTCATGTCCTTCTTGTGAGAATTCCCAACTCAAGGAAGCTGAGTAATTTTGTCAGCTAGTAAGTGGCAAAGGGACCTGGTGCTCTGGGTCTGACTTTGGCATGCTCCGTGCTACCCCAAACTTTGTCTCATCACTGGATTGACATTCAAAGATGCCTAGGAAAGCTCACAGTGCAGTTAACTCTTTAGACCATAGACCATACAGCAGCTTCTCCAGGCCTCCTGCAAAAAAGGCCCTTCCTCAGAAGCAGAGCGAATACAAGGGCTCAGCAAAGGGGTGTAAGGGAAATTCAGAAACTTTAGCTTAAGTCTCTTCCAGAATAAAACCACAGCATCTTTAATCAAGGCCTGGCAATCATTGTATCATTTCTCTAAGGCTGGAGTTAGTAAATGCAGCTATCCCACTAGGCCTTTAATACTTGCTTAGAAATGAATCCAAGAAGTTGACTAACAAGACAATTCATGCGGTACAAACACAAATCTGTAATTCTCTTTTCCTTTACCACAGAACAGTTAGCTCCTACCCAGAATTCACTTTGAAGACAATGCATGCCTGGGAGAAACTAAGAACACCGAATATGGGGCCAAAAGTAATAAGAAAGCACTGCCAGAAAACAAAACAAAACAGAAAGTCAATGAATTTCTTCTACAAGTCAAATCCACTGCCCCTTTGTACCAAGTCTGAAGGCTGAATTGAAGGCATACAATTAGAGAGCTAACCTGCAAGGTTCGCCTGTAATGAAAGAGTGAGTTTTCTTTTACCTTTATAAATTAAACAGCTGAAAGAATTGTATCTCCTGGTATGAAGAGATTAAAAATAATGAAATAAATGCTTTAATATGGAATTAATCCATCCCATTATCTCCATCTGACTCAGTCCAGTGGGATTCTTCTCCCTCAGCAGGACAAAGATCATCTTCTTAGCATCCAGCCTAGGCAGGCTGGCACCTTCCACTTCCTACCTTCCCCACAGAACTCATTCAAAGAAGAAACAAAGGCTCTGCAAGGGAGTGGGTGTTGTTTTGTACCCAGCCCTAGGTGGTATTTTATGTTCCTTCAAATACTATCTCTACCTTACTGTAGCCAAAAAGAAAAACAAAGCCGGCAAACAAATTTTTGAAGCAATTTAAAATGCAAAGGACTGAGATATTTTTAATTTATTCATAATTAGTTTGTAGATTGGACCGTACTGAGACTCTAAAATCAGTAAGCCACTTGCAGACAAAGGTGACTGAAATGAGAAACAAGCCAAATAAGATCCTTTGTTCTTACTAAATTTTCCTTCTTTAAAAGACATCTCTTAGCTAGAGTTCCTATTTTCTATTTAAAGAGGATTATATGGCGAACATGACTAGTGGCTATGGAGCAAAGAACTTGCCATTATTTTATCACCTGCCAAATATAAATTAGTTCATTATGGTTCCCTCCCGCCACGCCACCACTTTTCTTACCACCTACCAAAACAATGGACCAAGCCAGGTTAGTTCCTTGTGACCCAGAGTCCTTCCTAATCAGAGCTTGACAGACTGTCTGTCCACCCTTTCTTGCACCACATGGTAGCTGTTGTGTTTGGGCAGTGAGTATTTGAGGTAGCGATTTCACCAGTAAGTATCTCCAGATTTCTTCTGCTGTCACTGCCCATCTTGGTGGCCTGTGGTGCCTTCCTTCAGGTACAATTAAGCCATCCTGCAAATCTCACTTTGCAATAACCACAAGATACAGAAATTGCATTAGGCTGATTAGGTGTAGTTATAAGGAGTATTCAAAAAGGTTAGCTGGATATAGTGAATGTCATAGTTAGACTAAGATAAAAAATCACTTCGTTAGCTTAGCGTGTTTTTACATTGGTAATACCCTATATTAAGATGCCATTTATAAACAGTTTATTATTATTTATTAATGTGTGAGGCACTTTATAGAATGCAAGATAACAACTCAAATCCATGTATTAAAGATTCACATACATGGTTTAATACGATTTACATCTTATAATATTCTTTAAAGCAGCCTCCCATAGTCTCATCTGTTAAACATTTATTACTAATGCATTTTATATCATGCTTTATAATACATTATTTGGGAAAGTAGCAGCATTTAGTGATTATTTCATAAATAAGAATAAAGCACTTTTAAATGGCGCCTTAATTTAAAGTGTTACCTTCACATTACCAGATAGCTGTTCACCATCCATCTCATTTGTGCGCCTCCTCCAAATGCAGCACTTAATAAAACAGACACTACATTCTATTTTCCCCTCATCTGATTAAGAGGTTATTGTATCATTTCCTCTATCTGCTTTCAGATGTTGGTAGCTCAAAGGCTGCAGTGTGACATCTGATGAAACCACACTTTCAATTCAACACTATTACTGAAAAGACTGTAACAACGCACAGAACAACCTACCGTGTTGGGAAGAGCTTGCTGCTTGGAGTCTTTGTAAAATTCAATTTTTGGACCAGAAAGAACAATCCAGGAAGTAGACCAGTTTTTCCTTAGGGGGGGAAATAGATAAAGGTGTCATGAGTAGAAAAAATCATTTATAAGCTATGTCAGGGAAATCATTATGAATGTGGTATGTACTATTTAATGAGTTTTCCTACGGTGTATGTATTTAAATCGGTTAAGTGGTAGAAAATTCACATAATTAATAATGACAAACTCTAGAATTTTAAAATTTGTGATACATCAATAAAAGTTTCTCAGTTTGTAAATCCTCTAAGATGCTCTTTAATTAACCAATGGCCACATTTTGTATACCACCCATGTGCCTCCTCGCAGTACTGAAGCACTAAGGTAAAAGTTGTATACACTACTCCATTTCTGCTCCTTTTCACATATGTAGCACATCTCAGAACCTGAAAGACAGACCAGTTCACACTCCATTTTCTAAATCAAAACACTTTTGATACTCACCAGTCATCAAAAACTACTAATGAGCACTGGTGTGCTTTCTCCTCTATCCCATGAAATTGCCAAGGATTAAAAGAACCAGCATTAAATAGGTTCTCTCACACTTCTATCATGCAATTTAACAATATTATCTTCTCATAAATTTTCAAAAATTATACATAGTTTTTGACTAGGCATGTTTATTCCCACAAATTTAAATTTGTCCCAAAGTATAAGCCCAAGTTTTCTAGGCTCTGACCATTAAGATGAATTGTACATTTCTTAGTAATTCTGCTCCTAATGTAGAAAAACAAACAAATAACAAAAATCAGAAAATAGAGGCTCCTTAAGAAAATTGTGCACAATAGAATAGTACATTGTGAGAATGACCCCTGTGTTTAAGAATACTGATGTGGGAAGATTTCAATGTAGCCCATAATATATACTTTGCTCCATGCTATGCAATTTACTTAGGACCATTTTCCCTCAGTTCAGCCCCTTCTGATTATTAATTCCATCCATCAGAAGTCCAAATATTGCTTCCTTCAAAGTACATTCATGACATGTAACATGATGAATTAAAAAAAATACTTCAAAATTTTTCACTTTCATTGCCTTCATTAAAATACAAGGCCCCAGGCAACAGAAATCATTTCTACATTATTGGGTATTTTCAGAGCCTAGCACAGAGTCCTGGAGAGTCTAGGCGCTAAATGGACATTTATTTAATCAATGAGCACTTTGGCCTAGAAAAAAAGTCTCCATGTAGCCATAGTTATATAGGATGGTGGAATTACAAGCCTTTCATCCCCTTTGTGTTTCTTCATTTTACTTTTTTCTTCAACTGAAAACATTAAAATGCTTCTACAGTTGGAGTATGCATGTATTAGTGTTGGGAAAGGTTTTTTTTTTTTTAGGTGGCAAAACTATCAGTAAGATTGACATGCACAAGTTTCTACCGTTAAATTGTATTTTTACCATTTTCTCTAGTTTAACCTTTATTTAAGAGTAATTGTATTGATTTTACAAAAAGTAGTAAGGAAAAAGTTTGCAAAGAAGCTTCCATTCAGATAAATACAAAACCATAGAAAATATTTGAGTATGAGATATTTTTGTATTCCATGTACACAAGATATTGTGTGATTTTTTTTTCACTTTTCATTTAAAATTTAGAGCCTTAATTATAAGCACATAGTTATCATTTAGTTTGACCTATGCTGACAAAAAGCATGCGATTGCTCTTATATGACTAAGCTTTCTTTTTTAAAATATATTTATTTATTTTTATTCTTATGTGTATCTGTGCTTTGCCTGTGTGTGAGTATGTACATGCCTTGTGCCTGCAGAGCCAGAAGAGGGTGTCAGATCCCAGGGAACTGGAGTTAAGAACAGTATGAATCACCACATTGGTACTGGGAATCAAACTTGGATTCTCTGGAAGAGCAGCCAGTGTTCCTAACCACTGGGCCATCTCTCCAGCCTCCTGAAGCTTTCTTCATGATACACTATTGCATTAAAAAAAAAAAAAAAAAAAAGCTGAAAAAACAGACATATGAGAAACACATTCAGAATTTCTTCTTACAACACTATACTGTTGGACTCACTTGTCTCCAGACGGGTAGTCAGTGCTTCAATCAAATTATAAAAAGTTGGAAAGTAAGAGAAAAATTAGCATTTTCTGTCTGGATTGGTGCCCATTTCTTTTTGTAGATAACAATAGTACTAAGGTGAATTGAATCAGTAATATCATTCCCTTTAAGTTGTTCACAGTGTTAGAGGGCTCCAAAAAGAAGAGCAAAAAAACATTAGAGCCCCTGGGCAAGGCTGGTCATCTCTATCACAGCCCAGGTGGGATCAGGATGGGAAACATCCTAACAGGTGATGGACCCATATTTAATCCACCTGCTACGCTTCTCACAATAGTTCCTCTCTTCTGGCAGGGTGCTCGTACACCGTATTTGCTTCCTATGTATAGAAGTTCCTAGAGAAATGGTTCTGGTTTGAATCTGTTTCAGATGTTGATCATTTATAGAACTTGCTCGAAAAACTCTTCTGTTCCTTATACTTCTAATTGGAGCAGGTTACACAGGAAGTCCATGAATTCCAGTTATGTCATCATTCTGTCTCGGAATTGTGTCCTTGCCTGGTTAGCTGGAAGGACACATGCTAATGCATGAGAACAAATCGCTGGGAAGCTTAGTCACATGACCATTCATAATACCTGTGTTTGGTGCTATTATATTCTAGCTTTGTCAATTTCAAACATCACCTTTATTGTATCAGAGTGAGGAGGAAAGCTGCCCTAACAGCTGAGTCTAACAGCATGAAAATCATTTCTTGTCAAAATAAATAATAAAACGCAGCAGATAAATTTAAGACTTCTTTTAACTTCAATTTCTTCCACTATTTCTTTTAAAAATATCAGTGACATAATTATTTTGAACAATTAATAAAAGTGTAACTGACTAAAGTTTACACTCTTATGCCCAGAATGATGAAATTGCTAATGTCTCTATGCACTAATACAGAAAACTAGGCTCAGAGAAATTAGATGACTTATGTAAGACCACAAGAACATTGATGGTCAAGTCCAGTTTCTCTGAAAATGCACCTAGTTATCTATGTAACCTATGACCTTATGTTCTAATTTTTAGAAAGATGTAAGCAGTATTAACTTGATATGGGTATCCTCAATGTAAGTAACATAGCCTTGGCTGACTCCCTCCTTATTAAAACCATTTGTAGTCTGTGAGAATAAGCCATCTATTTGGCCTGTCTTACTAACTCCTTTACTCAGTTCATTTAAAGAAGATTACTAGTCTGCCAATACCCCAACTAGATCTTTTCTACATCTCAAACCTTTCAATAATGGGAGCCATGATGTTGCTTTGGCTTCTATTTGCTGCACGCATTGCCACCCTATGTTTTACACACATCATGTATTTGAAGCACTTAAGCAGTCACAAGTATCTGTTCACAAACACCCTACCAAGCAATTCCAAGGGCACATTAGAAAAGATAGTAAGTAGAAGATAAAAGTAAAGTAAGTTGGACCTCCAGGCTTTTTAACACTGACTAAAAGACAGACCCTAACACATAGAAAGACATCAATCCTCCAAATAACCCTTTCAGGAGGATGAGGAGCCAGTGCAGCTAAGGAGAAAACTGCAGCTTACTGGGTGTGTATCCTACCTCAGGGCACACAGTCATACAGAAGAGATAAAGGCTTTGACCCTGAGGTCCACATTCATTTCTAAGAATTACCCATCTCTACCACTCTCAGATTTTGGCTACTCTTATGCAGAGCCCTATGGATGGAGTTAGGGAAAGAGAGGATGCTTTTGGAAAGTGTTAGACCTTCTTTCTCCTGGGAGCTGAGCTGCCTGTTTTGCCGGTTCCAGTCTTCTGTGTCACCTCCTGCTGAGCATGTATGTGTGTTCCTGCACCAGTGGGAGGCAGCTAAAGCCGCCGCTGCATTCATCATAACAATGGGACATTGAAAAATCATTTAACTGTTGCTAGATCCTCCCTTCCTTCCTTCCTTCCTTCCTTCCTTCCTTCCTTCCTTCCTTCCTTCCTTCCTTCCTTTTTTTCCTTTCTAGAATAAATATAGCTTAGGAAGCCAGGATTCAGTAGCCCCTGGAATGAGCAAGATAGTCCAGGTTTCCAGATATTTCCAAAGAATTCCAGATATTTAGTGGGGAATTATAGCTAGTCTTTTCATGCTGATTATAGATCCAGGAACAACAAATGAAAAGAAGTTTTGCTGTTGGACAGACAAAATACATGGTATCTAATAGGATAAAGGTCCTATAATTACAATGCCAGAAGAACTAAAGTCCTATCAGGACAACTGAGATACTGGCAATCACCAGGGTATTTTAGGCAACTGGAATACTTTCTGTAACTTGCTAAAACAAATTGTGAGTTATAAAGTGGAAAAAATCGAAGAAAGTAAAACCAAAACAATAAAAAGCCCCTGACACGGGCACAGCTTGACATTCTACCAAATGGACACCGGATGGCAGCACACAATAACAGCAGCATATACCTGCTTGGCTGCATGATGGAAATGGCCCTTAAAATATTCATTAGTGTTCTAAAGTTATAGGACCTACAACATGCTCATCTCTCATAACATCAAAGCTTTATGCCCTGAACTCCTTCTCATGTTCTTTACTTACAAAGCAACACACCAAAAAACAGAGGAGAGAGCATGTGTGGATGATGTCATCATTGCTGCTGTTACTCAATATGGTTCCTCTGGAGTTGATTTGAGTTTGTGCTTTAACAGGACTGTGTAATCTGTCCAAGTGCCCTCTTAATGATTTGCTGTAAAAGCCTCCAGACTCTCAGACCTGCAGGTCTGATAACTCCTGTATTCTCTCTTATATTTTAAGCTTCTGAAATGTAGCCCTGCTAAAAATTGAGCCAATGAGGCAGTATGTGTAACACACATTTCTTTCATTGTTGTAAGAATAGAGAGGGAGAGAAGGAAAGAGGTGGACAGAGAGAGAGAGACTGAGTTTGTATTAATTTATTAACATCTGAACAGAAAGTACCAAAGACAATTAAGTTCACACTGGAGGAGACTTTAGTATCATATCCTAAAGAAAAGACAACATGCTGATGATAATGAGTAGTGCACACACAGGCACATGCACACTCACACAATTACATACACACTCACAAGCAGAGAGAGAGAGAGAGAGAGAGAGAGAGAGAGAGAGAGAGAGAGGATCACAGTTTAAGCACCAAGCCTGTGATGAATGTAGGCTGTAGGAAAGGTGACATTGCAGTCCCTTTCCCATTTGTTTTCCTGCTTTGTCATGGCGTTCTGAAGGGGAGAGAAAAGCAAGAAAACCTAAATGTGATGAGATGTACAGAGCCACCGAGGATCCAACAGAGGAAAGGTGTGTGTGCAGAAACTTTGAGACATTGAACTCATGTAAGCACATTGTCAGGTTCCTTTTGTAAAAAAATTAAGCTCTAGGAATTAGAAAATGAAACAAAACAGACAAACAAACAAAAATAATCCAAAAAACAAAACAAAACAATTACTAAGTCATCACGGAGCTTCAGACAAGCCAGGGCTACTTACTGCTTTGAGGATGAAATTCCCCAAATGAAAAGGGTCCTGTGATTCTTCAGAAAAGCTGAGGCATAATTTCAAGGTTCATAATTAAAAATTTAACTTGAATGTCGAATAAATTCTGCTTTCAAGCCTGTCAGTATATCACAAGGGAAAATTGTATAACCTCATTTCAAAATAAGACTAAGTTTGGGGCCTTTTATGAATGTAAGATGAAGCCAGCACTTTCCTCCCACTAACTCCTACTCACAGAAGTATTTGTTTTCCTTATGGAAAAGAAAACATAGGACAGAGAGAAATAAAGGCGAATGAAAATGATAACAAGGAAAGACAAGATTCAAATAAGGAACAACATAAAATGTAAATGATGTAGCATGTGTTTATGCATGGAATATTTTGCAGAAGTTTCTACAGTGATATTAGTGAAATGGCAATTGAAACTTAGGACCATCAGTGACAAAAACAAAAGAACAGGCCTTGCTTCTTGGCCTCACAGAGCTTAAGTCAAGAACAGGCCAACAAGTCTGTTTTAATCTTGATGTTGGGGTGAGGAAAGCGGATTTGCCTGGAGTGGATGCTGAACTAAGCCAACTTGGGACCTTGGAATCTCCTGCCCTTGCTGGGGAGGAGATAAAGAGATGGAGAGAAGAGAGAGTGACTGGGAAGTGCAGGAGGGGAAGGGAGTTTGAACAAGGGGATACATGGATAAAAAATATGACTTTATTCATAATAAAAAAATCAAAAAAAGAATAGACTTTGGGCAAGAAATACCATTAATAAGAGTATACTTATTAATAACATATTAGATATAATAAGAGTATTATAAGAATAAGAATAGCAGTGTTCTTTTCTTTAATGTACGAGTGTGAAGGAGGGATCACTTCTGTGGTTACACTCCTGTGTGTTGTAAGCATGTGTGATCTGTATGTGTGTGAGTGTGTGTGTATGTGTAGATACCTGCTCCTGTATGCATCTGTATGGATGCCAGAGTAGATATGGGATGTTTGTCCTTTGTCACCGGGTAGTTTTGTCTTGGTTGCTTGCCAGTGAGCTCCTCATATATATTTGTCTCTAACTCTTTCAGACATTTTCCTGTGGGATTTGGGTATTGGACCCCAAGTTCCTGTGTGGAAAACACTGGTACCTATTTCATCACCTCCCAAACCCCTAAGACTTATTAGTGGCTATGCCATTTGATCAGGTAATACAGGCTTTAAATTGATCTTTAGGAAATATAAAGAAAAATGACAATAATTGGGAAGTTATAATACTTCTAGTATAAAGCAGGACTCAAATTAAATATTAAATAAAAATGAGAGTAGAAATTACTTGCCATATCATAGCTCATCAATAAGGCAGGATACTAATATATGAAAAATGGTGACTATTACATTTTAAATGTTCAGTTTTAAAGCATCTATATTAAATGTAAAAATAAACTGCACAAATTTAGAGATGTTTAAAATGTCTACAATTAACAAAATATTATTATCTATGATATATCATGCATTCTCTCAAACAATAAAAAGAGCAGACAATAGATAGTAGTCCAAGCTCATGGATAAGCAACTCTTGAGATGCAGAGTCTGAGCAACTCTAGAGGAACAATTAAAGTTACACTCACCTGCAATAACAATTAGTGATATGGGATTGAAAGCAGAATCAAGGGAACATTCTGTGGACACATTTTTGACATTATTAAAAGATTACAACATTCTATGTTGAATTGACTGGATTGGATTATGGATAAATAGGACACTTACTGTAATGTAGGATAAACTTGTATGAGTTTCTACAGTTGTTCAAGAGGGCCTGACAGTGGCATATAGTAGATGTCCAAGCAATCTTAATCCCTGAGTACAATTTTCTGAGAGAACTTCTAACAGGTTCCAAGGAAACAATCATGTGTGGTTTATTGTAATCCTTTAGATTCAATAGGAGCTAGAAATGGCTTGGTTGTTTGTGTCTGGGGGACTTGTGAAATAAGATTTGGGATATGTACATAAAGGCAAGTGAGCAACAATGGGAAGAAAATGATCTTGATAAAGCACACTACTACAGCTTTCTTTGCACTAATATTGATTGAATGTAGCAAGAAACATGAGATTTTTAATATAAAGCTGTCTATGTGGCACAGACTACATTAATGCATGCATGATTATAAAGAAGTGTTTTGAATAGCAAACATAAAACCAAATAGATGTATAAATAGGGGATTTGAAGAAAAGTTAGAGTGTATTTGTGCACGATATTGATATAAGAATAGAAGAAAATAGAAAATAAAACCACCTAGGGATCTTGTCCCAGATACAATATTACAGGGCTGCAACTGAGGGGTGTAATAAATACAGTTCACTGCACCTGGGAGTTCTAAAACAATAAAAACTAAAATTTATAGAACTTCAAATGAAAAAAATCTGAAAGAATGCTTAATGGCATGTAAATTGAATGAAAATTTAATAAAACAATGCATATACTAAGGTGTATATGAATTTAAGCCTCTAACCAGACATTGTACAAGTTCATTAAGTTTTTTATACAAATAAAGCAAATGCACAGTGGTATATGCACTGAAACAATGTGCACTGTGTCTGGGAGAGTTGGCAGGGAACGGGGCTGCTCTCTGTCTTTGATTCTTCAGACCTCTAGGAGTGTTTTGCATGGTTGGCTAATGGAGCATAGATGAGGTTGCTCCACAGAGCTATCACAGAAGGCCATCACCTTGCTTCTTGGCCCTCCTGTTTCCTGTGATGCTAGACAGTAACACTGACCAGTGCTATCATCATTTTTGGCTGCCCACACACCAGGAAGAATGAATAGACTGAGTTGGAGATCCTTGTGTTAGGATATGGGTGGAGACCCATGTGGTTGGTTAGGTAAAAAGGGGTCTTGGCCTATTTTATTGCTGCAGCCTCTTCATGCCTGAGTTGATGATTGTGGGTTGAGGTCTATGGAAAAAAGGGACCCATGGGCTCTACTAGTCAGTCAATGATTCTCACCTGTTCTTTTAAAGGTGGCTCTCATTACCTCCCAGGAACAGAAAAGGCCAGGCCTAAAGCTTCTTTGCATTTGATCTTGTGCCTCTCTGGTACTTTTGAAGCAAAGTGGCTGCCAGGCTACTGCCAAGAAATATTTTTGGAAAGCTCCAGGCCTATTTCCTACTTAAAATTAGAATAGCTATTGTAAGCACTGGAATTATGAGTGATTTCTCCATTTTATTATTTTGAAATAAATATATCACTGTCCACTATAGACCTTTAACCAAAAGTATCTTTTATTCTTTAGTGCTAGCCAAAGCATCTTTCTAGTAACATACTGCCTAATACAATTAACTATTGTCCCATTGTATAGTTAGAGTATTTATCCTACTTAGTTATAAGAGCAAATCATTCACAAGTAAATATCTCTTAATTTAAGTAATTCGATGAACATTTATTACTTGCATATTCATACTATAAAGATAAATATAGAATACACAATGTAAGAAATAGCAAAAATTCTAAAATGGAGATGGCTATTTTAAATCTCCCATATAAATAACATAGTAAGTATCTTTCTTGATCAAAAAACCACCTTGCTCTTTTTCCGTGAACATTTTTATTGTTCCTGCCCCTCTTCCCTGGGGAGTTGTTTATAATTTTTAAATTTCCCCCACCTTCTTTCTGTTCATGGTTTTCTTTTTTTCTTCCTTTTTTTAATGAATTTTTATTTTGAACTGCAAATATGGTTCAAATCTTCTATCTTTCATAAAACTTCTCTGGGTATTGCATAGAGATCTTTATATTCTGCAAATGAATTCACTCAACAAACCAATCTGTTAATCCAGAAACCATGTTTCCCTTTTTATGTTTTAAAGATGTCTAGTCCTAAGAAGGCAAGACATAAGCCACTTTCACATTCCGAGTAACACTATAGAATGCAATGTCTTTCCTTAAAAAGTATAATTATTTCAACAATAAGGGTGTCAACAATGGTAACAGAAGGGACTCTTCTAGCTAGGTTTGGGTGGCCTTGCTTCTCAAACAATATCAGTGATACAAGCTGAGGATATAGGACACTGTGGAGTTATATAACAGAGAATCGAAGAACTTTCATTACCTTAGCTTCTTTCCTCCATCTGCAATTTTGGCTTTTTGAAGATACCCTTCCTTTTCAACCATCTGCAAGAAGAATGCGTATGTTAACACTCTGACAAACTCCCATGCATTTTAGTATGAATGAACCCAAGCTTTCTAAGCAAGAGCCATTGCAGTGATGGAAGCTCCCAGTCACAGAACTTTATTAATAATACATACAAGACTTATGGGAAGTGCATACAAGATCAAAGTCTTTACAAGCTTTGCATATCAAATGATAGATGGTGAGGATGCATGTGAATGGATTGTTTGATAGTGATATAGCACCATTCACTCTCCTTTCTTGTGTCAGGGGGTCACTTGCTTAAAACATTAACTTCAATGATAGAACAAAGACAGTGCAAACCCATTCTTAATCTTACCAGAGAAGCTCTTCATTTCTGCCCTTCCCATACACTGGCCAAGGCCAGGGAAAAGGAAAGAATTCAATGGAACAAGAGAATGAGCCTGCCAGACCATCAGAAAACATTACAAGAGCAACAGTCTGGCCAGTTAGCCAGAGACAATGTAGCAGAGCTCTCATGGCCATCAGAGCTGTATAACTGCTTTCCTTCCCCAATTTGCACTATTGGCTTTCATCCTAACACAGCAGCAAACTCCCCAAAGAACATGCAATAATTTACTATAACACAGCAGAGGTGTTTGGTACATTCCATGCAAAGTAATACAAATGCAGATTATAGTATGTTGAACCCAGCAAAGTCAACAAGCTGTTTAAGTTTCTTGGTTGTCTATTAATGCTCTTCTGATTGCCTTGTTCATCCTATTCTAGTTCTTGGCCTGTGCTCTCTTTAAAGGAATAGTATATAATGCTTTCCTACTGCTCCATGTCTAAGAGCTGAGCACCACATTTCTTCAGGGCCACCAGTGGAATTTATATCCCCGAGTATAATAATTTATCTACTATATCTTTATCTGAAGTGTGTCTATTTATACAAAACAAAATTTCAACCTATTTTACAATTCTACCCGGATGGTTTGTGTCAGATGGTCTTTCCATCGTTTGTCAAATTTTCCTCTAGGTGGAAAATTAACAGTTCCCATTTCTACTCCTTTTCTATCCCTCTACTAACATCTATCAGATAATGTTGTATGACTTTTTTACTGAGAGCTACACCCATGCTGTGACCCACTGAAGGCAATGTCCCTTTACAGAGTTACACACTAATTGAATTGTGTGAAGAAATACATGAATGAACATATATGTGAATGTCATTTACATTTTTTGAGAAAATCATAAAAGTCAAAACATTCATTAGTGAGGAAAAAAGACATCTTGTGCAGTGAATTGTCTCAAAGACTAACATGGTGCCATATAAAGAATTGCCCCTTGTAAGACTTGCTCTGCTATAGATAATGCATATGTGAACTTTTCTTGAGTCTTACATTGTTACATTTCTAATACAGTGGAAAGTACTAATCTTTCAAAATACATTTGATAAGTTAATTTTTAGTGAATAAGCTGTAGAGAATTATCAGAATAATGACAATTGTGGCAAAATAATTTTCACATAGGTTTAGAAGATGTCTCTTCCTTCAATATGCCTTCACAAGTCTAAAGCAGTCTAACAATGCTTTCAGGGTTGATTTTTTTTTTTTTTAGAACCATGATGCTCATGGTGTTGCCACTCTGTTTAGCCGTATCTCTCCATGTGCTTTGGCCACCTCCTTATTCTTTGTATACTGTCCATCTCTTTGGTAACAGAGAATTTTGTTACCACCTAAATTCCATATAAGTTTAACTCTATACATCATTGGTCTCTATAAATGTTAGAAAAAGACACTTTCAGTAGCGATTAATATCACAGAGTAAGTCCCTTCCTTAATTCATTGCTTTGTTTAAACTTCTTATAAAGACTAAAAATTACCACACATCTGAAATGTTTTGTATTAAAAGTTACAACACCCTCTCAATCCATTCATAAATTTTCATCCAAGATAATTGCCTTTTCAGAAATATGCCGTGTAAGACCCAAGTTGGACATTTAGAATTTAAAGAACTGTATCAATTGTTCTTGGCTATTCTCTATAAACAGAAAGATGAAATGACAACATTAATGTTCTTACAGGAAGAGATCAATGAATCATGTTTGAGGTAAGGTATACAAAGGTCTCTCCCCAGCTGGACCTTTGTCAGGCCCTTTGAAATGGGTAGCCAAAGGCTTTTCATGTTAGGATTCAGTAAATACAGTATCTCTGCCATTAATGGCAAAATAATTCTGTAAGGGCACTGGTTGGTATCATGGAGTCCTCAGAAATGACCCAGTAATTAAGAGAGAACAGTGAAGGAAAGGTGACTAGCTAGTGAGATATTAACTTTCAAATTCCAACATGCCTTCCAGGCTGTAGGAAGGCCTTAGAACTGTAACTTTGAGGTATTTTCTGTTGTAAATTCATTTAGTGCCAACCATGAACACTTGTACATACCTAATTTTATAGTGCATACACATTACATATCTAAATGTGTGATGTGTATGTGTTTGAGCTTTACATGCATATCTTACTATCTCTCAAACTTGCATGCCTATTTCCAGGATCAGCAGTTTCTCCCTATACATTGTTTCTCTTCAATTCTTGATGCACACTTACTCCCTCAGCAAAGTTGGAATTAAAGACCCTCCATTCTCTCAAATAGCCACTGGGCATAAACAAAAGTTGATGGATTCACAAGACAAGCCTGATCTTGCTCTGAAGTTTAATCACATATGGGCACACATCAAGACATCCTTTTTTTATTTTTTGTAGGACTGATAACACTCTTCTGCTTCTCTGAGACTCTGGCCAGCCTTCAAACTGGACCAATAAATTCCAGTTGACTTCTGTCACTGAATAGGATGCCTTGTTCAGGTGCCACAGTGGCAATAAAGGCTTTCATATGATAAACTTAGCTATGTATCTAATGGTTTGGCATCATACACTGGAATTTCCCATGTTCTACATACCAGACAGCCATCCCTCTGAGAGGTGAAGGATGAATGGAAGGAGGTATTAGGGTACATGGAAGATTGCTATGGCCTATATGTCTGGGCTTATATATGGTACCTCATTAATTGTTTTCATAGTTGCATGGTCTGAAAAAACAATAATCTATAAATTTTAGTTTATAGTTCAGACATCTGGAGCTCAGATTGTCTTGTCTTTAGTGATTTACAAAGTTATATATAGGCTTTAAATTTAAGTTTAGGATTCCTCCCATGCCAGATTCTAGGCCCAAGTGAAATTCATTAAAGGAATCACAGCTCCCAAACCATATTTCTTATACTTAAGAAATATCAGCCAGTCTTTAGATGCTAAATGTGGCTTTTGGAGCTATTTTTTTCAATGTCGGCTAGAATCCCTATTTAACATTGCGTGGCAGGAAAGATCAGCAATTTGTCCAGGCTGGATGCCAGCCAGTCTGCCAGCCCTGAGGAAGCGCTCCAGCAGCATCCTGTGTGCTGAGACACAGCTGAGGAGGATGAATGGCAGTAGAATTCCAAGATGGTGCCTGTTTATAAACCTAGGCTGGACAAGACAGACAGGGCAGGAAGAAGAGAACTTTTGATTCACGGTTACAAGTGTAACAAACATGAGCCTCTAATCTCTCAAACAGACACTTGCAGGTGATTTGTTTTGGGTTTTGTTCCTTTTGTTTTTCCTTATGGGAATGTGTCCTGTTACCAGATACAAATGCAAATAGGTTCATCTATCTAAAATGATACACTGAACAGTTTTGCTAAGAAAAAAAAAACTGAACTAAATTAGAAACTTTCATTCAATTTGGCTGAGACTTTGGCTTTTGACCACATAGCTTTTTTTTTTTTTTTTTTTTTTTGCTTTATATCATTTTAAAATCCTCTCTCCTTTTTTCTCAGTCTGTGTTTGTTGACAACAAATGACATTATATTCAGCTTCTTACATCACCTGATACAGAACGCTAATGTCTTAAATAATGAGAATCAGAATACCACCCCACCTCCATATTTTATGAGCAAGCACTGATAGGCTTCTATAAGCATTGATGTTATTAGCAAATAGGTTTTTTTCCTAGTCCCATAAGTTTGAGACAGGCCTCAGTGTCAAGCTGGGATGGTCCCTCTGAAAGGAGGTTACGCCATGTGAATCTTGTGTATGACTGACTGATCTTCTAAGGAAAGTTTGCATCAATGCTCCATGACCCCAACCCTGGACCACTAATTTCTCAAACAGCTAGCATTCACTTATTTTCCTATTTAATATTAAAATGGGTACTAAAGTTTTAATTGTGAACAGTGTTTTGCTGATGATTTTGTTTACTGATTTCTATTTTAAAAAATCCAACAAGGACATACTTTGTCAAAATCATTTTATATACTCTAGTGCTTCTTTTTCCTTCTGTAATCACTTTTACTTTTCTCCTGCACTCAGAAAGACACTTTTAGGTGTGTGTGTGTGTGTGTGTGTGTGTGTGTGTGAGAGAGAGAGAGAGAGAGAGAGAGAGAGAGA
>PVIH01002135.1:0-169083 GCA_004025045.1 Sigmodon hispidus
AGAGAGAGAAAAGGGCTTCTCTGAGGCACTGGAGAGAAAGGGAGAAAAGGGGGACATTAATGGCTAAAATGCACTAAGCATATCATCATCCACCGTCCCTTGCACAGCCCATCCTGAAGCCATAGGAAGAGACATTGGGAATAACTCGGCTGAAGTCATCATTGCACACATCAGTTCCCAAGGAGACTCTCTCCAGTCCAAAACACCAGGTTCTGTTTTCCCTAAATCTGTAGAAATAAGTTCACTCCACAGAGGCTGAGCACCAGTCACTGGCTCGAAATGTATGAGAAAAAAAAAAAAAACAGGATTATGAAGTTAGATTTAGTATTCAGAGTTGGTCACTTGTTCAAGCAAATTACACACTCCATATGCTGTGAAATCACAATCATTATCCCAATGTTATACCCTAAATGTATTAAATAAAAATGCTTAGTGGCTAAACATTAGAGATCGGTAGAAGTATGCCGACTGGTACTGCCCCACAGATCCGTGTCCCTACAGAGGTCAGTAATACATTGCCTTTTCACACGCCAGTTCCTAACAGGTACTGGGTTTAGTCTTGACCCCATGAGGCTTATTCTCTGGAAAGATGAGAATTGGGAAAGATGGAGTCTAAGTGTCAACCAGAATATCAGCAAGTGCAGAACTGGGCTACTATTAGTGAAAGCTCAGTCCCAAGCAATGGTGCGGTTGCAGGGAGGCTGTGAAACCTTTAGAATGTGGAACCTTGCTGAAGGAAATGGGTGTGGCCTTGAGGAATGCCTGGGCAGTCCCTGGCTCTGGATCTGCTGGAGGTGTGCAGGCAGCCTCACCCTCCCACTTCCACAGTCTCCAGATGCTTTTGCTCCTGTGCCTCCTCCGGCCATGTTGAGAGCAAAGACTCAAGACAAAAGGCATCTCAGCTTGTAACCATGACAAAGCTGATCGCCTTAGGGTTACTACTGCCTGGATGAGACACCTTGACAAAAAGCTACTTGGAGAGAAAAGGGTTCTTTTCACTCACAGTTCTAATTAAGGTGGAAGCAGGAGCTGATGCAGAGGCCATGGAGGGGTGCTGCTTACTGGCTGGACCATCAACCCAGGGATGGCACCACCCTCAAAGGGCTGGATCCATCAGTCACTAATGAAAAAAATGCCCCACAGGTTTCCCTACAGCCAGATCCTTTTTTTTTTTCTTTTTACTAATTAAATGTTTTCATTTATTTTACATCCCAACCACAGTTTCCCCTCCCTCCTCCCCTCCTGTTCCCTCCCCCTGTCTCCTCCCTGCTCACCCCTGCCCCACCCCCACCCTGTATCCACTCATCCTCTGTTCCTGTTCTGAAAAGGGCAGGCCTCCTATGGGTGTCAACAAAGCTTGGCATACTAAGTTGAGCTACAACTAAGGTCCTCCCTTTGTATCAGGGCCGGAGAAGCAATTCAGTTTGGGGAATAGGTTCCCCAAAGCATTAGGAACAGACCCTGATCCCACTGCTAGGCATCCCACAGATAGACCAAGCTACATGACTGTCACACATAAGTAGAGGACGTAGGTCAGTTCCATTCAGGTTTCCTAGCTGCCAGTCCAGAGTCTATGAGTTCCTATGAGCCTAGGTTAGTTGTTTCTGTAGGTTCCCATATGATGACCTTGACCCCCCCCCACCTTGGTTCATGAGATCCTTCTTCCTTCTCTTCAACAGGAACCCCAGAACTCAGTCAGTACTTGGCTGTGGAACTCTGCATCTGTTTCTATCAGTTTCTAGATGAAAGCACTCTGGTTGCAATCATGATAGTCACCAATCTGATTGCAGAAGATGGCCAGTTCAGGCACCCTCTCCGTTATTGCTAGAAGTCTTAGTTGGGGTCATCCTTGTAGATTTCTGGGAGTTTCTCCAGCATCAGCTTTCTCCATGATCCCAAAATGCACCTCCTACTCCATCAACACATCACTTTCATTACTCTCTCCCTCCTTCCCATCCCCAACCTGCCTAACCCTATCTCCCATGTTCCTACCACCCCCTACCCTCAGTTACCCAGGAGATCTTTTCTATCCCCCCTTCTCAGAGAAATGCATGCATCCCTCCCTGGGACTTCCTTGTTACTTAGCCTCTCTGGAGCAATGGGTTGTAGCATGGCTATCCTTCACCCTACAGCTAATATCCACTTATGAATAAGTACATATTATGTGTGTCTTTCTAGGTCTGATTTACCTCACTCAGAATGTTTTTTTTTCCCTAGTTCCATCCATTTGCCTGCAAAATGCATGATGTCATTGTATTTTACAGCTGAGTAATATTTCATTTTGTAAATGTACCACATTTTCTTTATCCATTCTTTGGTTGAAGAGCATCTAGGTTGTTTCCAGGTTTTGACTATTACAAATAATCTTGCTATGAACACAGTTGAGCAAGTGTCATTATGGTAAAATTGAGCATCCTTGTATAGCTGGGTCTTGAAGTAGATTAATTCCCAATTTTCTGAGAAACCACTAATATCAATTTTCAAAATGTACAGCCAGATCTCATGGAAGTATTTCTTTTAATTAAGGCACCCTCTTCTCTAATACCTTTAGTTTATGACAAGTTAACATAAAACTAGCCAGGACAACTGACCCCTTGTCAAGTTAATACATAAGCATATCACTGATAAGATACAACCTTTTCTTTTTGTTCATACTCACAATCCCACATTAATAAATACATCACAAATATATAAAATACTATATAAAACACTTTATAAACTTAAAAAGTCCCACAGTCCTACAAATATAAACACTTTAAAAGTTGTGTCTTTAAAAATATCCAATCTCGGGACTGGAGAGATGGCTCAGCAGTTAGGAACACTGACTGGTCTTCCAGGGGACGGGGGTTCAATTCCCAGCACCCACATGGCAACTCACAACTGTCTGTAGTTCCAGTTCCAGGCAAATAAATAAATAAATAAAGTTTTTTTAAAAAAATCCAATCTCTTTTAAAATCCAAATTCTCTGTAAGACTACAAAATCTTTTTTTAAGTCTCTCAACTATAGATTCTTATAAAATCAAAAATAAATTAAGTACTTTCTTACTTCAAGACAGAAGGAACAGGGTGTAGTCAAAAGCTGAGCAAAACAAAAACAAATTCCAACAGTGGAAAAAATTCAGAGTTCAATGTCCAGTATCTAGGATTCATGGTCCTCTGGACTCCTCCAAAAGGTGTGGATCACTTCTGTAGCTCTGCCCTCTGCAGCACACACAGCTTGTCCTCTAAACTCAACTCAATTCCACTCCACGACTGATGCTATCCTAGGCAGTCTTCCCATGGTTCTAGCATTTCCAAAATCTTGGGGTCTCTTGCTGCAACTGGGCCACACTTAACACCGATATTCTCTCCTGAGCTCTTTTAGTGCCAAGCCCCAAATTCTCTGCATGACTTCTTTAATCCTGGGCCATCAACTGCTAGAGGAGCTACACACGTTCACCAATGGCCTCTCCTGGCCTCTCACAGCACCAAGGCTCAGCTGCTCTCCCTGACCATGCCTGCCTTCAAAAGGAGATACTCTCCTTGCCTCAGTGACTTTTAAACTACTAAGTTTGGCTGCCTGTGCAAGGCAACACAACCTTGGCCACCTCTGTGTGCTAACTCTTCCCAGAAGTACTAACCACTTCCCAGGAGACTTCACCTCAATGGTAATGGTCTCTTCTTAATCACAGCTGACTCTCGGGTCTAGCTGACCAGCATCCATTGTCCCAGCAAAGCAAAGGTTTTACTTTAGTGGGTCCTGGTCTGTTGTTAATCACAGCTGGTTGTTCAGCTTCAGGTGACCAGACTCCACAGATTCTCCACACAAATGTTCCTGTAGGGTCTTTGCCTCCTTCTGAAACCTCACAAGCCAGGCCTCCATTGTCTACACTATTCTCAACAACCTTCTCTTCCAAACTCCTATGGAGCAGCTCAGTGAGAGTCCAACTGACAATGACTTTTCTAGGCCAAAGTTCCAAAATCCTTCCATAATCCTCCACCAAACAACATGGTCAGATCTGTCACAATGATACCCACCATCCTGGTAAAAACTTGTCTTACTTAGGATTACTACTGTTATGATAAAAACAAAACAAACAAACAAAAAAAGCACATAACCAAAATCAAGTAGGAGAGGAAAGGGTTTATCTGGTTTATGCTTCTACATTGAAGGAAGTCAAGACAGGAACTCCAACAGGGCAAGAGCCCAGAGGCAAAACTGATGCAGAAGCCACTGAGGGGTGCTGCTTACTAGCTTACTCCTCATGGCTTGCTCATCCTGCTTTCTTATATATATATATTGAATTGGTGTTTTGCCTGCATGTATAACTGTGTAAGAATGTCAGATCCTGGAATTACAGACAGTTGTTAGCTACCATGTGGATGCTGGGACTCAAATTCAGGTCCTCTGGAAGAACAGTCAGTGCTTTTAATCACTGAGCCATCTCTCCAGCCCTCATCCTGCTTTCTTATAGAACCCAGGACCACCAGCCTAGAAGTGGAACCATCCACTTTAATCCCTCTGAGCCATCCCTCTTTACTCACTAATTTTAAAAATGCCCCATAGGTTTGCCTACAACCTGATCTTAGGTAGGCATCTTCTCAACTGAGGCTCCTTCCTCTCTCTCCAGTGACTCTAGTTTGTGTCAAGTTGACATAAAACTAAAAGGCACACTGACACAAAATGACGGGACTCAAGGTTACACATCAACTTGTTCTATAAGAACTCCCAAGCCCACTCCCACATTCCCTCTCTGTCTCACTCCACAAAATATCAGAGTTTGCGGATGGGAGTGTGACTCTTCTCAAGTCAGATAACGCATTTCTAAGGTCTCATCTGGCGGACACACAAGTCTTTTCTTGACTGTATCCCTTCAGCGACACCTGCTTCCATTCCACCATAAACACCAGCCAAAATAGACCCAAAGGAGAAGACATGTACACTTCCGGAAGCTGGTTTGCTTTGGACTTTGAAGTCTCTATGCCAACAAGCAATAAAATTTTCTGAGGATGAACCTCAAAGAATTTTTAAGAACTGGAAGGTACAGGTTAGGAAAAGTTTAACAGGGAAAGCAAACATTCATGATCTTTGTTCCTTCAATAAACTTTAACATGAAAGAGGATCAAAGTCCATAGCAGCTGTATCAACATTGAGTATTTACCATACACCACTTTATATATCAAGCATGGCATAGACTCTCCCTTCATACATCATGGCGGAAAACAACATTTCTGGATTGTCTACTGAAGACATATATTTCAGTTATTATTAATTCTAATATGAATGCTTTTACCAATAAGTTTCTGTATCAGGTATCTTTCCATTTTTATAGTGAAATACCTGAAGCAAATAACTTATAAAAGGTTAGTTTCTCATAGGCAGGACCTACATTTAAATACAAAAATATAATAAATAAGATATATATAACAAACATATATAAGAACATGAGCAAGGTATTAATGATACATAGGTATGTAACTATAAGAAAATATGGGATGGTGGCACATGTCTGTAACACTAAGACTTGAAAGATGGTATGTTAAAATCAAGAGTTTGTCATTTGTGGCTACCCAGTAATTCTTGGGATATCCTGGGATACCAGAGACCTCCCTCAAAAAGAAAACAAAAGTCCTCCAAGAGAAACTTATTTTTTGTTACACTATAGAAACTAACAATAAAAAAGGGGATGCTGGAAAGATTGCTCAGTGCTTAAGAACACTAGCTGCTCTTTCACAGGACCTAAATTCAATTCCCAGCATCTGTATAGTGGCTCACAACTGCCTGTAACTCCAGTTCCAGGGGATTTGACGCCCTCTTCTGTCACATATATTCATACTGGCTCACATACATACACATAAACAAAAGCTACATGTTATTACATTTTTTTCAAATTATAAATTATATTTATTTTTATTAATTAATAAATAAATACTAGATGATCTCAGTTGTACCAAAACAGGATATCAGAAAAAGGATGTGTGGTAAAATACATATTTAAATATGTGCAATTCATTTGTAACAAAATATGTCTTCTGAAATAGGGATACTTCCATATTTATAATAGAACAAAAATTCCAAAATAAAGACAAAAAGTATTTTTTTTAATATTTCTTTGTTCATCACTGCAGCACTTTATTTTTGTAGTTTAAGAAAACTGCAGAATTTGTTATTAATTCTATTGGAAAGGATATAAAAATTATCTTGGTTTTAAATTAACACCAAAGTTGGTCTAGAAACAATCCAAGTACTGCAAATTTGGTTTTTGCAAAATAATCTAATACAAATGTTATTAAATTTTTAAGGAAAAAATTTATTTTGAGTCATAGTTTTGGATGTTCAATCCAGAATTGAGTGGCCTATGGGATGGGGCCTCCAACTATTTGGTCCCAAAGAAACCCAGGACAAGGCCCCCTGGGTACCTGTGGTGCCTTCCGACACTTCTCACCCCCATCCTTACGCTAAAGCTTCTCCAGCCCACGCCCTCGCCAGCTTCTCCTGCCATTTAAGCCATGAGTCTCCATGGTCCTCTACTGGGCCACTTGCCTCCTCTTCTCTTCCCTTTCTCTCTCCTCTTCCTCTCCATGCCCCCCCCCATGGCTGGGTTCAGTCTGGACTCTTGTTTTCTCTCTCATATCTACAACACACCTTCTCCTCAGTCATACACTGGAGCAGTCATGGCCTCCTTTTCATTCACCAAGAAGGCACGTTATGTTGGAAATGGGTGAACACTACTCCTGTTGTGAGGCAGAAAGCAGATAAGAAGAGGAGGAGGAAGTGACTGGTTCCCACAGTGTTCTTCAAGAGCATGCTCCAGTGACATAAGGACCTTTCTCTTAAAGGGTCCACCATCTTCCAGTACCACCACCAGGAACACACATGCATCTGAGGGATGATCCAAGCCACAGAATTCCTCCAAGGCCTCTGCCTCATGATAAAATGGGCATTTAGTTCAGCTCCTCAGGTCCCCAATATTAGTGGTTTAGGAGCCCTGCTGGTTGGAAAAAAGCCCACTAGACCTTCAGATCTTTGTCTCCAGCCAAAGTATGAAGAGAAACTGAAAACTGCCCCTTTTTTATCTATCTGTGGCCTCTCCTCTTATCTATCTGCCTATTGTGGATCTAATGCCTCCTCCCTCAGCTAGAGATGTAGTTTGATTGGCAGAGTGCTTGTGTAACAGGCACAGGCCTTGCGTTCCAATCTCAGTGGGCAATGTATGCCTGTAATCCCAGCAATAGAAAAGGTGGAAGTAGGAATATCAGAAGTTCAAGGTCATCTTCAGCTTCACAAATGAGTTGAAGGCCAGGCTGGGCTACATTGAGCCCTACCTCAAAAATAGACAAGAAACTGAATGTAGCCACAGGAGAAAAACAGGTCCAAAGGTAACCTTCTGGGCAGCTGAAATGGTTATTTCAGTTTAAAAAAAGAAAAGGTAGGGGTTGGGAGTAGCACAATGCAGTCTCATCAGTGTGATCGTAGCTGGGGGGCGGGGCGGGGATGCTTTTAGGCAATGAAGAAGCTGCTGGCACTAAGGCTGCAATCTCCATTCGCCTGCGTGCTGTCTTTCCATCTACTAGGTCATCCTCGAAAGCAGAGACACAGTTCAGTTCCCACGAGAAGACGGCTGCAACTTGAGTGGATAGCGTGGACATGGGGTGCTCTGTCTTGCAGGAACCTGTTCCTGTGAGGTGCAAGGGCACAGATGTAGACTCTAGGTATCCCTCTAGAAATTTGGCAGCAAGGTGATTGGAATGTTCCAGAAAATCTTTAATAACCCCTAGCTATTCACTGAGCCTTGAAACAGAGGGTTACAGAATGGACACTATCTAAATGATTAACCATAGAGTTGAGCAGGATTTATTCCAAAGTTTAAAGCAGAAGAAACAAATACAAAAATGAGGGAGAGATACAAAGTTTTATTTTACCTTTAGTTAGCCATTGGACATCAGCAGGCCCAAAGGAAAGGTCAGTGTTCTTTGCAAATGCAGTCATTTTGTCCCTGCATATCCCCAGAAAGAACAGCTATTGTCAAAACGTTTATAACAAGGATGTGAAGGTAAGGATGTGAAGTCAAAGGAATTCTCAAACACTGCAGGTAAAAATGTCCATACCTATTGTGGAAAGCAACATGGAAGTTTCTCAATAAATAAAAATAGAATGACCACATGATCCATCAATCCCATTACGATATCCAAATGAAATGAAATTAGTTTGTTATTGCACATACCATGTTCATTGCATCATTGTTCACAGTATCCATTAACAACTAAAAAAAAAATGTAATGTATGAATGCAATAGAATAGTCTCCCAACATACTGGAGAGATGGCCCAGCAATTAAGAGCACTGGCTTCTCTTCTGGAGAACACAAGCTTAATTCCTGGCACCCACATGGCAGTTGACAACCATTTGTAACCTCATTTCCAGCACTGTCTTCTAGCTGCCTCTGCATGGACAAACACTCATACACATAAAGCATTAAAATAATAACTTAAAAGGGGAGTCTCAAGCAACTGAGTGTTTTGAGTGTTAAGAGTACTTGTTACTCTTGCAGAGGACTCAGGTTCAATTTCTGTCACTCACACAGTAGCTCATAAGCACCGATAACTTCAGTTCCAGAGGATCTGATACCTTCTTCTGACTTCCCAGGGCACAAATACTACATTGGTGCACTTACATTTGCACAGGCAAAACACTCATACTCACAAAATAAAATAAGTCAAAAACAAGTTTTTAATACTTCAAGATCATCCTTATTATATCCTAAGCTACACAGCCTGGGCTACATGAGACCCTGCTAAAATAAATACAAAAAGTAAAATCACATGGACCTCCACTCGTATGCATAAGTCTGTGTGCTTGTCTATCATTCAGAAATAAACATTATCTGGATTTTTAAAAATAATAATTCTAAAGCATTTACCCCATGCAATATTTCTAAGGAAATACCAAAGTGCAATGAATCTCAGCATGTGCCTTCTGTGGGGGAGACTTCTTCCACCCAGTGGCTGTGGCAGCATGGATCATCAGCACCTTCCTCCATTACCATATTTTTTCCAACCTTTGTTCTCAGCCTTTATTTGGTAATGGTGAAGTATAACATGTTTATGGCAAGCTTATTAGATAGCTTCCATTGCCAGGAACTGAAAGCCAATGTGCCCGCCGTCTTAAGCTACACCAGAAATTAAGCCCTTCAGACAAGACTTAAGTTAGGCTTCCTTTTTACTATGAGTTAAGCTTTTTCCCAGGCAATCAACAGGTGTCTCTTTTCCAGTTAGACTCCCGGAGTACAGGTGTCCCTCTTCTAGTTAGGCAATTGATAGATTTCCAAAGTAACACATCCTGTGTTAGCAGAACACCTTTTGACTGTGGAATGTCCTCACCCTATCTGTCTACATGAACTTCCCTACTTTGAGTCCATATTTAGCTGCTGGATGAAAAATAAAGTTCTGAAGCTTGATCAGAAGGTTCTGTCTTGCTCTCAGTTTTTTTGTGTTCTTTTCCCAGCATTTGTTTTGTCCTCTTTCTTCAGGTCCAAGTTGAAGACCCCACTGGCTGGGGCATTCCATTACTATGACAAAATACCTGAGAAAAATCAACTATAGAGAAAAAAGGTGTTGCTTGCTCCCAGTTCTGGGGTTTCAGTTCAGTGTGCTTGCCCATGCTGCCTTTGGACCTGTGGAAAAGCCACATCAGGATGGAGAGAGTGCTGCAAAGACAGAGGAGAAAGGACAGACTCCTAACACCCCTCCTAGTGAGGCTCACTACTGCTGTGACAAAACTCCATGACAGAAGCAACTTGGGTAGGAAAAGGTTTATTTTACTCACAGTTCATCATCAAAAGCAGTGAAGGCATGAACCTGGAGGTAGGAGCTAATGTAGAGGACACAGAAGGTGCTGCTTACTGGCTTGCTCCACAAAGATTGTTCAGTCTGCTTTTTTATAGAACCCAAAACCACCAGTCCAGAAGTAGCACCACCTACCATCAATCACTGATTAAGAAAATTCCCCACAGGCTTGCACGATCTTAGTGAGGCATTTTCTCCAGAGAGGCTTCCTTCTCTGGAATAACATCAGCTTGTGTAAAGCTGACATAAAACTAGCCAGGATAAGTCCCTTGTAGGAGAGTCCCTGTGATTTAGCTTGGTTCCGCTATCTGCCTTTTCCTAAAGACTCTATCTCCTCTGACAGCACTAGCCTGGAATCCAAACCTCCAACACACAGGCCTGGAGGGGACACACTGACCAAACTGTAGCACTATGAGGTAACAGTTACCATCCTTCCTATCACTGCAGTCAACAAGTGTAGGGATCAGAACATAAAGTGTCCCCCACAGGCACATACACTTGGACACTTGGCCTCCAACTGTTTAGGTTCTGAAAAGTTATGAGATCTTTTGGATAGAGATGGAGGATAACCATCAGGTAGAGGCCACTAGGGGAGTCTAAACCCACCTCTCACTCTAGGTGTCTTAGACACCTTAGACACTTAGGTGTCTGTTTCTTGTTTGACCAAGATGTAACGAAGCTACCTCACTTTCCCACTGTCATGGGCAGAGCTCTCCAGCAGCTGTTTCTCTTTGCCATGGTGGACTGCATCCCCTAAATCTGCAAGCCAAGACAAACCCTTCCTCCCTTCCGTCACTTCTTCAAGTCACTTTGTCACAGTGGGCTCAAGGGATGTTTAATAGAAGGGTCATTATACAAGATAGCCATAAGGAGTAGCACTCTAAACTTCTTCATAATCAGGGATTTGTGTCCTGTTGCTGGCCATGTCAAAGGAGCAGCAGGTGGCAATCGAAGGTCAAGGCATCAGCCCACCAGGAGGAAACGCTCTGATGGGTCAGTCTCAGCCAGGCAGGGCCCCGCGCCCACAGACCCCAGAATTCCTTTTGCTTCTGCTGTGCCTTTACATGTTCATTGCTGTATCATCTTTCTCTGGTATCTGACATGATGTGAATGGGTGTGGGGAGATCCTCACTGCCTGTAATGCAGTGTGTTTATCTCATACAAACATCTCATTCTACTGACATTTTTATATATGAATTATTATAAAGATGATTTCTTCCTAAGTTATACTGTCTAAATGATAATACTGTTAGTTTAAGTAAAAGTTTGATGATTAAAATTATAAATAAAGAATTGTGACACTGCTACAACCCATAAGTTTTTACTGAGGAGCCATATAGACTGTAGCTCAGGTTAATGATTAAAAAATAATAATTGAGTCCCAGGAGCCCAGTTCACTTAAATTTCTTTAACCTCAATATTGGGAGATGTGTATCACAGTTCAAACAAAGCTTTGAAAATAACTTAAAATTAGAGTAAGACATTTTTGTAAAATGCCTTTTCACTTCTTTGAAGTGAAACACTCAAGAAGATAATCTAAAGTTTAGAAAAGCACATAGTTGAATGTAGAGCTCTTTAAAATCAGAGTCAAGAACAAAGCAGCCTATAATTATTACTAGTTGACCCACTTTTCCTGCTAGAATTGGTTGATGACCAAAGATGATGATTAATTCTTTGTATCCATTTTTGCCCTCAGCATTCTAATATAAAAAAATTATTGATAAGTAGATATACACCCCAAAGATTTAAATTAGATCTGTCTGATTTTTTTCATATATAAAAGTTTAGATTTGTGATTCCTTTAAGTTTCCTTATAAGATTACCTTTCAAGACAAGAAATAAAGTAATTGACCTTTTCTTCATAACTGCAAAGCACAGCCTGGCAGTAAAAGACTTGATCGAGAAGATTATCTTGCTTACCCACACAGTTAATCTATAACAAGTGGCTAGGGTATGAATGTACATGGACTCTGGAATAATTTGTTTTTCACCTGTAATACATAAAACGTTTAATCCTGTAAAGGATATGGAAAACATGCTAATTTTTACTGTTTGTTCTATATTCATTTTAATCATTCACTTAGAAAACAGAATGTAAGCACACTGTAATATTTATATTGCCTGAAAGATTTTGCTGGGGTATAAAAGCTTTAAGGGAAAGAATCGAGATAGAGTTGGGGAAACCTAAAATGAGCTAGAAGGAAAACATCAAGAGTGAGGGAAGGAAATCACCAGGAAAATAATAAACAGAGAATACAAAGAAAGAATTTTTTTAAACGTCTAAAGGAAACCACCAAGAGAGTGTGTGAATATCTTTAACCTCCTCAGAAAAAAAAAAAAAAAAAAAAAGTCATAGCAACAGGCCAATGCTGTGGGTTGCTTTTGAACCCTGAGCTGTATGAAGGTTGGTCCCCCAGGCAGCAATAGTATCCTATAGTTTCCTGTTGCTGCAAGAAAAACTCAGGACTAGAAACACTTTAAGGAATCAGAGTCGTTTTGGCTTCAGGTTCCAAGGGGATAAAGTCCATATGGTGAAGAAGGCATGGCAGAAGTTGCTGGAAGCAGAAAGTTCTCATTTCATCAACACAGGAAGCAGAAAGACAGAGCAGGAAATGGGGAAAGGCTATGCACATCCTCAAAGCCTATCTTCAGTGATACACCTCCTCCACTTCAGATCCAGATCATAAAGATTTCATAACCTGCCCCCAAATAGCCCCACCAGCTGGGGACCGCATGTTCAAACACATGAGTCTGTAGGGACATTTCTCATTCACATAGGACTGCTATCGCATTTGGCTTAACGACGTAAGCAGGAGGCAATTGCCACCTTTCTAGAGAATAAGCTATTTTAGTAGGGCCTTGAGTGGAAGACATGACCTTCTTTTGATGAACAGAGCCAGCAACCTCATAGAAATGGCGCTCTCATTGATCTTATTTCAGTGCTTCCCTTTGCCCTGATCTATCTGGAATCTAAAGTCAAGGTGGCTTCTTAATGTGCATCCTAGAGGTTACCCTATACTCCGGAAACATAAGGCAGAACAGAGAAAGGTGAACAGAAGTCTAGAGTGGCAGAAATGTAGACAGCTCACGCAGCTTCACTGTGATGGTACCAGTCTATTCTTCCTCTAGCAGGTGACTGGAAGGGCAGCAGATAATCAAGGATTTAATGAAGTAAATAGTAAAATACTATCCAGGCGTTTTTAAAAATGAACAAAAGGGAAAGAAAGTAAAATTTCTTACAGCACCCATGAAGACGTATTTATTAAATGGTGCAGTATATAATGGTATCCAGAAGATGGCGACATTGGACACCACTTAGAAATCCAATGTTCAAATATATTTTTCACAATTACCATCGATACATAGTAAATTTCCTAAACACAATAAGTTTGAGAAATTCTATTTGTATCATTATCTTTTAATTCTGTATATGCAATTGTGTCAGTGTGCAGGGAGGTGTATGTGAGCACAGGGACCTGCAGAGACTGAGATTCGCCTGGAACTGGAGTTACAAAAGGCTATGAGCTGCTGGACATGGGTGCTGGGAACTGAGTCTGAATCCTCTGGGTGAGCAACAATTGTTCTTAACCACTGAGCTATCTTTCCATTCATAACAATAGCTTTTAAGTCATAGTTGGTGCTAAATAACTAAATGAAGTGTAGACTTACTGTCAAGTAACTATATGGGTTTATGCATTTTAAAGAGTATATATACCCTATACTTGCCTGATGATATCATCAAATATAAATGATGTATACTCTATAAATATGTTATAACATTAAAATGTCTATAAAATCTACATGTTATAAAAAAATCTTCCATTGCAGATATATACAAATAATCTACAAACTGCATTCTAACATTAAAGCAAAATGTGTTGACAAACACTTAAAATCCCAAGGCAGGAAGATCAGGAGTTCAAGTGCAGCCTTGGATACATGGTGAGTTTGAAGCCATCCCAGCCTCAGTGATGAGGTAACACAAACAGTAGGTTGAATAACTAGAAGCACTGATCTCAAGTCATATATAAAACATCGACTTTGGGAATTGGGGAGATAACTGGGTCAGAAGAGTGCTTGTGCCTCAACCATGAGCACCCGGCTTAGTCCTCAGAACCCACATCAAAAAGCTGAGTGTGGCTGCGCTTTCTTTCAAACCCAGCAATAGTGAGAGGGAACAGGCAGATGTGGGGGTCCCCTGGCCAGCCAGGCTAATGCACTTGGTTAGTTCCAGACAGTGAAGAACACCACTGTCTCAACATAACAAGGTTAGCAGCACCTGGGCAACAGCACTTGAAGCTGACTTATGGAGCTTATGGTACATGTACCCTGTACATATGGGTGCACACACAACAAGCATACACACGCACACACACAAAATCACATTGTATGTTATAGATACAATAAATAAAACCTGAATACAAAAAAAAGAAGGAAAAAAAAAACAATAAATAAAACCTGAATCCCAGCACTCAGGAGAAAGAGGCAAGCAGATATCTGAGTTCAAGGCTAGCCTGGTCTACAGAGTAAGTTCCAGGACAGCCAAGGTTATATATGGAATCCCAAGGTGGGTGGGTGGGGTGAAAAACCTGGCTATTGCAGACATTACATTGAAACTATTGGGAAAAAAAAAAACATTAATTGGTTTTTAAATGTCATTTTTGTTTTTTATGTGTATGTGTGCGGCATGCACACAGTCAGGGAGCAACCTGTAGGAACTGGTTCTCTACTTCCACCAAGTGGGATCCTAGGACACACTCAGGTTGGCAGGGCTGGCAGCAAACACCTTTATCTGCTAAGCTATCTCACAAACCTCTTAACTCCATTTCTAAACTAGTTTAAAAATATGCCAAATCTATGAAGAGTTTAGAATATGCACAGATATTGTCAATACTCTAGGCCAGCCTTAGCTACACACAGAGGATATCATGTCAAAGAGGACACCAAACCAAGACAATGAGAGGTTCCGGTCTCTCAGTCTAACTGGAAGACAAGTAGTTCGTTAGAATATGGTTGAATATGGAGCAATTAGACAACGTGTAGGGTTCCCATGAGTGCCAACTTGCTACCTCCAGTCACAGAGGACTGAGTGGAGACTATACTTCATCCTATGAAGGAAAAGGGGTGGCCTATAGAGATGGCTCAGTAGCTAAATCCAAGGCCTGAGTTCAGGTAAAGCAGTTGCAATGATACCCATCCATCTACAAAATGGGAGGCAAAGGCAAAGTGAATTCCTGGAAGACTTCCAGTCAGCTAGCTTGGCATACATAATAGTGAACAAGAGATTCTGTCTCAAACAAGGTAGACAGCAAGGACCCACATCCAAAGTTGTCCTCTGCCCCCCCACCACACACATACACACTCACGAGTACAAGTTGTATCACACCCCATGAGTGTGCATACAGAGAAAGGGGTAAGGGGTGAGGAGAAAGGAAGATATGAATTAGCACACTCTACCTCGGTGATGGTTAACTAAGGACAGTTTGACCCCTCGGAAAGATTTGGAGGTATCTAGAAAACATTTGGCTGTCACATGCGCAGTAGTGTTAGTGGCAGCTAGGGGGTGGAACCAGCGAGGCAGGAAACACCCTAGATACACAGAAAGCCTCCCTCAGCAAACAAATGGTCTGACCAGAATAGTGCCACTGTGAGAAACCACTCTAAGGGAGATCGCAGTCTCTTAGAATAACAAGATTAGAGAGGAGGAGAGGGCAGAAGAGGGCGGAGCCACAAAGATGGGGCGCACATATTTAAAGGTGCCTCACTGAGCAGGATAAGATGGGATTTTCTTCCAGATGTGACAGAGAACTGAACATGATCAGATTTGCAGAGCACGGGAGGAAAAAGGCTACAGAAAGAAGATTGCAGGTGACTTGTTTGAGAAAGAAAATGTTGTTTTAACAATTCTCTTATTTTCTTTATCACCAGGAATGTCTTTAGGAGAAATTGAATCCCAAGAGCAAGGGCAAGATTGAAAGTGTGGGAATAGATAGATGGTCTAATGACCTCAAGAGTGCTGCCAAACACCCCCACCCACCCCTACCTCCCCTTGGGAGTCCCTCCCTCCTGCTGCATGGCCCTGTTCACTCTAGCCCAGCCTACTCAGCCTGCTTATTCTGCACACCAACCTCAGCTCCAATTCTTAACTTGCCCTGCTAGATTGGCACCCAGTTTGACCTGCTCTTCCAGTTTTGTCTCTGAAATTTCCCTCCGGCCCTCTGTATCTCATTCCTTAGCTTCATGTACTCTAACTCCTTAAAGACTGGGGGAGAGAATGTTCCCGATGCAGTTCCTTCAACACAGTGCTTGTTTAGCATACAAATGCACAAAGCTCTAGTTTGAGCTCCAGCACCACATAAACTGACCAAGTTGGCATACTTCTGTAAGTGAAGGCAGAAGGATTAGATAGATGTTCAAGGTCATCCTCAGAATATATGTATCAGATCTGAGGCCAGCCTGGGCTACATAAAACTCTGTCTCAAAAACACAAGCAACAGGACTGGAGAGATGGCTCAGTTAAAAGCAAGGAACACACTTGCACAGGATCTGAGTTCAAATCACAGCATCAGTGGTTTACAACTGCCTGTAGATCTGATGCCTTCAGATGGGCTTCTCAGATGCTTGTGAATATACAAGAACACACACGTGTGCACATGCACACACACACTTCAGGGCCCTAAAGAAAAATACAACAAATGTTTAGTTTAAAAACAAACAAACAAACAAAAAGATGGTGAGAGAAAAAAGCAAGGTCTGGAAATTACTTCCTGCATTTTTTTGCCCAAGTTTCTGTGCCTGACTTCATCTGCATCCCGCTCTGCTTCACTCACGACATCACTTACATCCACACACCACATTCCAGGCTGACCACCCAGCGTGGATCTGTGATATTTTCTCCAGACTCGTGTAGACTAAGGAAATACTACAATACTAAGCAACAAAAGAACTTAAGAATGTGGTCCCAGCTTTGGCCTCTTCCAACCCACTCTCACTCCCTACCCCCACCTCATGCCCTTAGATGCTCCTCACTAGCTGGACCCAGTCAGAATCCAGAGCAGAAAATAAGCTCCTGGATGCTTGGAATTAGGTCAGTCTCCAATGCCCAACCTCAGGAGGAAGAGGGGGCCTGAAGTCCGGAAAGGAAAAGAAACTCTCCCATCCTCCTTAGCGGTCAGGCGTTGTTCAAGCTCACTGGGAAGCTAACTGGAAGGAAGCGGGGTTGTCAGAGTTCATTTGTCTCAAAGTGTCTTCCAAGGCCCCTTGTCTGGGCGCAAGCTGGTTTTATTACCTTTGTAACACGGAGGACAGAGACCAGTAAAGCAGACCCCAAGTGAAACACTGTATCCTTGAGAACAGCTAGAAGATGAAGCATTTCCAGCTGAGGTCACTGCTATTTATCCTGTTACATAAAGATTCCTGCAGGGGAAGGAAAATCTGGAAGTTTAAGCACAGGAGTTCATCCACAAAGATAAGACTTGTTGTGGAGGGTCTTTCTGTAAGCCGATGTGCTTTGCCAATAGGTGAGAAAATCTTCAGATTCCCTTCTTCACTAAAAAGTCTGCCAAAGAAAGACTCTAGGCCTGTAGGCTGAAGATAGATACTCCAGTGTTACAGAGGGACTTTAGGTGACTGTCTAGGCAGCCAGCTGTCTCTGTTATTTCTAACATTTTGAAAGTTGCTTGCAATACATTTCCTGTCTACTCAGGTAATATTATATCCTTCTGGGGTCATTGATAGAGTTGAAGACTAGATAGTTATAATTTCTTAGTTATGATAAAAGGTAAATCAGATACGAAACTTTAGACTCACAAAAATAAAATAGATGGTTGTGGTGGAAATGTTCGCTGTATGATGTAAATAAAGTAACTGGTTTGGCCTGTGCACAGCACTGTAGGAGTGGATGGAGAATCAGAGGATAGGCAGGTAGGAGAAAGGCAGAGTTAGTCAGTCTCCATCCGACCCCCAAGGAAGAATCATGTAAGGAACACAGGTGAGCGGCTTACGAGCTAGGTGGCGGACAGATTAATGGAAATGGGTTGAATTAAGATGAAAGAGCTAGCTAGTAATGTGCTTAAGACATGGGCCAAACAGTATAAAGTAATATGTGTCTGATCCATTTCTTTGGGGGACAAAAGCCGCCACGGGCCAGGTCCAAACCTCGGCCCCAAATGGGCCGGAAAACATTCTACAACAGATGGCATCATTGGGTGGGCCGAACAACCACATAAAGCCTAAGAAAGTTTAAAAAGCCTAAAGAGCGTTCTAGATCACTGAAACAGAGCCAAAAGCAGCCTTCTGAATTGCGTATCTGAATTGATTTTTGGTACATAGATGGTGCGGTGTTCAGGCTTGAATTTAAAAATGGTGTGTCCCCGGCACACAGCTTAAACTCATACGTTTCACGGAAGGTTTGGCATAAGTGTAATTGATTTAAGGTTTCTGTTTATATTGAACAGAAAGGAAACATAGTTAAAAATGGTTTTTCGGGTAGCAACATTTCTTGAGTCCTATCTGTTTGCTGGCATCGAGAGAGATGCAGTAGACTCCTCTGCCATATTGAAAAGCCGCCAAAAGGGGCGGAGTCAACAATTAAAGTGATACCTACATTTTAAAAGCTCTTTGGGTTGGAAAATGATTAAGAATTCTCAATAAAACAGATTTAGACTCACAAAACCTCTAAACAGGGTACAATGTATGTAAAATATGCATAGGCTTCAGAGAGAGAGAGAGAAAGAGAGAGAGAGAAAGAGAGAGAGAGAAAGAGAGAGAGAGAGAGAGAGAGAGAGAGAGAGAGAGAGAGAGAGGTAAAGAAAGTCCTTTAAGAAAGAGAAATAGGAAATAAAGATAAAAAGGCCACATGAAGATGGCAGATAAACAAAGAGTCTAGATTATGGTTATTGTGTTTTCTTTTAATTTTTTAACTTTTAATGAGCTAACTGCAGAAAGACAATTGATTGCTAGGGCTACCAAGTTAAACAAATACATATACTTTAAAGATATCTTGACTTTGAAATCTGTTTATAAGAATATATTGCTTGGGAAAAGAGTTTCTGCTTTTGTCTTCACAGAAGACAAAAGTCTGCCAAAGAAAGACTCTAGGCCTGCAGGCTGAAGATAGATACTCCAGTGTTACAGAGGGACTTTAGGTGACTGTCTTTCTGCAGTTAGCTCATTAAAAGTTAAAAAATTAAAAGAAAACACAATAACCAAAACTTTGGCAGACTTTCTGTGGATTGGTTCAAGGCAAATGTGGTTTCATTTGCCAAGGCCACCTGAACATTCTCAGCTTCCAAGATGGCCAGTTGAGATGATCCAGCCTCAAGACCCCTTGAGATCAACAACGTCCTTTGACAGCAGTAAGTAGTAAAAAAAAGAAAGCTACGTCCAATTTCCCCAAAATATTACTTATTAATGTTTGTTTTCATTACAAATGGTTAATGGTCATAGTCAATCTCTTTAAAAAAAAAAAGAAAAGAAGGGGGGAGGATATGATATAGGAATGATTAGAAAAGATAAGTGGATTTTGTTTTATTGATATAAACTTAAGGGCAATTTTGTTATGCTGTATGGATTTTTCTACTCTTGATTAAGGTATGATGCTGATGTATCTCATATAAAATTTTAATGTGTAATTGAGAAATGCAGATTAATAGTCATCTATGATAACCAAACTTATAGTCATGTTACTTAGGCTTTTATAGGTATACAAAGATATAGTTCAATTAGATAGGTAGTCTTCAAACACTTCAAAGACATGCAGAATTATTTTAAGAGCTTAGACTTTTCTGGACAGTGAGACAGGTCTGCTCCTGGCAGCACTAATGTATTTTAGGAAAATGATGAGCATTGAAGAAACTTCATGTGGAATTTACTTTGTGGCAACAGTTAGCCACTGGACAAGAAACTCTTCTGGTATTGGCTGCTTGATAGTATGCTGTATAAGCTGGACATGCAGGTTCCATAGGAAAGTGACCTCTGAATGTTGGCAGAACAAGCCAATATGGTCCTGCTTTACAGAAAAAATGGCCAGGCATCTTTCAGGACACAAGAAGTAACTGATGGACTGTGACAGATTTCCTGCATCATGAAAAGTATGCCAGAGACTTTGGGCCATAAAGGCTGAAGATGGTGCCCCAACATTACAAAGGAACTTTGGGTGACTGTCCAGGCAGACAGGTGTCATCTCTGTCATTTTCTAGACTTTGGAAGTTGCTTGCACTTCCTGTTTATTTAGATAATATTATATCCTTCTGTGGTCTTTGATGTGGTTGAAGGTTTAATGGTTATAGGCATAGTTCTTTTGAGTTTAAAAGGTATATTAGATATAAAACTTTAGACTCACAATGACAACGTAGATAATGGAATATTCTCTTTAATTTTGTGAATATAAATAGATTGGATATGGTAATTTTTGCTTGATAGCTGTTCTGTATGTAATTTTGCTATATGAAAATTGAAACCTTCCTTTTTGATTAGACAGAAAAGAGGAAATGTGGTGGAAATGTTCTCTGTATGATGTAAATAAAGTAACTGGTTTGGCCTGTGCACAGCACCGTAGAAGTGGGTGGAGAATCAGAGGATAGGCAGGTAGGAGAAAGGCAGAGTTAGTCAGTCTCCATCCGACCCCTGAAGAAGAATCATGTAAGGAACACAGGTAAGTGGCAGACGAGCCAGGTGGCAGACAGATTAATGGAAATGGGTTGAATTAAGATGAAAGAGCTAGCTAGCAATGTGCTTAAGATATGGGCCAAACAGTATAAAGTATATAAATGTCTGATTCATTTCTTTGGGGACAAAAGCTGCCGCAGACCAGGTACAAATCTCCGGGCCCAAATGGGCTCTGGAAACCTTCTACAACAGATGATAGATTTTTTTTTTTTTAATTTTGCCATATACAGTAGAATGGTTGCTGTAACTATAATTCTTTCTTGACAATTATTTTGTTATATATAATTTTACTGTGTTAAAATGAAAACCTTCTGCTGGGCAGTGATAGCACACACCTTTCATCCCAGCACTCAGGAGGCAGAGGCAGGTGGATCTCTGTGAATTAGAGGCCAGCTTGGTCTACAGAGTGAGTTCTAGGACAGACTTCAAAAGCTACACAGAGAAACTCTGTCTCAAAAATTAATTAATTAATTAAATGAAAAACTTTCTTTTTGATTAGACAGAAAAGGGTAAATGTTGTGGGATGGTCTTTCTGTACACTGTGAATATGTGTTTCAACCATTGGTTAATAAAGAAGCTGCTTTAGCCTCTGGCAAGACAGGATACATCCTGATGGGAAATCTAAGAGAGAGAGGGAGGGAGGGAGAAGTGTGGGATCAGGACAGACACCACAAGTCACCTGGGAACAAGATGTCATGGAACACAGGTAAAGCAATGGGATACATGGTGATACAAAGATTAATAGAAATGGGTTAATTTAAGATAATAGAGCTAGTTAGCAGCAATAAGCCTGAGCCATAGACCAAATAGTTTGTAATTAATTCACGTGACTTAGTGATTATTTTATAAACAGCTGTGGAACCATGAGAGCCAGGCCAGACAGAGAAAAATTTCTATTTACAAAGGCTTGAGTTTGAGCTCCAGCTGTTGCCTCAACTTCCCCAGTTTTTTCTGGATCTTTATTTGATGTAACCTTTCTGTAGTTATTTATTGTTTTTCTTGGACAACTCATGGGGGGGTGGGGGAGATGGGGGGCACAGAACACTCTGCTCAGCCAAGACTATCCCTATCAAGAACTCTAGCAGACTACCTTAAAAGGATTTCCCTGATGGATTTTGCCTGGATATTCTGAGCACCTGATTTGGTGATGTTTTACTGTCCATCTATGTATTACTCTTCCTATTTATTATTTTTTGGGGGCTTGCTATATACTTTTCAAACTCCCTCATTCAAAACTAAAAATGTAGTGGTCATAAATCTTTCTCTGGACCATACAGAACAGCCCCACTATTCAATATAAGAAGGAAAGCATTTCCGACATTCTCAAGGCTGCCCACAAACCTCCTGTACCCATGTCTCCTCTCACTAAAGACAACTACTGGTTTATGGATGTAGTTCAGTTGGTAGGGTGCTTTTCTAGCCAGCATGAGGCCCTGGGTCCAATCCAGAACTGCATGAACTGGGCCTGGTGGTTCACACCAGTATTACCAACACTAAGAAAATAGAGGTGTTGTACCCATGTCAAGAGACCCCTCCCCAAAACCACCAGAGATTTGATGCAAGCACATGAGGGTCCGTTTATTGTTTTGGACAGGTTCAAACAAACCCCTGGTCAAAATCCTCTGTTCCAGCACAGTGGAGGATTATCAGCCATGAGTCCAGAGGTGAGGGGGATTTTTAAAGAAAAGCATATGTAAGCAGGATGCTACCCATCTTGGCATTTCATGGCTAGGTAAAGGAGTATGGGGTACAGTAAGTACTGGCTACACTTTCTGTGCAAACCCAAGCCCTGAATCTACTGGCTGAACTTTTGGCACAAACTTAGCTTTTGAATCTATTGGCTGTCAGGCGCATTCCTGAGATTCTTCCCAGACTCAGACCAGACCCTCAGGCATTAAGTGCTCTTTTCTTGAAATAAAGTTTTGTAATGATAAATGCATGCCTTCACAGAGGTGGGAAAATCAGAAGCACATGAGCTACATGAGCCTGGAAAAAAAGGAAGAAAGAAAGAAAAGAAAGAAAGAAGAAAGAAAGAAAGGAAAAAGGGAGAGAAGAGAGGGAAGGTGGAAAGGCAATCAGTCTCTGGGCCTCCCTCATGCTAGGCAATCAGTCTAGCAATCCAGTTCATCCCCAGCCCCTTATTTTGAGACAAAGCTTTCCTAAGTTACCCAGTACACAAAGCCTCCAATTTGTGCTTCTTTCTGCCTCAGCCACTTGAGTAGCTGAGAATACAGATCGGAGGCCCGAGGCCCAGACACTGCCTCTCTTGAAATATGTGCTTCTTTCCCAAAGCTGTCTTACATTTCTACTAAAAATACTCTAATTTCATATATCTGAGAAATTACATGATGTTACCTTTCTGTTTATAAATTTGAATAAGTGAATGTCCAGGAGAGTCTTCAGAGACCAGAGTTCAGTTCCAAGCAGCCACATCAGGTAGCTCACAGACACCTAACTCTAGCTCCAGGGGCATTTTAGCCTCCACAGACACCTGCACACACCTACATAAAGCAAATCTTTTTTTTAAAAGTCTTCATAAATAATTAAAGCCTTTTCTAAATGATTCCATGCAATATGAATTTTTCTGCCACTTCAACTTTTACTTTTTACATTTTTTTTCTGTGTTATATATTTGGCTCCAGGCCCTTGGTTTTTGGTGGCATATGTTATCTGTTTATAAAGATGACTGTCATAATATCTATTTATAATTCTTTACCGTTACACAAAAGGCTAAGATAAACATTCTCATAGATCGCTCCTTTTTCATATGTGTAAGGTTATCTCTGTGGCAAAATTATGACTATATTAGTTTGAATCATCTAGAAAACAGAGCCTGAAGCCAGGATTAAGTTATTACTTAGGAGGCACAAGTCTGGGGCAGCCATCATTAAGAAAATACACAGCTTGAGCAAGAAGATAAAATGAAAGATACCATGCTCCACTGTACCATGATGGCCACTGCATCATAAACCACAAAAAGATGGGTGATAGCATAAGAATCTTGAACAACAACAAGAATTCAAGGAATGGAGCAGGCCTCTTATCTACACATCTCCCTCCAGGGCTTCCTTTCACCACACAAGAAGCTAAAATTCCATTATCTGCATTATTTGGCTTCCTGACAGCCCCCAGCTAGTCAAATTCCCATTACTCTGTATAACACTGTATTCAAACCCAACCCCTGCAATTAGAGTTTGCCCTAAACAAACAGAAAGTCCATCTGGGCATCCAGTGCAAATTCCCACCAGCCCAGGAAGTTGAGAAAAGACACTAGCAAAGATATAACCATCTTTGTCCTTCCCTAAAACAAGTCAGGACACAGAGTCTTCTGGAATGAGGAACTGGTTGCATAATCTGAAGATTCAGCTCGTACTGAACATCCATATGCAAGTTCCTGTGTATACCTGATGTCTGAAAGTTGTTCTTCAGCATAATTAAAATGCTCTCGACAAGCTAGAATTCTAATTGCTTCCTTGGATTTTGTTTGAGGAAAGTGTTTGCTTATGCATTTAAGTATTTTGCCCGCATGGACCAGTGTGTACCACATGTGTGTCTTGTGCTGACAGAGACCAGAAGAGTGTTGATTCCCTAGAACTAGAGTTATATATAGATGGTTGTGATCTCCATGTGTGAGCTGAACCCAGGTCCTCTGCAAGAGAGCAGCCAGAGCTCTTAACCTCTGAGCCATCTATCCAAGCACTGTCTCATATTTTTGTCAACATTTAGTGATGGCTGATAGCATTAAAATTATTTAAGTTGTCATTATTTAATTCATTATCAGTGAAACTTTTTCCTCACTGAATTAATTACCTTGTATTGCACTGGAATCCACTGGGAAAGACCAAAGACTTAGATTCAATTCAAATTTAGATTAACTGAATTGATTTTTACTGCCAGCAGAAGGACTTAGAACCAAACAGCATGCTGCGCCATAGGGACCAAAGGAAGGGTTTATATTACAGTTATCTGTGGAATCCACAGCATGGCAAGAAACTTGGTTTTCTCCCCTCGGTTGTCTTCTTTCTCGCTGTACAGTAATAAAAAGACTGCTTCATCCTGTTCCCACAGTGATAAGTGAGTTCCCAGAGCAGAAAACAAATGGTGAAATTCCTCACAGTAAGAACACCATTCTATTTTCATGTCACCCACAAGCCAGAGGCATTCCAGAGCAAAGGTCAGCAGAGCCCCTAAGGGACACCTGGGACCGTAGTGAGCTATGTATAAATTATTACACAGATCTGAGCACTCACTAATCCACTGGGATAGAGCAGGTAATAACAATGTCATCCAGTTAAGACTGGCCGGCAAAACCCCACAGCCAGCTCAAATATTTTCCTTTTTCTTTTGTATACTGATTTGTGTGTGTTTTAAATTCTCTAAGTATAAAAAGATAAATATTTTTACATCATAATTTTTTTCTCTGTCTCTAGATTATATGTCCACTTAGTATATGTTAAATAATGAAAAGGAGTTAATTCTAATAAAATAAAAAATCTTATTTATCCAGTGTTTTATTGGGAATGCCTACTAAAATCTGTCAATTATTTCCGATGTTTTTTAAGAATTTGCTAGACTATCTTGATAACTCTCCTGATATTAAACTATCTTTGAATTTCTATATCTAATCTTAAGTGGATATTCTTTATTATGGATACCTAATTATGAACTACTTATTAGTAATTTCTTCAATTTTCACACCTAAATTAGTAAGTGGTCATATTCCCTGGAGATTATTTTTGCAGTATCTTTATCAGAGTTAATCATTAATTTAACTAGAATCCAAAAAACCCGGGAGGCTGAGAGAAGTTTCGGTATTTAAGAGCACTGACTGCTCTTGTAGAAGAACAGAGGCTTCATTCTCAGGATCCACATCTGAGTCCAGCTTCAGAAGATGCAATGTCTTTTTGTACACTACTTGCCTGTGATGATGCATAGGCATATTCAGGCAGAAGACCCATCACACATAAAATAAAAATAAGTAAGTATGTAAAACAAGAGGAGAAGGAGATTTACAGCTTTTTCTGGTCTGATTGATGTCAAAGGTCTTAGCTAAATTAAATTTAACCACATAGAAGTACCTCCTAAGAAGTCTGTCCATTTCCTCCATGTGTCCTTGCATCTCTTCCATATCCTTCAGCCCCATAAAACACTGTCCAGGACATACTTGAAGGTTTTGAAGTTTTGGTTTTTTTTGTTTTGTTTTGTTTTGTTTGTAGTATCTCTTCTCCCATCAAGAAAAAAACCTCCAACAGTAATGTGTGCAGGGAAGCATGACTATGTTTAACAGACTCTTGAAGGCAAACATGGGGCATGTTTTACAGCATTTGCCAATAGGGCATTGTAGTGGAGTTCACAGTGTTGATGCTGTAACACTGAACACAGAGTGTAGAGGAAATGACCAGTCAGAGTTTGGTCAGTGACAGCTGGCTCAAGCACACTGATGAATCAAGGCTCTTCACTGTCTGTTAGCTATGACAGATCTGGGAGGAGTTAAGAATTAAAGAAAGGTGAATTTGGAGGTCTAGAAAAGCCAGACCTGTGCTTAGATATCAGGAAGTAGATGCAGGCCCCTCATTTGATCTTTGCCTGCACTCTGAGTCTTGAAAGACAAAGCCTGTGGATTGCTAGCTGTGTTCTGTGATCCACATCCTGTCCAGTAATTTGCCTGTGGGGATTAGAAGAGGAAGTATAAGTTGTTTACCTCAAGTCAGTAATTTTCCAGCCACCTGGGGAATTTCCTCTGTGCTCTGCGCCCAGGTAGCACTTGGTATATAAGTATGACATGAGCTTCAATAAACGGCCTCCTCCTTGGACAGAAGACCCAAACATCTGTCTCAATCTCCAGGCTCGGCCCTGACTTGCCCATGACCCAGCTAGTGACGGTGCAACAGGTAGAGAGCTTTTCTGGGTGTCCCTATCACCCCAACCCATGATGTACATGGCAGTTCTCAAATTTTCCCTATCTTCATTCAGTACCTGGGACCAGCTATAGTAATACATTATATATTTAATAAAAATAGTCTGGAATATTAGAGGACAAGCCAGTTACAGAGCCAAGACATGAAGGTCAGGGAGTGGTGACCCATGCCTTTAATCCCATCACTCAGAAGACAGAGATTCATCTGGATCTCTGTAAATCTAAGGCCTAATAGTCACAATGGTAGCTCACACCTTTAATCCTAGCTCTAAGAGAGGTGAACCAGGAAGTAAAATAGCTGGGCAGGGGAAGAAATATAAGGCAGAAGAAGGAGAAGTTCAGCATTCTATCTGAGTGACTAGTCAGTCTGAGAACCTGGGAAGATAGGACTTGCCCTGTTCAGGCTGAGGAGTTTGCTGGATGAGAATTGGCTGTGAATTTATTTCAGAACCAAGAAAATAAGTTTTGATCAAGGAAGACCCCCTGAAAAACCATAGACAGGAACAGATGTCCCAGATGATCCAACATTTTAGAGCACTTCTGTCACAGTTTCCTCTGAGCTCTGCATCCAAAATAGCTCCAAGGAGACTGGCTGAGATGACCCAGCTTCACAGAGTATTCAATCAGGATTTGACCATAATACTACTTTTCTTAAATCCCCATATGATTCATTCCTAATCAGCAGAAAGTAGTCTAGAGAACTATACTGACATTCCCCCCCCCCAAAAAAAATGGATTATGGTTGCTTATCTTTGCTTAGAGGGTTTGGTTATTAGTAATTGCCATGCATGCACAGCAACTGAGTTCAGGAACTGACGAGGGAAGTCAGGGTTAACAGACCACACTTGCACCATCTTGAGAAGCAGGGAACTGACTTTATTCACACTCAAGCAGCTTATATACCCCAGACCATCAGAACTACCAAGGCATAAACAAAGGGTCAGGGAACGGTCAGCCTATACCAGGAAATTCAATGTTTTCAACTGCCCTGGGTAAGCAGATCAGAAGGAAGTTCACAGGCAGAGGAGGTAGGGACTGAGTTACAAGAAGTCAAGGCTGGTTCCAACATTAATAGTCTCTTTCTAAACAATAAAAGGGGATATACATATAATAGGATAAAGTAGTAGATTATCGAATCTACTTTTAAAAACTACTTGTTTTAAATACTTTGCATTGATACCAATTTTGGTTTATTGATAGAGATTTAACATCAGTTTTGTTATACTGTATGTGTATTTCTACTTTTGTTTAAGGTATTATGTCTATGTAACTTATTTAAAATTATAATGGATAATTAAGAAATGCAGATTAATAGTTAATAATGTATGATGATCAAACTTATAGCCATGTTAGTTAGGGTGTTTTAGATATGCAAAGATATATTTCAAATAGATAGATAACCTTCAAATACCTCAAAGACCTATGATGTGGGATCATTTTTTAATAAAGAAATTATCTTGGCTTATGACAGGCATCTTAGAAGTAGGCAGGGAAATTGGAGCATAGATAGGGGAAGGAGGGCAGAGTCAAAGGAGACGCCATTCAGCCACCCAAGAATCAACATGTAAAAGTAACACAAGTAAGCCATGGCCATGCGGCAAGACAAATTAATAGAAATGGGTTGAATTAAGATGCAGGAGCTAGTTAGAAATATGTCTGAGCCATGGGTCGAACACGATAGAATTAATAGAAGCCTTTGTTTGATTATTTGGGGATAAGAGAGCATCCAAACCTCTGGATCCCTGGCCAGATAGGCCAGAAACCTCATATTACAGACCTACAAAATCTGGCATTTAAAATATTTTAGGAACTTAGACTTTTCTAGACAATAAGACATGTCTGCTCCTGGCAGCGTCAATCTACTCTGAGAGGATGATGGGCATTGAAGAAACTCCATATGGAGTTTACTCTCTTTGTGTCAAAAGTTAGCCACTGGGCAAAAAATTGTTCTTGGATTGACAGTGACTCTAAGACTCTAAGACTATAGGCTGGAGATAGATTCCCCAACATTACAGAGGAACTTTGAGTGACTATCCAGGCAGCCAGATGTCTCTGTCATTTCTAGAATTTTGGAAGTTGCTCAAAACATACTTCCTATTTACTCCAATAATATTATATCCTTCTGTGGTCTTTGATGGAGTTGAAGACTAGATAGTTATAATTTTTCTTAATTATGATAAAAGGTAAATTAGATATAGAACTTTAGCCTCAAAGAATAAGATAGATGGTAGAATATTTTCTTTGATTTTGTCAAACACAAATGGACTAGATATTGTAACTGTAATTCTTGTCTAATAACTGTTTTGGTATATGTAATTTTACTATGATAAAACTGAAACCTTCCCTTTTCATAAAACAGAAAAGGGGAAATGATATGGGATTTTTTTCTGTACACTGTGAATATGCCTCGTTACCATTGGCTAATAAACTGTTTTGGTCCATGGCAAGACAGCTCAGAGGCAGGTGGGAAATCCAAGCAGAGATAAAAACAGATGGCAGAGTCAGGGAGAAGCTTCAGGCTGCTGCCAGAAAGCAAGATGTAATGGCACACAAGTAAAGCCGCAGAGACACATGGCAATACATGGATTAATAAAAATGGGTTGAATTAAGTTGTAAGAGCTACCTGATAATAAGCCTGAGCTATAGGCCAAACAGTTTGTAATTAATATAAGCCTGTGTGTAACTATTTGGGACTAAGGGACCATGAGACAGTGAGTACAGATCTCTGAGACTGGCCAAATAGGACAGAAAATTCAGGCTACAATCAGGCAAACTGACAGCACCCTACAGTCCATTTATTTTCCCTCAGGACATTTTTTTAACATATTAGGCACCAATTACTTTCCCCCTTTGCTACCTCCCCTAAGTGAGGTTGCTTAGATGTTCTGAAGATATGACATATTTTTGAGGCTTTCATTCATGGTTCTAATTTTAGAACTATATCCTCAAGGCAGGCCATAGGAACTATAAAGCTGATTCACCATAGCAGGTCACAGAAATCTAAAACTACTGCCTTTCTGCCTTGGGACTAACTATAAAGAATTCACTGGACCTACCTCTGTCTTATAAGAAGTCATTTACACATTGCTTACTTTATTCCAGAGGAGTCTTGCCTCATTCCTTAGGGGGAAGTTCACAGCCTAAAGAGGCCAAAATGCCAATGTATACAGGCCTGGCTAGATCTCCCCAACCAGCTAGATAAAAAAATTTTAAAAATAGAAATTTGTTTCTTGACAGTATCATAACATATTATACCTTTTTTTTGTCCAATCACATTTCAACATGGTTGTCTACTCTTCTGTCATTATTATACAATTAAATGCCCCTTGAAACTCTAGATATAGGTTTCATAGACTATCCCAACAGGTAAACATGTGAAAGTCCCTAGAGACTGGTATTCTCAAGAACATGGCAGCTCTGGGGCCTTTCCCAGTATGTTGTCCTATGCATAAATTTATCTGTATCCTGTGCAGTAACATCCTTTATAAAGTCAGTAAAGGGCCAGGCATGATGATACACACCTTTATTTCCAGCAGAGGCAAGCAGATCTTTGTGAGTTTGAGACTAGTTTGGTCTACATAATTTGTTTCAGGCCATCCAGAGCTACAACAGTGAGACCCTATTTTAAAAAAAAAAAAAGCTGGGCAATTGTGGCATATGCCTTTAATCCCATACTTAAAAGGCAGAGACTGGTGGAAATCTGATGTAGATGTCATTATATATGCTGTGAATACCATTGGATAATAAAGGAACTGTTTTGACTTATGGTAGAACAGCTTAGAAGCAGGTGGGAAATTCAAGCATAGATACAGAGGAAGGAGGGTAGAGTCACAAGAGACACAATCCAGCTACCCAAGAAATAATATGTAATAGAGTACAGGTAGCAAATTGCATGTAGTTAATATAAGCCTTTGTGTGATTGTTTGGGACCAAGTTGTGTTGCAGGTCAGGATCTCAGGCTATGCCAAGCAGTAGGCAGGAGAGATTCATTTAGACTTCAGGGCAAGGCTGGGCCAGAAACTACCACAACAGATCTGTGAGTTTGAGGCCAGCCTGATCTATAGAACATGTTCCAGGACAGTCAAGGCTATACATAGAAACCCTGTCTTAAAACCCCCAAAAGACAAACAAACAACAAAACTCAGTAACTTTTAAATAAGGTTAAGTAAGTATCTCCTTAGATACTATGAAACATTCTGGCAAAATAATCAAACCCAAGGAAGAGGCTGTGGAAACCTCTGATTGAAGCCAATGAGAAGCATAAGTTAAACAACCTTGGGGGCTGAGTTTGGGGATCACAGAGTATTGTCAATGTACTATTTTCTGCTTAGAGAACTCAGGAGTAATATTTCCTTATGAGAATTATAAAATTCATTGTGGTATCCATTTCTTAAAATAAATTACACTTTCTGTATGGCTTTATTTTTGTTGTAATAAAGCCCTGACCAAAAGCAACCTGGAAAGAAAAGAGTATGCTGTAAGTTACACTTCCAGGTCATAGGCCATCACTGAGAAAAGTCAGGACAGGAACTCGAGGCTGGAAACTGGAGGCAGGAACTGAGAAGAGGCCAAGGAAGAGTGCTAATCACTAGCTTGATCCATGTAGCTTGCTCACCCTGTTACAGCTTATAGGACCGCCTGCCCAAGGCTGATAATACCTACAAGGGACTGGACCCTCCCACATCAACCATTAATCAAGAATATGTTTCCACATGCCAATTTGAAGGTGCCGTCTTCTTAAATAAGGTTCTTCTTCACAGATGACCCCAGTTTGTGTCAAGTTGACAAAAAAAAAACTAGCACACTTTTAAAGTTTGATTATTACTATTATTATTTTATTTTTGGTGCTGGGAATAGAACCCAGGGCCTTATGGGAGATTAGCGTGTGCTATACTACTGAGTTATACTTCCACCTCCTAAAAGTTTGGGTATTCAGGAAGGTTTTTTTTGTTGTTGTTTTTTGTTTGTTTTTGAAGTTCATAGACCCTAGAGTCAGGGTATTATCATCGGGAAGGGGGGCCCCCAAGAACCCAGACTCCAGTCCAGTTGATACAAATAGCAAGAGGATTTATTTCGTCTGTACAGGTGGGCTATCTCCCTGCCTCGGGATCAAGAGAGTAGCTGTGATTAACAATCTCATATTTCTTTTAAAAGCTAAAAAAAAAACCATAAAATCACCATAGCAACTGGGGCAATACATGATTGGTCACTTTAAAGGTCATACTATAATTGTAAGGTTGTTCACAGTAGTCATGGGGTTGCCTTAAGGTCAGCTGGTTAGGGGGTTTTTACAACTGGTGTTGGTCACAGCTATTCTGCTTGGAACTTCTGGTATTTTAATCACAGGTTTAACCATCGTGCCCTAATGGTCACCTGAGTTGATTATGGCCATTTAGTTTGTTTTCTCATAGGGGGTACTCTGCTGAATATTTGAACTGAATGCCTGGGTCAGGCCCTAGAACCCAGGGTCCTTCAAAGTGAGGTCTTACTATGTAGCTCTGCCCGACTTGATACTTGTTATCATCAAGCTGGCTTCAAACTCAGAGACATCCACCTGCCTCTGATTCCTGTGTGCTGTAATTAAAGATGTAAACTAGTATGTCTGCTGTATACATACCTACTAACTTTCAAGGCCACCCTCACCTCTAGTATTTTGGGGATTATTGAGGCAGAGTTTCTGAAGGGCTTTAGCATGGCAAGCATGGCACCAGCAGGTTTGTCTTTTTCTTCTTCCCCCCATTTGTAAACCCTTAGCTCACATTCCTAAAGCCAGCCACTGAGACTTATTCTCTTATTTAGCCACCGACAAATTTCTGAGGCTGACCACCAAGGTCCAACTATCAAAACATCAAGGTCTAGCAATCAGAAGTGATTGCTTTGACTAACCTAATTAAAATACCCAACCAGAACTTACCAAGTAGCTTCCCAGCTCCTTCTAACAGACCTCCCTCCTCCTTCTCCTTAACACTTGCTAAGCTATTTGCTGCTGTTTCAGCTTTGTATTTCTTCCTAAAGGATCTCTTTGTCTCAGGTTTATGCTTGGCATCTGATGTTTGGGTGTGGTCTGTGCCTAAAGCAGGGTAGGAGGAAAGCACCCCACAGTTTTTGGATCCTTTTAGTCTCACTGTGTAACTGAGGCTACTCTTGGAATTTGCATCTTGCCTCTCCTGCCAGACAATGCAATTATAGGCACGTGGCTCTGGAAAACAGGGACTAGCCCTTTTAAGGTTTATTTCCACACTAATGAGGACACAGACACCATCACAAAGAGCTGGTGGTTAGAACCTGTAAAAGAGAAGGGAATATGCCCCAGCAAGCTGTTGGATGAATTCAGATTGTATTGAAAGAGACTCAGAGCCAAAAATGGGGGAGGAGAAGGCTGAATTATCAGAGAGAGGAAACACCACAGTCAAATCTCACCCAGCTGTCTTCCAACTTCCTCAGCCTTATCCTGGTGACTTCTCCCTCTGCTGGGTTCCTACGAGGCCTTAAATACTCATCAGCTGTATCCCATCCAGGTTAGGATTAAAGGTGTGAACTACTCTATTTGGTAGCTAGCCTTGAACTCACAGAAACAGAGGAAGTTCGGTCTCTGGAATTATGGGATTAATGGTGTAGGTCTCCACTCCCAGGTTTTTTCTGTGCTGGGATTAAAGGTTTGAGTCATTGAAGCCCAGATGTTTGGCCTTGGACTCAAAGATCAAGAAGTGCCTGAGTTATGTCTGCCTAGTTGATCTCTTGGTACTTCAGGTTTTATTAAATATTTAACATATCATCACAGGGAGTCAATAAACCTGACCCAGTGCTCCCATGCAAACTCCCACCTGTGAGACATCTCACATGTTCTTAATGATAATTGACCTTGTATCCAAATACATTTGTCATGTCAGTTCTTCATCTCTATGGGTGTTGCCTTTTACTTCCCCGGGTCAGTAGTTGCCTACATTTTTTTTACCTGGGCCAGGTAGCCCAAAACCTCTGTCAACCTCATTTACTTAGAACATTTATTTGGGGTTCCTTTAGTCATGAGTCCCACTGGATTCTGTTCTCTCTTTGGGGGTGGGGCTTTTGAGTGCATGCAAGAAGGAGAGACAGTTCCCCTGAGCAGCTCTGCTCTTTCCATGGCCTGCTCTAAGCAACTGGTTGCACTCAGCGAAAGGCAAGAAATTCCCCCAGTAGTAGAGTGGGGGTTAGGGATGGAAGTGATGTTGGATGTCTTTCTGTATGCTGTGAATTATCATTGGATAATAAAGAAACTGTTTTGACCTATGGCAAGGCATCTTAGAAGTGGGTAGAAAATCTGACCATAGATAAAATGGGAATAAGGACAGAGTCAAGGAAAAATGTCATAAGCTGCTGCTAAGACAGCAAAATATATATATAAAAAAAAAACTCAAATAAGCCAGGAGCCACATGGGAAAACATAAATTAATAAAAAAAGTTAAAATACAAAAACTAACAATAAACCTAAGCAATAAGCCAAACAACATATAATTAATACAAACTTCTGTGTGTTATTTTAAAACTAATAGTCTGGACCTCAGGGTTAAACAAAACTAAACAGCTACAAACAAGTCTAAATCTTAAGACTAGTCCTGGCCAAAAACTTTTACTACAGAAGTTCAACTCTCTCCTCATCCATGGTTTATATCTCACTTCTCTACCACTGATTTGTACAATTGGAAGACTTCCAAACCCTCTATTTCTAGAGAAGCAACAGGCCCTTATCAGCCTGTTGGTAACTGTTTTATGTTAAAAGGGTGTTCAGCAAAAGACAGGGAAATAAACCAGTGATAACTGCCCTTAGGAAAACAGACAATAGGGGAAACAGAGCATGAGAAAGGGTTTAAAAACAAAACAAAAACTCAGCAACATTGTTTGATGAAGCCCTGAGTGCAGATCTGTTGGAATTCAGACAAAATATTCACTCTACTCCCCCATGAAGATGACCTGATAGCTTTGACCACCTAAGAAGGAATGTAGAAAGCCTTTAGAAACCCTCCAAGGTTCTCAATATTCCTGATGCTATGACCCTTTCATACAATTCCTCATATTGTGGTGACACCCAACCATAAAATTATTTTTATTACTACTTCATAATATTGATAGACCCCAGACTCAGGGTACTATCCTCTTGGGAAGGGGAGCCCCAAGAACCCAGACTCCTGTCCAGTTGATACAAATAGCAAGAGGGTTTATTGAATTTCCTCTGTGCAGACGGGCTACCTCTTGGTCTCAGGAGCAAGAGAGCAGCCTTGATTAACAATCCCACCTCCCATTTATAGGCTAAAAAAAAAAAAAAAAAAATCACCATAGCAACTGGGGCAATACATGATTGGTCACTTGAAAGTCACACTATGGGCTGGAGAGATGGCTCAGAGGTTATGAGCACAGACTGTTCTTCCAGAGGTCATGAGTTCAATTCCCAGCAACCACATGGTGGCTCACAACCATGTATGATGACATCTGGTACCTTCTCCATACTACATACATAATAAATAAATCTTAAAAAAAAGAAAGAAAGAAAGAAAGTCACACTACAATCACAAGGTTGATTACAATAGTCTATAATCACAAGATTGATCACAATAGTCATGGGGTTGTCCTAAGGCCAGCTGGGGGTCTTTTACAACTAGGTATTGGTTTGCTTAGAATTTCTGGTATTTTAATCACAGGTTCGACCATTATGTCTTGTCTAAGTTGATTACGGCTATCTGGGCTGGGTCACTCTGTTTCCTAGGACAGACTTTTAGACTTTTAGTTCCTTGTTCTCATGGGGGGTGCTCTGCTGAATACTTGAACTGGATGCCTGGGTCAGGCCCTAGAACCCAGGGTCCTTCAATATAAGGGTATGCTATTGGTGTTAGGATTTCTGGCATAATGAGTAAATGCAATATCCAACATGGTGCCCAGACATGCTGCATGTGTGGACACGCCCCTTTCATCCATATGCATGAGTGGGCGTGGCCATGTAAACTCCCCAGGCTATAAGCCAAAACCCTGCCTTGTTCTCTCACTCTCTCTTCCGGAACATTTCCATTTCTCGTGGGTGTCTGAATCACAATCTTTTCTGTTTCTTTTAAATAAACTCTAGTGTGTGATGGTATAGCACATATTTAATAAAACCTGAAATATCAAGAGATTAACACACAGCCTAAAACTAGGCAGACAGCTCAGGAATTTCTTGGTCTTTGAGTCCAAGGCTAAACAGCTGGGCTTCAATGGCACACACCTTTAATCTCATCACAGGGAGAGCCTGGGAGTGGTGATCTATGCCTTTAATCCCATAACTCCAGAGACACAGAACTTTCTGTGTTTCTGTGAGTTCAAGATTGACTACCAAAGAGAATAGATCCTGCCTTTAATCCTAACTGGATGGGATACAGCTGGTGAGAAGGGTATTTAGGGCAGTCTTAGGAAAACAGCAGCAATTAGAAATGACCAGGATGAGGCTGAGGAAGCTGGAAGATAGCTAGGTGAGATTAGACTGTGGTGTTTCCTCTCTCTGATATTTAGCCTTTCCCCAATATTTGACTCTGAGTCTTTTTCAGTGCAATCAGAATTTGTGTTATACTAGTGTGCATTACTGGTATTTGTGATTCATTTCCTGTGTATTAACAATAATTGGCACATGTCTTTAATCTCAGCATTTAGAAGGCAGAGGCAGGAGGATCTCTGTGAGTTCGAGGCCAATCTGGTCTACAGAACAAGTTCTAGGGCAACTAGAGCTGTTATACAGAAAAAAACCTGTCTTGAAAAAAAAGTTTGTCACAGTTATGAATCATAATGTAAATATGTTTTCTGATGGTCTTGGATGATACCTTTGAAAAAGCCAATCAAACCACAAAGAGGTCATGACCCATGGTTTGACAAGTGCTGTGAGCCCAAACCCCAAGGTATAATCTCAGCCCAAACGGTTCAGTAGCACGCACCTTGGGTCATATACCTAGAGTAAAACCTAAAAAGAGGAAAGCTGATGCTTTCCTATATTTCAGTCATCCTGGGAATCCCTGCTCCTCCATTAAAAATAAAACAAAACAACACAAATATGGGAATTTCTGGGGCTGGTTGGATACTGCTGGCTGTGAATACTAGGGTTTTTCTGAGATAGTCAAGTTCCTTTCTGCCAGGACCAGAGGTATGAAGTGAAAGGTTTGTTTCTGCTCCAGCTTTGGCCCTTCCAGTCTCTACTAAGCCATTTCACTGTGGTAATATATTGTATATTTAATAAAATAGTCTGGAGTATCAGAAGACAGAGCCATTTCTCCAGCGTTTTGTTTTGTTTTGTTTTGTTTTGTTTTGTTTTGTTTTGTTTTGTTTTGTGACAGAGTTTTCTATGTAACAGTTCTGGCTGTCCTGAAACTAGCTTTGTACACCAGGCCGGCCTTGAACTACTGCAGCCACCACTGCCTGGCTCTGTTTCTCTCCTGAATTGTATCAATCTCATGTAGCTAAGTGTGGCCAAAAACTCACAGAAATCCAGGTGGGTCTCTGCCTCTGCCGCCAGTGCTAGGATTAAAGGGGTGTACCACCACTCTCTGATATCTATGGCTAACTATGGCTGACTCTTGCCTATTGCATGAATTCTAGTTAGCTTATAATGAAAATCCAGAGCCAGATATTGGGGGAAAGCTGGAATATCAGAGAGAGGAGACCGACCACAGTCAATTCTCACCCAGCCAACTTCTCAGGCCAAGCATGGTAAATGCTTCATGGGTTCTCAGCCTGGTTGGTTGCCTTTACAGAATGAATGAATTTCTGCCTTCTGCCTTATATATCTTCCCTATTCAGCTGTTCTAGTTCAACTCTATACTATAATCATAGATTTAGGATTAAAGGTATGAGCTACTACTACTTGGCTGTTAGACCTTAAACTCACAGAAATACAGAAAGATCTGTGTCTCTTGAGTGATGAGATTAAAGGTGTAGGTCACCATTCTCAGACTTTCAAGGTTTGACTGTGGGTGATTCTGTTCTCTGATATTCCAGGCTGCTTTTATTAAGTATATATCACTACATTCCACTTCCACTTATACATATGAGCATGAGGCCTGAGGCATTGCCTGGGAATCCTCATGCAAGCCTGAAGACACTGGAAAAGACTAATGACATTCACATGGACCATGTGATGACCATTGCTACATAACAAAGTTCTAGCATTTTCAACTTTGGGAATCACAATTCTCCAGCACCCTTTTAATTTCATTTTTTAATGAGTCTCATTATTATTCCTTTTCCTTTGGAAAATTTTGTCTGGGCTTTGGTGAAGGATAAAAATGTATACAATTAAAAGTTTTTTGAACATAAAAATTCTTTGAAAAAAAAAATTCCTGCCACCATGGAAATGTTAATCTCATAGGCTGAGAATAAGACTACAACCACAATTTAAAACCAAATTTAAAGAAAGCTTTAATTAAATACTCACCAGGTGGGTGGACTCTGACTAGGGATATGGTTTCCCAGGAAAATGGCCTGAATCACAGTTTCACCCATTTAAGTATTTTCCATCAGATCCAGTCAGGGACAAGCATATATCCTGATCCTACCTACATAATCTCCTACCCACATGTGATCAAACACATCCCTGGCAGAAAACACTTGGCTTGTCACCCATAAACAATAGCCTCCAGCATTTCAGGAACTATCTGCCCTTGGACAAGGGGCTTGCAGGTCAGAGGCATTTTTGTTTCATGGATCTCTAAGGTATAGTAATTAAAACTTAAATATGTACTTTGGCTTTCACAAAAACATATAACCATAAATCTGTCCACTCCCATACAAATTAATACCAAGATACCAGAAAATTTAGATAAGTAACATATGCTTGATAAATAAGTTTATTTAATAAATAAGGTTTGTTTGGTAAATAAGGTATAGTTGATAATCAAGATTATTAAATTCCTAAGGTCTACCTAGGTTCACTGTAATATTTGTCTAGTTCATCTTTGCTCACTTTTAAGATTTAGCTATTTGGATAAACTAGGCCTCTTCCCAAGGTCAGGTATGTAGGCAAAAGTCCACATCCCCTCTGGGCATAAAGAAAGTTTCTGCTTGCTAAAAAGGGAAATATTCCTATCTCTGGCAAGAGGACCTCTACTAACAAGTGACTGGTACCTCTGTCAACCTTGCTCAAGCCACACCCCAGCTGTGTGAAGGTGCAGATCAATCATTACAAAACTAATTCAAGAAAAGAGCATTTAATGCTTGAGGGCAGGGCCCAGGTCTAATTCTGGAAAGAATCTCAGGAATGTACCTGACCACCAATAGATTCAAAAGTTAGCAGATTCAGGGCTTGGGTTCCCACAGAAAGTGTAGCCAATAGTTACCATATCCCATACCCCTTTGCCCAACCTAGAATGCCAAGATATGTAGCACTCTGCTTATGTATGCTTTTCTTTAAAAACCCCCTCACCTCTGGGCTTGTGGCCAAAACCCTTCACTGCACCAGAACAAAGGGTTTCAACCCAGGGTTTGTTTGAACCTGTCCAAAACAATAAACTGACCCTTATGTGTTTACATTGAATCCAAGTCCCTGGTGGTCTTTGGGGGTCCCTCAACACAGGTACAACACTCACCTGCCTCCTTTCTCCCATATGATGCTATCTGCAACTATAGAGTTTAAAAGGTGTATTCTTTCTTCAATAAACTTGCTGGTAGCCATCTCCATTCACCCTCAGATCATGGCCATTTTACCCATTCCTCAACTCCACAACCCCCTTTGGGACTTGAATTCACTACAGCAGGTCTCTAGGATGGCATATCTATCCAAGAGACTGGACTCAGTTGAACTAGATGACTGGCATGTTTAAGGGCCACAGTTGCCACTATTCTGCTGGTAAAAGAAGCTGACAAATTATCTTTAGAACAAAAATTGTCCCTGGCAGCCCCACACTCTGTTGAAATCCTCCAGAAGGGAACACTGGAGAGATGAATGTCTAACACACAAGTGACCCAATACCAGTTCCTACAACAGTCTTCAACTCTGCCAGGTGCCTGCCAGATAAGGTGTTGAGGGTCCTCTGTATAACCTTAGGTGATCTGACTGATGTCTTATAGTTGAAATTAGCAAGTTTTGGTTACAGATGGGAACAGTTTTGTCCAGGAATTGATCAGTATACAAGGAGAGCAGTAGTGATCCAAGATAAGGCTATCTGGGCACAACCTTTTTTTAAAAGATTTAGTTATTACACATACTCTGTTCTGCTTATGTGTATGTCTACATAGCCAGAAGAGGGCGCCAGATCTCAGCATAGATGGTTGTGAGCCACCATGTGGTCAAACTCAGGACCTCTGGAAGAGCAGCCACTGCTCTAAACCTCGGAACCACCTCTCCAGCCCCTATGGGCAACATCACCTCAATGAGCTGAGCTCATGTACTCTATTAGGGGAAAGACAAAGTTATCACCACATACACCAATGACTGATATGCTTTCTTCACAGCCCAAGTCCACGGAACTTCATACAAGGGAAGAAGCTGCTTACCTTAGCAGGAAAAGAAATTAAAAAGAAAGAAAAAAATCTTAAGTCTATTTAAAGCTGCCTGGTTAGTCAAGAGGGTGGCCACTGTCCAGTGCAAAGGACATCAAAAAAGGGGATTTTTCAAAAGCTAGAGGCAATAGAGCTACAGATTTGTGTCAGATTTTTGTGCATGGGAGAGACATACATATTCACTGCCAGGTGCCACACAAGAGTTTATTTTAGGGAGTTCAGATCCCCGGAGAAGGGAAGGGGGAAGAGAGAGAGAGAGAAAAAGAAGGAAGGAAGGAAAAGAAGGAAGAGAGGAAGGGGAAGGAGGCTGCCACATAGCAGGGTTTTTTAAAGAGGAGAGGTGAGCACAGATCTACATAGCTACGCCTGGGACGTTCCCTTTGTTTGGCAAGCTTTGCCAGCGCCATGTTGGTTCCACTGGTAGCATGTCAGAAACACCTACACTCCATCCTTTTGTGTTCATTAGAAAAGCAAGCCAGGCTTATGAAGGGAAATGAGCGGGGTTAGGGGATCTCTATAAGGCTCCTTCCGGCTGGCTCAGGGGCGAAGATGTGTCTTTTGGCAGTCAATCTGCTGGACTTTGCAGCTCTTTTTTTCAGCCTGGGAGCTGAGGTCACAGAATGACAAACTTTTGTTTCCTGGAGCTGGGGGAAAAAAAAAAACATGAGCAAGTAAGAGAACCTTGGGAAGTGACATATATTGTACTTTGCGAGGTCTGAAGGGATGGGAAGAGGTTAAGATGGCTTAATGGTTCCTTTCCTTTGGTCCTAGGGGGTGGAGGAAGCAGATTTACCTGTATTGTCACAGCTGGAGGGTTAGTCTGTGAGGGAAGGGAGAGGCAAAGCGAAATACCTCAGAACCTCGTGCTGGTAATTGTTTCTACTTCAGCTCTGAGAAGCTGGAACAGAAACCTCAGAGACAAGGCGATTTTACCTCTTACCCCAACAATGAAGAGGCCAGAAAAAGCAGTGAGAGCCTCCAAGCCCCTGTAGGACTGAGCACGTGGCTCCTGGTGCCCACAAGGAGAGAGACAGAATGCCTCAACACCGCCATGACCACCTGAGGGTTTTTTTCTGTGATGATGATTGCCGGGTCTTCTACCAGGTCTAGGAGATCAGACTGGTCTTCATGTACTGCCTCCCCACCCTTTGGGGCTTCTTTCATCTCTCCTGTGATACATCTTAAAAACCAGCACTAAGACTCTTTGTCTGGGGTCTGTCTATAATTTTTTATGTCAGAGGTAGCTTTAATGGGTTAAGAAAAGTTGCTTTTTCTCAGTGTTCTCAGGATTTATGTTAGCATACCGTAAGAGTGCATTGTGAGGCATTTAAAAACCTGATGAACTTTATTTGAGGTAAATACGCTGCTACGTTTGGAGTTTCCAGAAAGAAAAAGGTTGGAAGCAGGTAAGCAGTTGAATTTGAAATATGAAAGTTTTAGAGAGAATCTGGTAGTGTGGGTAGAGAGCTGAGGTATGAGAAGAAATGAGGAAGCTTCTTAGAAAGCTGGAAGAGAAAATGTAGAACTGAGATAAGGAAAGGGGTAACTCTTTCCATCTGTTTGTACACTTGCAAAGTTAGCTCCCGTAAAATATCGGGGTCAGCAGCCGTTAAGCAGCTATTTTGAGTAATCTAAGGAGTATTTAGTGCAAAAACAGATAAGCTTGATGAGGCATGAGACATAATGTCTTTAAAGTCCCAAGCATATATCTTAGAGGTGAGGATGAAGAAATTTTTTTGCTGGCTTGTTCTCTGTTATTGAGGCCCAGAAAGGGAGTTGGGAACCTGCTAAATCTGAGTCTTCACTCAGCTAGCAGTCCCAGAGGACAGTATGACTACTGTTCTCAGAGTAACCAGCTTGGACAATGCCCACATCCATGCCACTCATCGCTAAGTACTCATCAGCACAAAAGGAGGGGCTCCAGAGGTAGCCCCAACTAACCAAAGCTAGCCACTGTAAAAAAAACCCATTGGCCATACAGTGTGTGTCCATGAGCTACCATGAGGGGCCCGCTGCCGGTGCAGGCCATACTTACGGTAGGCGTCCAGGGAACCTCTGAGGACAAGTCTGTGGAAGAGCCTCATAACAGGGAAGGGCAGAAATGAGTGTCAGTCGAGAGGGGACAGCCGTGACCATTGGAGATTGTGGATTAGTGTGGCCCTCCGAGAAACCAAAGTCTTACTGGAGAACCAGAAACTGTAGTTCAAGTTTTCGCTGACTGAAAAGGGAAAACTTATCAATCGGAGTCAATGGTGTTTGAATGCGCTGCGGTGGGGCAAATGGAAGGCGGCCTGGCCTGGCAGTGGCCCCCGATCAGGTTCTCCCAGTTCAAGCTAGGAAGAGGGCCTCCTGGGTTTCAATACCAAAATATTAGGTTTTTTGCAAGTAGGAGAGACATTCGTACTCACTTACAGGTCGCACATGAGACTTTATTTGAGTGAGTTCAGATACCCAGAGAAGGAAGGGGAGAAAGAGAGAGGGGGGAGGAAGGAAGGAAGGAAGGAAGGAAGGAAGGAAGGAAGGAAGGAAAGAAAGAAAGAAAGAAAGAAAGAAAGAAAGAAAGAAAGAAAGAAAGAAGACGAAGGGGTTGTCACATGGCAGATTTTTTTAAAGAGAAGGGGTAGGCATAGATCTACAGAGCCTTGCCTGGGGGCATTCCCTTTGTTTTGGCAGGCTCTGCCGGAGCCATGTTGGACCAGAGTGTGTGTTGGGACATAGCCACACCTGGGGGCATGCTCTGCAGGCTCATCGGGCAACAGCGAGTCAGAAACACCTACAATTTGGCCATCTGGAAAATATCCCTGCAACCAGTGGGGGCCCTTCAAGTCTTGGTGGCCCGCCAGAGTCCATCTCGTACACATGATCTGATGGTAGACCCATCCTTCCTGCAATTTAGGAAGGTGACTGGTTATAGACCTTCACCAAACCACCTAGAAGGAACAGAACTGATAAACTTCTCAGAACAAGGTATTCTGTTCCAAAATTTGAAAGTAAAGGCATACTCAAGTATGTTATCTCCCAGGTATATTCCTATTGCTGCATAATAATTCTCTTGTACACTGTAAAGATTTATCACTTGAATTAGTTTAATAAAATGTTGATTGGCCAGTAGCCAGGAAGAAAATCTAAACAGGACAACTGTGCTTATATATTGTACATTTAATAATAATAGTCTGGAATATCAGAGGACAGAGTCACCCACAGAACTAAGCCATGAAGGTCAGGGAGTAGTGACCCACGCCTTTACTTTCACCACTCAGAAGGCAGAGATCCATCTGGGTCTCTGTCAGTTCAAGGCCTAACAGCCAGGCAGTGGTGGCTCACACCTTTAATCCTAGCTCTAGAAAGGTTGAATGAGAAAGGAAGATAGGTAGGTGGAAGGAGAGAAGGCAAGAATTCAGCTTCTTCCACCACTTCCCTTGATGCTGAGGATGGAGAAGTTTGGCATCAGAGGATTTGTAGACAGGCTAGAGGAGTTGACTGGGTGAGAATTACCTGCATTTGTTTCTCTATCTCTCTGATATTTCAGCTTTTCCCCAATATCTGGCTCTGGGTTTTTATTATTACACCAAATAGAATTCATGCACTAGGTGACCAAAGTAAGGATGACGGGAAGGAGAAGGGCTGAGATAGGAGCCACTAGACAAACACTGAGGGAGCAGGATTCGAGTGTGCCATGCTAATTAAGGTATCAACACATGGCAGAGCATAAATAAGGAATGTGGGTTAACTTAAAATGCAGGCGCTAGTTAGTAATGAGCCTAAGCTTATTGGCTGAACATTTATAACTTATATTCAGCCCAAGTCATTTATTTGGGGCAATAAAGTTGTGACATGAAATATCTATTTCCGACATGCAGCAGAAGTTTTTACATAAAACCTGACAAAGCTTTAAAAAGGAATCTAGATGACACAAGAACAGAGTCAAGCACAGCTTCTTGGTAGAGGTCTTTTTTCCAGTGGGCCCTGTTTGCTAGAAGTGAACAGAGGCACAGCTGCATCAAAAAGAGAACTTTCTGGCTCCATGCTGTTAGCACAAACAGGCTGCTCATTTAAGAGGCACTGCTGCCAAATACTTACATGGTGTTTAAGAGCACCTGGCTACACACTACTCTATGATGACATAGACCTAGAAATTTCCCAGAGTTGAGGTGGTAAACATGGCTCCCAGAGCTGGCAGTAAACATGCCTCTACAATGAAACTAGCCTCTCATGAAATTGAGGAGGAGGAGGAGGAGCCGTAATCTAAGTTACATAACAGTTTTTTTTATCACAAAGTAGAAAAGGTTACAGATGCACGATAAGGACATATTCAAACAAAAATAGCCTCTAAGTGGGCCACAGCATGTTTAGAAAATATGTGTAGGCTTAGGAGAGAGAAAAAGAATACAGCCTTAGATTTTAAATATATATTTTTAAAATAGTAAAGTCCTTAAAAAATAATAAAGTAATAAAGAATACAACTATTCACATAAAGATGGAAAATAAACAGAGTCTGGATACTGTATGTGACTGTGTTGTCTTTGAATTTTTTGTCTGTTGAGGAAGGAGTAATAGTTGCTAAGACGCATTTATTATAAATGCTGCTAAATTAAGATAAGCTTTATATTTTGAAAATGTCTCATCTTCAAAATGGAAGTCAAAAGATATGTTATTCAGAAAAGAGGCTCTGTTTTTATTTTCATAGAAAATAAAAGACTGCATTTGTTCAAAGTTAAAGATGATCAGGTTTGATCAAGGAAGGATTCCTAAAAATCTGGCTACAACCATAAAGAACTATAAAACACATGCTCTGTGTGTGTGTGTGTGTGTGTGTGTGTGTGTGTGTAATAGGGTTTCTCTGTATAACTTTAGGCACCTGTCCTAGAACTTACTCTGTGGACCAAACTGGCCTTGAACTCACAGATGTCCACCACCTCTGCCTGCTGATTGCAAGGATTAAATGTGTGTGCCAGGCATTTGTGAATATTTTGGTATGGTTTGAATTTACCTGGTTATCTGGTGGTAGATCCTATGTATCAATGTGGGAATGAGGCAGAAGGCAATGGTAGGAGACACTGAAGCCATTTCTATGTAGAAAAGAACTTAATTGTCAGATGAATATGGTTATGATTAACCGGAAGGTTATAATTATAATAGCAGAGCAGGGAAGAAGAAAGAGAAAGAAAGAAGAAAGGAAAAAGGAGAAAAGAGATGGGAGAGCTCCCAGGAGAGACAAGGGAAAGAGAGGGAGGCATGTGGGAATCTTGCTTTAAATGGGGCTAGACATCAGAGCTCAGAGGGCAGGGCTTTAGAAGTTAACAGTGATGTATATTTTACCTGCTCAAAAATAAAACAACAACAAAAAAATCATCTTTGGCTGATTTATGTACAATGTACAGTCTATACTTGTATTAACACAGATATAGATGTTACCTTTAAAATCTCATGTGTTGGGCTGGAGAGATCCCTCAGAGGTTAAGAGCACTGGCTGCTCTTCCTTCCAGAGGTTCTGAGTTCAATTACCAGCACCCGCATGGTGGCTCACAACCATCTGTAATGAGATCTGGCACCCTCCTCTGGTATGTAGGCATATATATATACATTTGTGAATATTTTGTGAATATTTGTGAATATATGCAGACAGAACACTGTACATACATACAAATAATTAAAAAAAAAAAAAAAAAAACTCATGTGTTTTCAGAACGAGGGAACCAGACAGCAATGAAAACAAAGGGCCCATGATGTGGGATGGTCTTTTTGTACACAATGAATATGTGTTGCTATCACTGGTTAACAAAGAAGCTGCCTCTTCTTGGTCAGAGTTGCCATCATCATCCTCCCCCCACCCCTCCCCAGCTCGCTCTCAGCCTCGCTCGACTATCGCTCGCAGCCTGTCTGGGGCGCGCTCACTGGCTCCGACAGTGTCCTCGCAGCAGCCATAGCCACGAAGATAGACAAGGAGGCGTGTCGCGCGGCGTACAGCCTTGTGCGGGACGACGGCTCGGCAGTCATCTTGGTGACTTTCAGATACGATGGCTCCACCATTGACACAGGCAAGCAGGGAGCAGATTACCAGCACTTCATCCAGCAGTGCACAGATGATGTCCGGCTGTTTGCCTTTGTGCACTTTACCACCGGTGATGCCATGAGCAAAAGGTCCAAGTTTGCCCTCATCACGTGGATTGGGGAGGATGTGAGTGGGCTGCAGCGAGCCAAGATGGGAACCAACAAGACACTGGTGAAGGAGGTGGTCCAGAATTTTGCAAAGGAGTTTGTGATCAGCGATCGGAAGGAGCTGGAGGAAAACTTCATCAGGAGCGAGCTGAAGAAGGCTGGAGGAGCCAATTATGACGCTCAGACAGAGTAGCCCTAGCCCCATCCCAGAGCCATCTGTCTGCTCCACCTAGGAGACTGCCACTTCAAGTCACCAGCCCACCAGGGACGAGGAGCCAGCCATGTGTTCCTCTCAAGCTCACCAAGCATCATTCTTAGGTACCTGCCCCCTTGTGTAAAGAAAAATCATCTTGGTGTCAGGGTCATGCACACCATCATATCCCAGGTGCCTCTGTCTGTGATCCTTGGCCTGGCATTTCCCTCGCCCTTATTGTGACCTGCCTGGTCTGAGCCACCCTGGCCTCCACTTGCTAGGGCCTGGCCTGGGTACCATCCCAGCTTGCCTTGGCTGTTTCCTGCTAGCCCTATGCTGGCTGCCATGACAGGAGCTGTGCACACCCTACAGCCTTCATGAGCTCACACATGCTCCACAGAACCTCTAGACATGACTCCAGGCCCCACCCCCACCCTTTTTAGAGTGGCCTAAGCTATAAGTTTGGTAGATGCTGCTTGGCAGTAACGGGTTTAGGTCTGGCTTGGACCAAGTACAAAGTGACAATTTGCCTTAAATCTTGCCTGGCAATGGCTCTGCCATATGGTCTAAACTACCCTTTTGGCGAAGTCCTTCTGAAGTATGAGAGGTCTGAGTCCAGCTGTGGTGGAGGTTCAGGGTCAACCGTAAAGCCTCCCAAGGTGACAAGGATAGAAAGGTCCCCTTCAGTCAGGGAAGCAGGCACAGGCCTTGTGGCCCCTGGAAGGCAGCTTCGAATTAGAATCACAGTCTGCACCACAAATTTAAAAAGATGGCTTTGTTTACTTTTAAAGAAAGTTGAGGTGGGCGTGGCTCCTCGTGAGCATGTGAAGATGGTTTTCTTGTCTCCTCACTTGATTCTTTTTGGGGAAGGAGACTGCACTGGCCTGGGCTGTGAGGACTATTTTTTGCATTCTAACAGTTTACAGAAATAAATGTGTTTTTCAAGAAAAAAACAAACAAACAAACAAAGAAGTTGCTATGGCTTATGACAAGACAGGATAGAGCAAGGTGGGTAATCTAAGTGATGAGACAGGGCAAAGGAAAGCAGAGTCTGGGAACCATAATCCAGATGCCCAAGAAGCAAGATGTGAAAGTACTGGTAATCTGCAAGCCATGTGGTAATACATAGATTAATAGAAATGGGTTAATTTAAAATACAAGAGCTAGTTAGTGACAACCTGGGCTATGTACCAAACAGTTTGTAATTAATATAAGCTTCTCTGTGTGTTTATTTGATACCAATTGGCTGTGGGACACAAGAAAACTTCCAGCTACAGGCCCAGGTGATCCAACATCTCAAAATCATTCTGTTTCATTCTTCTCAGAATTCTGCATCCAGAATTGCTTCAAGCCTGCTGGCTAAGATGATCCAGCCTCAAGAATACTACAGTTATATCTTGTCCATAATCCTGAATTTTCTCAAGGTCCAAAAATTACCAGCACCCCCAATCAGTGGAAAGCAATCTAGAAAACTATACTCACACTCCCAAAATATTGATTAAAAATGTTTGTTTTATTGTTGTTATTTTTCATAGTCAGAAAAAACTGAACAGAGGAGTTAAATTTAGAAATATCTTTCTAAAAGAAAAAAGGCAAATATAATGTAGAAAATACTGAGTCTTCTTTAATCTTGCATACTTTGTACGAGTATGGATTTTAGTTTACTGATACAAATTTAAAGTTAATTTTGTTATATTGCATGTACATTTCTACTTTTGTTTAGGGTATTATATTTATACATCTCATTTAAAATGTAATATATAATCAGAAACACATATTAATAGTCATCGATAATAGCAAACTTATAATCATGTAAGGTATGTTTACAAGGTCATACAGTGATATATTTCAGATAGATAGATAATCTTCAAAAACTTCAAAGACTTACAGAATATGGCATTTAAAATGTTTTAATAATTTAGACATTTTCAACAGTAAAGCATGTCTGATCCTGGCAGTACCAATTAATTCAACTCCAGATAGAGTTTGTTTTTGTTATGGCAAAACCTAGCCAAGTAGATGAAGAAACTGCCCTTGTCTCAATTGCTAACAGTTGTTCTCCAAACTGGACCAGCAGGACACAGGAAAAGTGACTGCTAAACTTTGCCAAGACAAGATAGGACAGTCCATCCAAATTCCCTACTTCACAGGAAAGTCTGTCAAATATGCTGGGCCTACAGGCCAGAGTTGGATACTCCAATATTATGGAGGAACTTTGGGTAACTGTCCAGGTATCCTGATTTTCTTGTCATTAAGTAACATTTCATCCTTCTGGGGTCTTTGAGGGAGTTAAAGTCATAGTTACAGTTTTTGTTAGTTATGATAAAAGATAAATTAGATATATAACTTTAGACTCACTAATATAAGGTAGGTAATAGAATATTTTCTCTAATTTTGCCAGATACAAATAGATCGGATATTTTTTACTCTAATTCTTACTTAATAACTATTTTTGTTGTATATAATCTTAGTATGTTAAAGTTAAAACCTTCCTTTTTAACTGAACAGAAGGGGAAAATGCTGTGAAATAATCCTCTTGTATACTGTAAAGATTTTTCACTCAAATTGGTTTAATGAAATGCTGACTGACCAGTAGTCAGGCAAGAAGTATAGCCAGGGCAATCAAACTAAGGATGATGAGAAGAAAGACAGAGTAAGGAGTCACCAGCCAGATGCAGAGATAGTAGGAAATAAATGTGCCATGCTAATAAAGGTATCCCCACATGGAAGAGCATAAGAAATATGGGTTAACTTAAAATGTAAGAGCTAGTTAGTAGTAAACCTTAGCTATTGGCTGGGCATTTAAAATTCATATTCAGCCTCTGAGTCAATTATCTGGGACCAAGCAGAGGAATCGTCCATTCACAGCCTATGATAGAGAAGAGGGAAGAGCTCATATTAGTTAAGAAAGATCAAATATGTTTCAATTCTGATTCTGATTCTAGTAGGTACAGGAATAGCCAGTGAAACTGTCATACATAGATCCTCATCCTTGATGGTTGGAAATCAAAACTTTAGGGAACTCAGTTCCAAGATGGACTTATTCAGGTCATTTGGAGAATTCTATTTCCAGGCTGGAGAGCAAAGCTGATTTCCTCAAAGAGATAGTCTTGCAGAACTGAAAGAGGTTAGACCTTTTTATAAAACAGGGAGGACATTGTACAAACTTAGGAGAAACTTCCTATTCTATGATAACCAATCCATGGTCACTAGGAAAATCCTTACTGTGGTCATAGAAAACCTCAAAGAAAAGGAAGAAAATAGACACAGATAAGGTAGTTGGTATCAGTCTGTTTACCTGGTCTCTCTGGCTGATAACCTATCAACATTAGCCAGATTATTTATTCTTAATTTGATCAGGATTATCATTGGGCCCAGCATACTAAATTGCATGACCAACTACATCAAACAGAGAAGAAGGTTGGTTAAACTACTGGTCTTTAGGATCAACAATGTCCCCATAGAATAGAATAAGTCAATGATTTGATTCATGCCCATAGGACCAGTGGGGATTTTGACAAGGCAAAATAGTCCAGAGGTTCCTCTATCTTGCTTTTGTTGTTGTTTCAAAACAAGTTTTCTGTGCATAGCCCTAGTTGTTCTGGAACTTATTAGTTCCGTACATGAGAGCAAATACACACTAACAAGGCCACACACTGGAGTTTATTTAAGAGAGGAGTCCCAGGCAGGTGAAGAGGCACAGGAGCAAGACAGAAGTCAGGGGACAGAGAAGAAAAAACACTGGAGCACATGCTCGCAGTCACTTTTAAGGGAAGGGGCGTACACAAGTATGCATCATGGGTCCAGGGAGGTGCTTCCGGGTCCAGGGAGGTGCTTCTGTACTCAGTGCTGTAGGGTTTACATAGCCGCGCCCAGGGGCGTGCCTCCGTGCAAGGTACATCCCACCTGGGCCAGAGGTGGCTCAGCTACGTGGAATGCCAGGAATTCTTACAGAACTCATTCCTGTAGACCAAGGTGGCCTTAAATTCACAGAGCTTCACCTATGGTGTGCACAACCGCTGCTCAGCCAATCTTGTATTCTTGCCAAAACTATTTCAGGTTTAACTAGAATTTGATCCCCTTGATGGGAAATTCCATGGAAAATTACCCAACTCTATTCTAGGAACCCAAACTTAAGTTTCTCCACCTAACTTAGCTTCTTTAAAACTACCTGCTTGTGCAACTGCCCCACACACTGCAGCTATCTGCTTGTTTTAGCTTCTGTTAAATTGCTTGTTTGCACAACCCCACCATCTTCTTAGCTACCAAGTGAGATAGCAGGATATAGCTCTTGCCTTTAAAAGTCTCTTACTCTAAATGCTCAGGGTTACACTTAGACCGTATACCTGACTGTAATCCCAGCTGGCTGGAATAAAGGCTTTCACTTGGCTACAAACTATGTATGAATGGTCATCTCTGGTGGACTCCCATAACATTAGTGCCTAGAAAGATGGCTCATTCAATATAGTGCTTACCTTGGAAGACCAAGAACCTGTATTCATTCTATCCCCAGAATCCACAATTTTAAAGCTAGGCATGGTGGCATATGCTGGGGTGGAGAAGAAAGGTGGATCCATGGGATGCATTGCCCAGTCAGCCTGGCTTACTGGTCTACGTCTCAGGCATATATATATATACACATATATATATATGTGTGTGTGTGTATATATATATATATATATATATATATATATATGATCTGGACAGTGATGGTACATGACTTCAATCTCAGCACTTAGGAGGCAAAGACAAGTGGATCTCTGAGTTTGAGGTCAGCCTGATCTACAAAGAAAGTTCCAGGATAGCCAGAGTTACACTGAGAAACCCTGTCTTGAATAACCAAATAAAGAAATTAATTAATTTTAAAAATTAAAATTAAAAAATAGTGTATAACACCTACGGTGTTGGAAATATGGTGCTCAAAGTTGTTCGCTGGCCTTCACAGACAAGAGCACATATATGCCCATTCTCTCTCTCTCTCTTTCTCTCTCTCTCTCTCTCTCTCTCTCTCACACACACACACACACACACACACACACACACACACAAACAGCCCCTAAAATGTAGGACTTGCACCTGGCTAAATTACTATTTTATTTAGGACTCTTCACATGTCAAATAATGTCCAATACTAATCATATGGTTGATTAGTGACATAGGGCACGACAACTTTAATCCACAGCATTAAAAAAAACAAAACCAAGGATAGATGTTCATGTTCGGGGGCTTGATTGATGGTAGAGAATCCTTCAGTTGAAATGTTTGTCTTGTGATAAGGTTTAATGAAGAAGAAGCAAACTATTTTTTAATCTGGTTGTCTAAAAACAGAAAACAAAAATACAGCATTGTCTTTATGCAGTGATTATCCAAGATGGCTGAGAGTCGGTCTTCATTCTTCAGGATTTAAGTGTTCAGATACTGCCCCCACACCCATTCCAGCAGGAGCCAAAGCCAGCAAAGCAAATATCCTTACACCCACAGATCACACCCACTCACTTCCTGTTATTCTTTCCCTTGCTGACAAGGAGGGCAACTGTTTTTATTGCAGAGAGCTGTTCTGGGATGAAGCCAGATGTGGAGGAGGGATGCGGTTGGGCATTGGGTGTGTCCACAGCAAATGCCAAACCAGAGTTGGGCGGACTGAATTTTCCATCCTCCCATAAAGCCTTTTCAGTTGGAAATAGCCTGGCCCCAGATTTTGCTGGGTCATGGAGAGTACTGTGCCCCTTCTTCTCTGGGATTTAGTTATTGGAATGGAAGTATGGGCTGCTAGGGGCCAGGGAGTAGAAAATGCTTCAGCTAAAGCTGAGGGCAGAGCCAAGGGTGGGGAAAGAAAGCCTCTCATGAAATCATGCAACTAAGAAAAACAGCTACACTTGAAGCAATTTCCTGACGGTTAACAAAATGTGTTTGTTTTGAAGGCAAGGGTGTCTTTGGAGGCCCAGGATGACCTAGAATTTGCTGTTTAGACCAGGATGGTTCCAAACTTACAGCAATCCTCCTGCCTCTGCCTTCCAAGAAAAAGGGATTGCTGATATGTGCCAACACATGTGGCTTTCTTTTTCTTTGTGTATGTAGGTAGGTAGTATTTTTTAAATTTTTTAAGTAGATTTCCTGCTCCCCAGTAGTAAATTTCTCCTCAGATGCAGTAAGCCAGATCAAGCTCAATTGAAAAAAAAAAAATTAACAACAGATTTACTTGAGAATATCAATTCTAAGGCAAAATCTTCAGTCCCAGAGATTAAGGCTGGAGAAGGTGCACCCTGAACTAAAGCAGAGAAGTCAGAAGAAGGCACCAAATCCCCTGAAAGCAGAGTTACCGAATACTGTATGCTTCCATTTGAGCACTGGGGATCAAATCCCAGTCTTTTACAAGAGCAGCAGTGTAGTGGTTTGAATGTAATTGGCCCCTATGAGCTCATAGAGAGTGGCAGTATTAGAAGGTGTGGCCTTGTTAAAGGGAGTATGTCACTATGGTTATGAGCTTTGAGGTTTCCTATGCTCAGAATATCTGTTAATGTCACAGTCTACTTCCTATTGCCTTCTGGTCAAGATGTAGCCAGCACCATATCTGCTTGTATACTACCATGCTCCCTACCATGACAACGAGCAGAACCTCTTAAACTGCAAGTGAGCCACCCCAGTTATATGTTGGCTTCTATAAAAGGTGCCATGGTCATGGTGACTCTTCATAGCAATAGAAATACCAACTAAGACTGAATCCCATGTTCTCTACTGAGCTATCTCTCTAGCATGTTCCCACTTTTAAGCCAGTTTGTGCCATTTCTGACTGTAAGAATTCCTGGCAAGTAGCAGCTATGTGGTAAATGTGCTAGTCAGATAACCCAACATAGCACTGCGTGAGATAAGAATTCCCGGCAAGTAGCAGCCACATGGTAAATCCAACATGACACTGGCAGAACATGCTGTATATGGCGGGCACACCCCTAGGCGTGGCTATATAAATCTGTGCTCACTTGCTTTCTTAAAAGTGGATGCCAAGTGAAAGATGGTCTCTTTTCTCTTCTGCTTCTTTTCCCTTGTACATGCCTGGCAACTTTCCTGAATAAACTCTAGTGTGACGCTGGTAGTGTGTGTGTGTGTTCTCACATGCACATTTTGGTACTGTGGCTCAAATAGGCTCTCTCCTGGGCCTAGGTGTACATAAGCACTAGGAGAACCTGATCTGGGGCTCACTAGTAGGCCTCCTTCCATCTGCCCCCACCACAGCTTGTTTAAACACCACCGGCCTCAATTGGTAAGTCTTCCCATTCCAGTTGGGATAAACTCATACTGTTGTCTCCAGAAAAGATCATCCAGCTGTTCAGTAGGACTCTAGTCTCATAGAAGACTACCCCAGCCATGGTATTTACTGGTCATGGCTGTTCCATCTCACCTCCATTTCTGGCCTTCCCTGCTATTGAAGCCCAGGTCAGACCATTGGATCCTGCTTCCAGACTCTGTCCCCAGGACTTTGCCCTAATGCCCACTCTAAGTGCTGATGAATGCCTAGTGGTGGTTAGCATTGGGTTTTATGCCCACCCTAAGAACTAAAGAGTGCTTAGTGGTGGCTAATGTTGGTTTGGGGCTTTGCTCTAATGCCAACCCTATGTGCGGATGAGTGCCTACTGGTTTTTATGCCTACCCTAGTGGTGGCTAGCATTGTTTTGGGCTTTGTTCTAATTCCTACCCTTAGAACTGATAAGTTACTTATTGGTACACAGTATTGTTCCTCCCCCCACCCCCCACCATGACTTGTTGACTGGGTGATGATCTGGATTTAGTAGTGGAATCCCTCCCCTTTGGGCCTCAATAATGGGGACTAAGCCATCAAACAATGTCTCTCCATCCTTACCTCTAGGATGCATTTTTGAGACTCTCAAGCCACTTAGCCTTTTTGCCTTACCTAGACACCGCCAAGCTTATCCATTATTGCAAAAAGAAATGGCTTAAGTATCCCTTAGATAATAACTCAAAAGCTACCTAATGATTCACTGGATGCCCATATTTTATGCTAACTATTGCAAGCATACTTTCATCAATCAAGAGATGTGATAAATGTAGTGCTTTGGGTAAAGCTACTTGTAAAGATTTCTTATTCATATTGGTTTAATAAAACACTTATTGCCCAGTAGTTAGACAGAAACTAGAGGCAGGGAAACTAACCTAGGAAAATTCTGGGAAGACAAAAGACAGAAAGCAGATGCCAGCCAGACAAAGAAGAAGCATGATGAGAATGATGCAATGATAAAGGTACCAAGTCATGTGGCTAAACATGGATAAAAATTATGGATTAATTTAATTGTAAAAGCTAGATAGTAATATGCTTGAACTACTGGCCCAGCAATTACTATAAAATTAAGCCTCTGCGTCAGTTATTTTATAAACAGCTGTAGGACTAGCCAGGCAGGGCAGAGAAACTTCAGATTACAAATGGTGCTCCAATGGGGTGCATATGCATCCACATAAAGCCTGAGGAAACTTTTTTAAGAGTTCTAGAACACAGAGAAAGAGAAAAAAGCAGCTTCTTAGTTGTGTTTCTCAAGTGGACTGTGGCACAGAGTGACATGCAGTCTGAGCTGCAACATGATGCATGATGGATTCCTGCAGTCTCACAGAGCCTCAGTACAAGCACAAACTACATATACAGACAAAAAGGGAACAAAATCAAGCATAGCTTCTTGGTAGCAGCATTTTCTCTGGTGGGCTCTGTTTGCTGGTGGTGAACAGAGGCATGACTCCTTTAAGAGAGGTTTCTTACTTGGTGTTACTAATTAAAAGCTCTAGGTTCTTTTAAGAGGTCCTGTGGCTAAACACTTAAATTAGATTTATGAGAAGTAGGTGGCTGGCAGTGTTCTACTTAGTGGCAATGTGGACCCTAAAATTCCCCAGAGCTGGAGTGGTAACTGTAGCTCTTGCCAGTTCTTCTACTATGAAGCTAAGCTCTTACAGAGCAAAAAGATGGGCAGAATCATCTGCCATAGTCAAGGCTTTAATCCTAGCTACAGAGCTTTTAGGCATGTCTTCTAGCAGATTAAAGTCTTGTGTTGTCAAAAAAAAGATATATACAGTAAAGACAGATTTGGATGGAAAGAAAAAACTATAAATCATTTATAGTACATTTAAGAATATTCATAGGTCTGGGGAGAAAAAAGAAAAAGAATCAAGAACATCCTTAACGAATGGAGTAAAAAAATAAAAATGAACTACATAATGATAAAAATTACACAAAGAATCTGGATAATGTGGGTTACTATATTGTCTTTGAATTGTGTGACTACTGAGGAAAGAGCAAAAGCTGCTAGAAGACATTTTATTATAAATGCTGCTGGATTAATCAAACCTATATATTTTGAAAATGCCTTGATTTCAAAATTGATGTCAAAAAATGTGTTACTTTGTAGGAGGAGTTTTCTTTTTATTTCCACAAAAAAAAAATGAGAAGCTGTAGATTCATGCCTGGTTAAAGAAAATAAGGTATTATGGAGGAAGAACCCCTGATGGGAACAGGTTGCCCAGATGATTCCACATTTTAGAGCACCATTGTTGTAGCTTCTTCTGAGTTCTGCATCCAGAACAGAGTTAAGGCTACTGGCAGAAATGAGCCAGCCTCCCAGACTACTCCATTCATTAGGTCCAAAATTATAAATTTTATTTGGGTTTCCATAAAATTACCAGTATTCCCAATCAGCAGAAATTAGTCTAGAGAACTATGTCCACATTCCCCCCCAAAATAGATTATGGATGTTTGTCTTAGTTTAAAGTATCTGATTACAAGTTGTTAGGTGTAATGGTCAAAAAAAAAAAAAAAAAAAGCTATACAAAGATTACATTTGGAGTTCTTGGTTTTTTTTTTTTTTTTTTAAAAAGGGGGGGGGGGAATGTGAGATAATGCTCTTGTACATTGTAAAGATTTGTTACTCATATTGGTTTAATAAAATGCTGACTGTCCAGTAGCTAGGCAAGAAGAAGAGGCAGGGCAATGAGACTAGGAGAATTCTGGGAAGAGGAAAGGCAAAGCAGCAGATAACAGCCAGATGCAGAGGAAGCAAGACGAGAATGCTGGAGTGAAGTAAAGATACGAAGCCATGTGGCTAAACTTAGATAAGAATTATGGATTAGTTTAAGTATAATAGCTAATTAATAGGGCTGGAGAGATGGCTCAGTGGTTAAGAGCACTGACTGTTCTTCCAGAGGACCTGAGTTCAATTCCCAGCATCCACATGGCAGCTAACAATTGTCTGTAATTCCAAGATCTGACATCCTTATACAGTTATACATGAAGGCAAAACACCAATTCACAGAAAATACAATAAAATAAATATTTGAAAAAAGAGCTAATTAATAATTAACCTGAACTACTGGTCTAGCAGTTACTATAATAGTAAGCCTCTGAATAATTATTTCATAAGCAGCTGTAGGACTAGGCAGGCAGGACAGAAAAACTTGCAACTACAGCTACTACTTACTCAAAACTATCGTGTAAATCTCTACTTGTGACCACCCAATGCCAAATGAGGACCTGAGCACATAGACTCAGGTCTATCTTCATACTCAAAGTCAAAATGGAAACTCCTAAAGCTGGGTGAAAAAGACTGTCAGAGCACTGCTTAGTAGTGTTTAATGGAACAATCTGGATTTAAACATTATAATTAATTGTTGCAAAGAGTTTCCTGGGCCCATTTGCCCTTGCCCATGGCAGCTTTTGTCCCCCAAAGAAATGACTCAGAGGATTATATTAACTTCATGCTGTTTGGTCCATGTCTCAAGCACATTACTAGTTAGCTCTTTCATCTTAATTCAACCATTTCTTGTAATCTACCAATCTATCCGCCATGTGTCCCAGCCTGTGGCTCACCTGTATTTCTTATATGTCTTTTCTTCTCTGGAGTCAAATGGTGACTGGCTAACTCTGCCCTCCTTCTACCTGTGTGTCCTCTGATTTTCTACGGTGCTGCACATAGGCCAAATCAGTTACTTTATTTATATCATACAGAGAACATTTCCACCACATCTCCTCTTTTCTGTCTAATCAAAAAGGAAGGTTTCAATTTACATATAGCAAAATTACATACAGAACAGCTCTCAAGCAGAAATTACAGTCACAATATCCAGTCTATTTGAATTCACAAAATTAATTAGAATATTCCATTATCTACCTTATCCTTATGAGTCTAAAGTTTCAGAGTTAATATACCTTTTAAAATGTCTAAGAAAAACTATACCTATAGTTCTCAAACCTTTAACCACATCAAAGACCACAGAAGGATATAATATTACTCAAACAAACAGGAAGTGCAAACAACTTCCAAAGTCTAGAAAATGGCAGAGATGACACCTGTCTGCCTCGACAGTCACCCAAAGTTCCTTTGTAACATTGGGGCATCCATCTTCAGCCTTTATGGCCCAAAGTCTCTGGAATACCTTTTAGTAATGCAGGAAATCTGACACAGTCCATCAGTTTCTTCTCTTTGTGTCTTGATGGATGCCTGGCAATTTTTTTTCTGCAAAGCAGGAACCTGAAGGACCATCTTGGTTTGTTCTGCCAAAGTTCTGAGGTCACTTTCCTATGGAACCTACATATCTAGTTTATACAGCATACTATCAAACAGTCAATACCAGAACAGTTTCTTGTCTAGTGGCTAACTGTTGCCATAAAGTAAATTCCACATGAAGTTTCTTCAATGCCCATCATTTTCCTGAAATACATTGGTGCTGCCAGGAACAGGCCTGTCTCACTGTCCAGAAAAGTCTAAGTTATTAAAATATTTTAAATGCCATATTCTGCATGTCTTTGAAATATCTGAAGACTACCTATTTAATTGAAATATATCTTTGTATACCTATAAAAACCTAACTAACATGACTATAAGTTTGGTTATCATATATGACTATTAATCTGCATTTCTCAATTACACATTATAATTTTATGTGAGTTACATCAGCATTATACCTTAATCAAGAGTAGAAAAATACATACAGCATAACAAAATTGACCTTAAGCTTATATCAATAAACCAAAATTCACTTATCTTTTCTAATCATTCTTATATCCTATTTCCCCCCCCCCTTTTTTTTAAAAAAAAAAAAAAGGTTGACCATGACCATTAACCATTTAGAATGAAAACAAACATTAATAAGTAATATTTTGGGGAAATCGGACGTAGCTTTCTTTCTTTTACTACTTCCTGCTGACAAAGGACGTTGTTGATCTCATGGAGTCTTGAGGCTGGATCATCTCAACTGGCAGCTTGGAAGCTGAGAATGTTCAGATGGCCTTGGCAAATGGAACCACATTTGCCTGGAACCAATCCACAGGTTTTGATCTTCTGTGGAGACAAAAACAGAAACTCTTTTCCCAAGCAACATATTCTTATAAACAGATTTCAAAGTCAAGCTATCTTTAAAGTATATGTATTTGTTTAACTTAGCAGCCTTAGCAATCAATTGTCTTTCTGCAATTAGCTCATTAAAAGTTAAAAAATTAAAAGAAAATACAATAGCCATAATCCAGACTCTTTGTTTATCTGCCATCTTCATATGGCCTTTTTTTCATCTTTATTTCTATTTTTCCTTTTTAAGGGCTTTCTTTACCCCCTTCTTCTTCTCTCTGAAGCCTCTGCATATTTTACATACATTGTACCCAGTTTAGAGGTTTTGTGAGTCTAAATCTGCTTTATTGAGAATTCTTAATCATTTTCTAACCCAAAGAGCTTTTAAAATGTCAGTATCACTTTAACTGCTGACTCCACCCCTTTTGGCAGCTTTTCAATATGGCAGAGGAGCCTGCTGCATCTCTGCAGCTGCCGCCAAACAGAGCAAACACAGAAAATGCTGCTACCAGAAAAACTATTTTTTTACTCTGTTTCCTTCCTATTCAGTATAAGCAGAAACCTTAAATCAATCACACTTACGTCAAGCCTTCTGTGAAATGTATGAGTTTAAGCTGTGTGCCACAAACGCGCCATTTTTAAATTCCCGCCTGAACACCACGCTGTCTCTGTAACATAAATCAATTCAGATATGCAATTCAGAAAGCCACTTTTGGCTCTGTTTCAGTGATCTAGAACGCTCTTTAAGCTTTTTAAACTTTCTCAGGCTTTATGTGGGTGTTCACCCCACATTGGGACACTATCTGTTGTAAAAAGTTTCCCGGGCTCATTTGGGCCAGTAGTCTGGACCTTTCTGCAGGAGCTTTTGTCTCTCAAAGAAATGAATCAGAGACTTATATTAACTTCATACTGTTTGGCCCATCTCTCAAGCACATTACTAGGTAGCTGTTTCGTCTTAATTCAACCCATTTCTTGTAATCTGCTAATCTACCCACCACGTGTTCCAGCCCATGGCTCACCTGTATTTCTTACATGTCTCTTCTTCTCGGGAGTCAAATGGTGACTGGCTAACTCTGCCCTCCTTCTACCTGTCTGTCCTCTAATTCTCCACCCACTTCTATGGTGCTGCACATAGGCCAAATCAGTTACTTTATTTACATCATACAGAGAACATTTTCACCACAGTTAATCATTTGTTTTGAGGTTGATTATGTGAGGGCATGGATTCATCCTTACAAAGCTTTGTTCTAGAGAAGCTTTGGTACCTGAGGGTGGGTCCCAGGTATGGGAGTATACCTGACAGCCAATAGATTCAAAAGTTAGATTAACACTAGAAGGTTCATCTAATAGCTACTGTACCTTGTATCCCTTTGCCCAATCCTGGAATGCCAAGACATGCAGCACCTTGCTTACATAGGTTTTTCTTTAAAACTCCCCTCCCATCAGGATTGAGGGTTAGGGTTAGGGTGAGGGTTAGCTTTCCTCTGGGCCAGAATGGTGGTTATCAACCTGGGTTTGTTTGAAACCTATATGTAAGAATAAAACCCTCATGCATGTTGCAGTGAGTCTAACTCCATTGTTGTCTTTGAGACTTTCTAGACACTGGTACAACATTTGGTGCATTTTCCAAGAAGTCTCCCAAGGACTCTGGACCAGTCTGGGGGCGGTATTGGTAAGTAAGTGGGTATTGGCAACTATAGCCTCCACAGGAATGGTATGGAGGCCAGGAAGGCTCAGGACAGAGCACCAGAGCCACTTATGAATGGACAACATGTAGGGCACTGGCAGAACCAAGTTGCCTAGGGAAGGGTTCATTGGTCAGTGATTGACCAGACCTGGTTAAGAGCAGATACACTAGAGAAGCAGGGTCACAAAGAGTAGCAAAACATAGTGAATGCTTCTACATAGGTATCTGGGTCAGGTAGAACTCATTAGACTTTCTAGCCTATGTCTGAAACAGTGGTAAGTTTTCTGTGTATCTGTTGAGATCAAGGACCTCAAAGATCTGTAGTCAGGATTGTGAGTATATAAACATCATGCTAACTTGCCTCCTGGGCTTGTCTGTGTGTCTCTGGGGCAGTAGCCATGTTGCGGCCATACCCCCACCCACAGAACATGCATGCCCCTGCCTGCAGAGTGTGTTCACAGAGCACACCCCTGGGAGTGTCTACATGGTTACCTCTCCCTTAAAGAGAGACACCACATGACGAAAATTCCTTTTCTCTGCATCCCTTCTTCTTCTTCTTCTTCTTCTCTCTCTCTCTCTCTCTCTCTCTCTCTCTCTCTCTCTCTCTCTCTCCCCCTCTCTCTCTCTCTTCCCCCCTCCTCTCCCCTTCCCTGGATATCCAATAAACTCTAAATAGCATCCTGGCAGCCCTGTGTTTCATCTTTCCTCACGCAAAATACTAACAAGGAGGATGCAAAGAGTACCTCATATTTGTGAGGACTGCAATCCTCAGATCTCTATGGGGACAGAGTGCCCCATGTTGGTAAGGAACACCATGGGACAGATGATTTCTCTTCTGGATTTAGTCTTAACCCTTTCCTGAGATGCTAGTACCCTTTGTCTTCTGTGGTGTCTGTGTTTCTCTGCATTTGTGTTCTTGATTGTAAAGAACAATTTCTTCCCTCTGGATTTTGTCTTAATTCATTACCAAGATGTTAATGCAAATGCTCATAATCTTTCTGTTAGAATTTAAATTTGCTACCCTTTGCAGGTCAGAATGACCAGCAATCTGCACAGGCTGGCCTCTGGAAGGAATTTCCTATTTGGCCTTCATAGGGGCACTAGAGGAAAAGGTCTTCAGACCTCGAATACGAGATGCTGACCAATTGCCCTACATAGCAGTCTGGAGAGAGTTAGAAGAGAATCTACCTCCTTGGATTAAATCATTCTTGCCCCCAACAGGTTGAGATTCTGGCAGCTACAGAGAAAAACTCACCCTCCAAGACCCCATTGGCTCCTAAGTCAGAGGTCCTTCAAGGAGGCAGCACAGAGAAGAAGTCTCTCCCCCACCTCCTTCCATCCCCTATCTTGGTGCAGCCATCCACATGGGGGATGGTTGTGTACAGCTTTTGCAGTTACCCTTCATGGTGGAGGAGAGAGACTGGATGCAGACCAAGGCTCAAAAGCTGGTTCAGGGCACCACAGAAGAGTCCACAGCTGACCAGCTATCACAGATGCAGCCTTTCCCCTAGTTTGCCCAGTGTGGGATTATAATATGGCTGAAGATAAGGTGAGTTTCTTGTCACCAGTCTCTTTTGGGGGCCCCCAACACAACCACAAGGTGACCTGCAAATTTTGAGTAGGGTCTGTAGTATAGGGCAGAGAATGGATGACAATGCAACATTCCTGGAGCACATACAGGCAACCTCCAGGAGATATATGCCCTACACTCCTGGGGCCTAAGAAAATGCTACTGTGATGACTTTGGCCCTTATTGAGAATGCTGGAAATTTAAGGTGGCTCAGGAAGAATATGATGTAAGAAATAGTGTAGAGGAAAAGAGAATCAAAGGAAAATCATGTGGGAATCATTACATGTCTAACATGCTGCTGGCCACTACTGTGAAATTGGAGAAGCCCCTGGGGCAACTTAGTTATCTGGTAGCTGGAGAGAAAGACAAAAAAAAAAAAACCAAGAGATGACTTTGGATTAAAAAACTCCACCACCATCTTCCATGAAGCCCTACATGAGGACCTGGGTGAGTACCAGACATAGAAACCAGAAATCAGTCTGTTACAGCATGTTGATGACCTGCTGATTGCAGCCACAGATCGAGAAACTTGTTTGGCAGGGACTGAGCAGCTATTGCAGACTTTGAGGAGCCTAGGGCACTGCTCCTCAGCCAAGAAAGCCCAATTCTGCAAGCAACAAGTAACATACCTGGGATATATCCTGAAGGAAGGGCAGAGGTGGATTTCAGACACAAGGAAAGAAACAATACTTAAGATCCCGACACTTATTGCCAGGCAAGTGAGAGAGTTCCTGGGCTCAGTGGGGTTCTGTCGTCCATGGATCCCAGGATTTGCAGACCTGGCCAAACCAAAGAAGGGTGGGACTTCATCTGGACTGAGAACCACCAGCTAGCCTTTGACAAACTCAAGCAGAACCTACATTTATCCACAGCACTGGGTCTGCCAGATGTGACCAAGCCATTTCACTTATATGTAGATAAAAGCAAGGGGATAGCCAAAGGAGTCCTATGTTGTAAAAGGTTTCCCAGGTCCTTTTGGGCCTGGAGGTTAGGACCTGTCCACGGTGGCTTTTTCCCCCAAAGAAATTAATCAGACACTTATATTAACTTCATACTGTTTGGCCTATGTCTCAAGTACATTACTAGGAAGCTCTTCCATCTTAATTCAACCCATTTCTTGTAATCTACTAATCTACCCACCTCGTGTCCTGGCCTGTGGCTCACCTGTATTTCTTACATATTTGTTCTTCTCAAGGGTCGGATGGAGACTGACTAACTCCACCCTCCTTCTACCTGTCTGTCCTCTGATCTTCCACCCACTTCTATGGTGCTCCACATAGGCCAAATCAGTTATTTATTTACATTATACAGAGAACATTTCCACCACAGTCCTAACCCAAACACTTGGCCCCTAGCAACAACCCATAGCCTACCTGTCAAAGAAGTCAGACCCTGTGGCAGCTGGATGGCCATCTTGCCTACACATAATAGCAGCTGTGGCACAGCTGATCAAGAATGCTGACAAGTTGATCTTGGGAGAGACTGTCACCATAACCACTCCCATGCACTTGAAGGAGTTCTCAAGCAGACCCCTGATCTGGCTCAGCAATGCCAGAATGACTCAGTACAAGACAATGTTGTTTAACTCTGCCAGAATAACCTTCCAGATACATCCCATTGCCTAATGCAGAAGCTACCTGGAATACTGATGGCAGCAGCTTTGTGCAGGACCAGTATAAGGCATGCAGGAATTGTAGTTACTACTGCAGAAGAGGTAGTATGGGCAGAGCCGATGCCACCTGGGACATTTGCCCAATGAGTGGAGCTGATAGCCAGCCCTAAAGTTCCATGGTTACCCAAGAAGTTGACCATTGTCCATTGCCCAGTGCACCAAAGAAGGGATGGACTTGTCCTTAGGGACAACAGACTGGCAGGCAGAACCCCCTGACAGGTGGCACTCCAGACTGATATAGTTTTCACACATGTGTTTGCAGACCCTGGGGCACCTGGGTATGCTAAGAAAAATCTTTCCCAGATCAAAACTCTCCCCATGACCCAGTGCACAGATGGGTGGTGGAGAGCTGCAGACAGTAGAATCATCTTGCCTAAGCATCTGGTAAAGAGATTGCTTACCAAGATCTGCCAATACTCTCATACAGGAGCATGAAGAATGCAGGACTTTATTATAAACATTGTCACCAAATGCAAAGGTTATCAGATCACCAATGCTGTTGCTAACCCTGGAAACCTGGGGATTGTTTCAGGGAGAAGTGTAGAGACTACTGGGAAGTGGGCTTCACTGAGATAAAATTTGGCAAGTATGATTACAGGTATTTGCTAGTTTTGTTAGACACTTTTTCAGGATGGACAGAAGCCTTTCCCACCAAACATGAAACAGTGCAGGTGATGGCAAAGAAGCTACTTAAAGACATCCTGTACAGGTCTGGATTTCCAACCATGATAAAGTCAGATAATGGACTGCTTTTTGTGTCCCAGGTTAGTCAGAATTTAGCTGCCTTTCTGGGGAATGACTGGAAATTGTATTGTGCATACAGACCCCAAAGTTCAGTACAAGTAGACAGGGTAAGCTGTACTCTAAAATGAAAGCTAATTAAATTGACCTTGGAAGCTGGTGTACACTAGGTGGCTCCTTTTGTCTTATATAAGACCAGGAATTGCCCTTATCAGATAAAGCTAGCCCATTTGAATTTACGTTTGACATCCCTTGCCTCATCTGTAGCACCTATGCTACCTGGGTTATGGGTAAGTCAAGCAATGGGCTGGAGATTAAAGATACAAGAGACTTGGTTCATTTGTCCAAGGAGAATGCCATTTATTGAAACTAGGGGTCAGACTTAAATACCCAGGGCAGAGCACAGTGCTAATTCCCCAGGCAGCTGGAAAATTACTGACTTGAGGTTAACAACTTAAACTTCCTCTTCTAACCCCCACAAGCAGGAAGCCAGAAACTTAGTGGAACTGGGTGTGGAGCACAGAATTTACAGCCAGCAATCCACAGGCCTTGCCTCATGGCTCAGAGTGCAAAGAAGAGTCATGCAGGATCCTATAATCATCCTAAACCTTCAGGTGGATTTGCTGGCAGAACTAGATGACCAAGATCTCCTTGATGCTACACAAGGAACTCGATGGGCACACAAGGAAGTGTGGCCCAAACTCAGGACCCTCTATGAATCTAGTGTTCCCCTGACAGGTTTCAACCAGAGGACTGGGTCCTCCTTAAGAGACATTACCTAGGGCCCTTGGAACCTGTTCTGCTGACCATACCCACAGCCATCAAGATTGGCAGCATAGTCACCTGGATTTACCATTTCACCAGGCCACCAGACTCCTTCACACTCAATGAAGATTTCCAGAGTGGAGGATGGAAAGATCCAGACAACCCCCTCAAAGTGACAGTGTGGTTCCTATTGATGATTTTTCCTGCTGAAACTGAGGCCTCAGGAAGTCTGTGGACCCTTGGACTCATACCTGGATGGAACTAAAGACAGAAGAGTTCCATGATTGGAACTCTCAGGAACCAATCAGAGGGGGGAATGTGAAGACATAGATTCATCTTTGTAAAGTTCTGTTCCAGAGAAGCTTTGGTACCTGAGGGCAGGGTCTAGGTCTGGGAGTGCTCCTGACAGCTAATAGGTTCATACCAGCAGGTTCAGCTAATAGCTACTGTATGCTGTATTCCTTTGCCCAGTCCTGGAATGCCAAGATGTGCAGCACCTCACTTATATAGTTTTTTCTTTAAAACTGCCCTCCCCTCAAGACTGGGGGGTCATTAGCTTTCTTCTTTGCCAGAATGATGGTTATTGACTCAGGTCCATATGTAACCTGTATGTAAGAATAAAACCCCCATGCATGTTGCAGCAAGTCCATCTCTGTGGTGGTCTTTGAAACTTTCTAGACATAAGTACAACAATTTCTTTCTGAGAATCAAATACATCAGAAGTCTCTCTGAGTTTACACAGAAGTTATAAAGCCATGTCCCAAGTTTGGCAAATAAAGGCCAATGACTACCCAAACCCAAAAATAGTTCTCAAGCCCTCACAATAGAAAGAAGCTTCAGAAAAGCAGATATGCAGGGCTGGAGAGATGGCATCAGGAAACAGTGAGGACTTTTCTCTCCAGAGGACCCAAGTGTGGTTCTCAGCACCCACATCAGGTGGCTCACAGCTACCTGTCACATCAGCTCAAGGTGAATTAAATGTTTGTAGTAAAGAAACCAAACTAGCTGCTCCACTTGGAGTGTAAAGGAAAATGCTTATTTCACACCACCAAGATTGTCCCTCAGGAAACAGAAGCAATGGTGGATTCGGGGGAGGCATTTCCAGGGTCTTAAGGAAGATGGTAGCTGGGAGGAAGGGAACCTGTGAGCTAGGGTGGAGGACTCTGAAGCATATAACAAGTACTTCTGAGTAGGGATTAAAGAAGTCTAGAAGTTAGCATAGAACTTGATATGCTAATAGTCACCTCAGATATGTGTCATTGAAGTGCCAGAGGTTCCTTTTGCAAGAGGTAAGGGGAATGCTTCCTTTAGCAGGTAGGGGCTATTTTCTCAAATCTATGGGAGAATACTGGCTTTGAGTAAAGTAAATTTGGGAAAAGAAATTTCTTGGTACCAGGCACCGAAAGGAACTAATGACTGCTTCTGGTTTTCTCTGGCACCTATGCTCATCGGCATGTGACCATGCATACATTCTCTCTCCTTCCCCACTCTCTCCAGTTAGCTTTAACTGCCAGTTTGAAACAGCTCAGAGTCGGGGCTGGAGAGATGACTCAGCGGTTAAGAGCACTGACTGCTCTTCCGGAGGTCCTGAGTTCAAATCTCAGCATCCACATGGCAGCTAACAACTGTCTATCCGACACCCTTACACAGTTATACATGCAGGCAGAATACCAATTCACATAAAATAAAAATAAAAATTGAAAAAACTTAAAAAAAAAAAAAGAAACAGCTCAGAGTCACCTGAGAAGGGACTATCAGTTAAGGGATTGCCCAGATAAAATTGGCATGTGGGCCAATTGTAAAATACCAACCAGCCAAGCAAGATAAACCCATTGGTGCAATAGAGGCAAGTCTGTTGTAGGTGTAACCAACTACTCTCTGCTTGGATTCGATTTCATGGGAGAAAAATTATGAGCCCATAGCTTTGGAGACTATAGGCTCTAATGGGGAAATGGATCATGTGCTCATGACTAAGTTAATGCTCATACATTAGTGGTGCTGTCACCTTTGGTAAGTGAAGCCCCCTGCTGGCTAAGGATGTAGAGTTATTCTTTGTCTTTTTGTCATTTGAGATTCTTCTGTTGACAATTCTTTGTTTAGAGCTGTATTACATTTTTAATTGGATTATTTGGTATTTGGATGTCTAGTTTCTTGAGTTCTTTGTGTATTTTAGAGATCAGCCCTCTGTCAGATGTAGGGTTGGTGAAGATGTTTTCCCATTCTGCTGTTTTGTCTTATCGACCATGTCCTTTGCCTTACAGAAGCTTTTCAGTTTTAGAAGGACCCACTTATTGTTGGTTTTAGTGTCTATGCTACTGGTATTATATTTTGAAAGTGGTCTCCTGTGCCAATGCATTCAAGGCTATTTCCAACATTCTCTTCTATCAAGTTCAGTGTAACTGGATTTATGTTGGGGTATTTGATCCACTTGGATTTGAGGGTTTTTAAAAAAAAAAAAAAAAAAAAAAAAAAAAAAAAAAAAAAAAAAAAAAAAAAAAAAACAAACAAAAAAAAACTTTATTTATTTATTTGCCTTGGTGTTTGCCTGGAACTGGAACTACAGACAGTTGTTAGCTGCCATGTGGGTGCTGGGAATCGAACCCGGGTCCTCTGGAAGAGCAGACAGTGTTCTTAACCACTGAGCCAACTCTCCAGCCCGGATTTGAGTTTTATACAGTGATAGATATGGATCTATTTGCATTCTTCTACATGCCTCTATCCAGTTATGCCAGAACCATTTGTAAAGATACTTTCTTCTTTCCATTGTATATTTTTGGCTTCTTTGTCTGGGCTCCCAGACTGTTTAAGCTCCCAGTGCAGTTGAAGAGAAGGAGATGGATAAGAGCAAAGGGATCAGGAACATGATGGGAAACCACACAGACAGCTGACCCAAGATCCTAGGAGCTCACTGACTCTGGATTGACAGATGGGAAACCTGTATGGGACCAAATTAGACCTTCTGAATGTGGATGACAGTTGTGTGGCTTGGGCAGGTTGTGGAGCCTCTGGTAGTGGGACAAGGACTTATTCCTTGTGCATGAACTGGCTTTTGAAACCCTTTTCCTAAGGCGGGATAGCTTTGCACAGCCTTGATACAGGGGGAAGGGCTTGGTCCTGCCTCAACTTGATTGACACCCATGAGAGGCCTCATTCTCTCTGAGGAGTGGATAGGGAGGGGGTTGAGGGAACTGGGGGTGAGTGAGAGAAGGGGTGGAAAGGGGATCTGTGGTATGTAAAATTAAAAAAAATTAAAATTAAAAAATAGAAAAGAAGTTTTCTCCTGCAGTGAGTGGTGTTATCTGCAGAAGCTCATGATCTATATCATACCACCTCCAAGGCTGGTGGAACATTTCAGAAGAGGAAGCAGAGTGTAAGAGCTTGAGGGAGGGGTAGTGTTGTGGACTTGTCATGTCTTGTATGTCATGATTGTTAATCTCTTAACCTCACAGCACTGTTACCTGCACAAGTCCTGTGACTTGCATATGACTAGTCTGACTGACACGTATAATGGGGGTGGGGATGGGGGTCAAGAGACCTCATCTATCCCTGAGGATAAAGGCAAGTAATGATTCTTGAGGGAGAAAGAGACATTTTCTTCAGTGGTGTGATCACTGGTAAGTTGTCCCAGCTCCTGTAAATGATCCTTCATACATGGTCCTGTACACAGTTCTAATGAAACTCAATAGGTCACACGCATACACAGCTGAAGTGGTAGTAAGCGGAATTAGAGGTAGATCACTGGGAACATTGGTGACAAGAGATGGGACTGTGAGGGGAACATGCTCAAAGTACATTATATAGAGTTATGCAGATGCACAATGAAGCTCCATAGCATGGATAATTAACATATGGTAATAAAAAAATTAAAGACACAACGGCAGAACAAAATACACAAATTGTAAGTCCATGAATAAAGAACCAGGAAATTCTCCTAATCTTACTACCTATGTCCAGCAGAATGTTATATATTATAAGCTACAAACACATAAGTATATCTTATTAGGGATTTTTTTTATTGTTACAACTCTATTTTTCCCTTCTTCATTGTATATCCGGTATCTTGAAGATAACTCCATTCCTGCTTAGGGAAAGGTTGTCAGACAGGATAAAATGTTGCAGAGGAATCCTGTCTTGGGGCTGTTTTCAGTACTTAGATATGCACATGGATAAAAGCATACTTAGATTAGGGTGTGATAACTATTTTGGATAAGAAAGGGCTTTCTGAACTGGGTAAAAGAAGGGTGTGTGTATGAGCATGCACGCATAAATACATAAATACGTATTCAAACATGCCAGCCAAGAATATAACAGAGAGTTGTTGCCACCATTTCTGCACCACACAAACCTGGATTGTGGTTCCCACCTATAATCCCAGAACTCAGGAAACAGAAACTGGAGGCTACACAGTAAGGGTCAGGCCCATCAGAGCTGAACAGCAAGACTTTGTCTCAACATAAAAAGAAAAAACAGTGGACAGGAGATCATTTATTCCCCATACAGGTCTGTTCCTCTGCTACAGTTTAATAGGCTGCTGTAGGGAACTCAACACTTTTTTCAGAACCCACATTGAAGAAGCCATGGGCCCTGAAACAAGCTGTTCTCATAGCAAAAGTCAGAAGTTTGAGAGGCGACAGAAGAAAAAGGTGGAAAAGAGGCCATTATTGAATGTCTTTGTTTCTTCCCACATTGCCCTGGCCAGCCACTTCTGAGGCCACCTAGAGGGAAAGGACGGGTGTCCAGAGAAGCACCTTACAGCACAGGAAGAAGGTACTGTCAGCAAAGGACACTTCAATCAACAGTTGTTTTCACAGTGCTAGAGATAGAACCGTGGGCCTCACAGAGGCCATACAAGGACCTTACCACTGAGCTATATTGCTTGAATCCTAATTGGTCTTATAATAAAAACCCAGAGCCAGATATTGGGGTTAATGCTAAAAGATCAGAGAAGCAAAAGAACAAGCCACTAGAGCAACTTCTCATAGCTACAGAATCCTCAGGCCATGAGGGGGAAGACCCTGTCTCCAGGAATCTGACTGTGTGGAGTGAATCCTCAGCTGAAAGGGAGGGGGAGGGAAGCACAGGACAGGTCAAAGTGGGAGGCCCAACTCCTGTCTCTTCTGCCTTATATCCCCTTCTCTGCAGCCATATCACTTCCTGTCTCAACCTTCCTAGCTCTGGAATTAAAGGCGTGTGATCCCAAGTGCTGGAATTAAAGGTGTGCACCATCACTGCCAGGCTCTGTTTCTCTTTTAGAATGAATTAATCTCCTCTAGCCCAGTCTGGCCTGGAACTCACAGAGGCAGATCTCTGCCACTGCCTCTTGAGTGCTAGGATTAAAGGTGTGTGCTGACCTTTATGGCTAACTCTGGCTGGCTCTGTCCTTTGATCTTCAGGTGAACTTTATTAGATACACAGTCTATTACCACCGAGCTGCATTAAGTGGCCCAGCCTACTTAAGCAAGTTTGATCAGTTTATGCAGTAGGTAATATGTTCATTGAGATGGCTCAGCTAGGAAAGTGCTTGACCGAACACTGCTAATAAATGGACCAATATGGTCCTCCCATGGCTGCACCTAATACTGCTAAAAGAACCAAACTGTTAGCAAAACACTCCTTAATAAGACTGACAAAATAGAAGCTTAGCACAGGGGTAGAATATTTGCCTAGTGCATATGAGGTACCACTTCCATATCCAGGACAAAGGATAGAAACAGGGAATGGGGGCAGAGAAGAGAACAGAAGGAAGATGGAGGGAGGGAGGGAGGGAGGGAGGGAAGAAGGGGAGAGGAGGGAGAGAGGGGGAAATAGAAGCTGGCATAATAGCTCACACCCAACACCTGTGAATCCCAGCACTCAGAAGGCTGAAGGAAACCTCGCAAGTCTGAGGTTAGTAAGGGCTACAAAATGAGACACTGCCTAAAATGAATAAATGAATAAATAAATAAATAAATACATATCTAGCAAAAAACATAACAGGAGGAAAAAATAGAAAGAAGCTTATTTTTCTAGCCAGTTAGCTATGAAGATGAGATGTATGGTTTCAGCCGCAACCAAAACCTACTGTACTGCTCTTGCAAAGGGCCCAACTTCAGCTTTCACTACCCATACAGGATGGCTCAGAAACTTCTGGAAAGTTCCAGGGGATCCGATGTCCTCTTCTGGCTTTGTTCTGGTACTGTATCCACATGCACATGTTCCCCACTCTCACACACATCTACACGTAATTGAAAAATGAAAACAGAGACATTTCATAAGCATAGGCATTTCAAAGAGATACGAAAAGTTTAAAAAGAGAAAGGGCATGGCCAGCCTTTGTTTTGTTTTGTTTTGTTTTTACTACCAGCTCCCAAATAATGACATGGAGACTTCGCATTAATTATGAAGGCTTGGTCTTGATGTGGGATGTCTTTCTGTACAATGTGAATGTTTTATTACCACTGGTTAATAAAGAAGTTGCTTTGGCCTGTAGCAAGGCAGCGTAGAGCAAGATAGATAATCCAAGCAGAGCTGTAAGGGAAAGAAAGGTGGAGTCAGGTGAAACTCTGGCCATCAGCCAGAGGAACAAGATGTAATAGAATACTGGTAAAGCCACAAGATACATGACAAAACATAGATTAATTAAAATGAATTAATTTAAGGTGTCAGAGCTAGCTAATAGTAAGCCTGAGCTTTAGGCCCAACAGTTTGTAATTAATATTAAGCCTCTGAGTAAATTATTTGGGAAGTGACTGTGGAACCAGGCAGGACAAAAATCTGCATGGCCTCAGCTTTGGCTTATTCTCAAATAGCTCTTAAAACTTAAATTAAGTCATTTATATTAATCTCTGTTCTGTCATGTAGCTCCTTGCTCCTCAGTTCCATACATCTGATCTGTTCATCTTCATGGTGAATCCCACCTCTTTTCTTCCCAGAGTTCCTTTCTCTTCCTGGAAGTCTCGCCTATTCTCTCCTGCCTAGACTTGGCAGAGACACAACTTCACCTCATACAAAGAGATTATCTTACAACAAGAGGGGATAATCAATAGTTTAAGGAGCCTTTCACTAGGCAGGTATTGTAGTGCAGCACTAAAGAGGCTGGGAATGGAGGATCAAGACTAGCCTGGGCAACTAACATGACACCATTTCCAACGAGGGAGGGAAGCAAGACAGGTCCTCAGCAGCTGAATAACCTAGGAAATTGGAGTGACACTGCACTCAGACGGACTGCGGACACCTGAGGTTGGGGCAAATGTGGCAGAAGGCGGAATGGTGAACACAATGAATCAATGCAAATGCCAACGTGGCTCACAACCATCTGCGACTCCTGTTCCAGAGGAGTTGACTCCTTCTTCTGGCCTCTGAGGGCACTACATACAACTTGGCACTTAGACATGCATGGGAACAAAACACTTAGACAATAAAAGAAGGATCTCAACAATAACACAACAACAAAAATCTTTTAAAGAAGCCAAAGGACCCAGAAAAGACACATGCACAGAATGCCTGAGTTCTGCATAAAAAGTGCCCTCCAGCCAGCCCCATTCTGCCCCTAGGTAGATGTAGCCTTGGAAGAACTGAATAGTAAAAGAAGTCTACCCAGAAACAGGAAGGGGAAACAAGCACATCAGCTTTGCCATTTTTTTTGTGGCTCTTGGGGGACCTATCAAGTTAAGAAGGCTGTAACTCTATGTTCATATCTTGCTGTAGCAGGAATTCCAGAGACCTATTTGGAAGCTTAGGGTCTTTCCCTCCAAACTCCATACTGCTTCCTTCCAGATACATGAGACTTGAATAAATTGTTTGTTGTCTTATATGTATGTACTCTTTTCCTCCCCTGAAAACACACATACACACCTGTGCACATGGGTACACATATAATTCTTTATACATACATGTATAGCCACCTTCATCCCTATACTTCCTGAAGCCTATGAGGATTAATAAAATCTATTTTCTTGGGGGAATGGAAGCACACACCCTTGATACTAGCACTTGGGAGACAAGGCACACAGAGCTCTATGAATCTAGGGCTTTAGGAAGCATAGGTCACCCAAGCTAAAGGATGAGACCATGTCATAAAAACTTGCTTTCTCTTAAGCTGCTGACATGTTTACCCACCATCCCTTGAAACATCTTAATTACGTATAGTGTGCTATCTTTTACATTTGGAAGAAGGGCAGAAGACTTGACCAATCATGGAACTTTCTTCTCCAGCCTTAGTTCAGGCCTTTCTCTGTCTTAGCTTATTACAGCCACCCAGGCCCCTTCACTACCTCACTCTAGGAAGAAGCCCTCCCTGCTTTCTAAAGAGCTCTGTCCCTCTACTCTACCTAGCCTTCAGATTTCATCTTAAATCTCACATGGAGGGGAAGGTGCACCCTGACCCTCCCCTACAGCAGTGTGTTCCGTGCTGCTGATTTGGTTAGCATCGTGACATTTTGTTTCATTATTTTTGCTATTACTATTTTACAGTTCTCCCTCTCTCCCTCTCTCTCTCCCTCCCTCCCTCTCTCCTCCTCTCTCTCCCTCTCCCTCTCTCTCTCCCTCCCCCCCACATACATTTGCACTTTGCAGAAGTCAGTTCTCTCCTTCCATCACGTGGGTTCCAGGAATTATTAACAAAAATCACCAGCAACTGATAAAGAAGGATGTATTTGTTTAGATTGTTTAGAGATTAAACAGTTGTATGGTTCTTGCAAATCTGGACTGGTCTACTCCACTGATTGTCAGCGTCTTTCATCTAAGAGCATGAGTGAGAACAAAAAGAAAAAGGGACTTTTGCATATGTATACTCTAATATTAAAATGCCCTTCAACCACAGCCCTAACACTGGGGCTTTAGTGCCCGCTCTCTACTGTAAGAAATCAACACAGGTCTTCTGGCTTGGCAGCAAGCATCTTTGCTGTCTGAGACCCCCTAACAACCCTGGCTTCATTTTTATTCAGAGCATTAACCCTACCTGTAATATTGTTGATTGTTAATATTTAGTTGTCTGTCTCCATTTCCAGATTTCTGTCCATACTGTGTTCATTACAATATTCTGTAAATCAAATCAAGCACAGGCATGAAACAGAGGCTAATAAACATGTAATTTATACTTGCAAGCAATATATCACATCTTTCACTGCCAGAGTTCAAATAAAGAAATAGAACTTAAGAGAGTAAACTTAGCACAAGAAACCCCATTTTGTATTCTAGTAGCTAAAGCACCAATAGTAAGCCTAAAAACAAAAAGCCACCAAAAAAATCCAGGGTCTGGCCTAAACACATATCTTAATGGAACATCAGGTCCTGAACACGGAATGTTCCAGGAAACAACCTCTCCCCCCCCCAAGTCACAACTCATGACTGCGTGACAACTAACTAACGGCATGTTCTCGAGTAATGACTAACAGCACATTCCTAGGCAAATGGCAGCCAATTAAAGGGAGCCACCACCCAGGCTCTGCAACTTATGACTAAGTTTAGAAAGTCCCTCAGTGCTAGCCAATCAGCTAACGCCAACTCCTGCAAACCCTGAGTATGGTTTTTCCCTTTAAAAGAAGTCCCCAACTGCTCAGAACTAACCACTCCGCTGTGACAGGAACGTTTGGTGCAGTTCTGAGCTAGCTCGTTCTCCACAATAAACCTCATTGTTGCATTCTGCTCTACTCGAGTCTCTGGTGGTCTCTCCAGGGTCGAAATTCGAGCACAAGAGTAACCATTTTACAAAAAAAGGTAAAATAAAGTTCAGTTTTATATTCCTGGCAGGGGCTTGCCCAATTCCAAGAAAGAATAAGCTAAGCACTATCTAAGGACATCTGGATGATCCAATCCTAAGGCAATAAAATAACCATCCACCCAGGTAGGGTCCAGGAATATTAAGCTGTAAAAAGTCCCTAAGCACCAGCCAATCAGCAGCACACTTGCACTCTTGACCCCAAGTAACCTTGCCTTGAGATTTTTGCCTTTAAAAAAGCTTGTGTAGGGGCTGGAGAAATGGCTCAGCGGTTAAAAGCACCGTCTGCTCTTCCAAAGGACCCGGGTTCGATTCCCAGCACCCACATGGCAGCTAACAACTGTCTGTAGTTCCAGTTCCAGGCAAACACCAAGGCAAATAAATAAATAAATAGTTTAAAAAAAAAAAAAGCTTGTGTAATTTGGGGTGGGCAGCTCTTCCTTGCTTTGTGTGTTCAGTTCCTGTTGGGTGTATGAAACAAGCTCCCCGCCTGGCTTGTATTGTGCTGACAATAAACCTTGCTGTTGCATTCCAGACATCTCTGTCTCTGGTGGTCTCTTTGGGTGTCGAGCTTCGGGCAGAATAGAACCACTATGAGCGACACAGGTGGCAGGTAGATAGTATTTACATGTGCATGCACCAACACAAGACATATGCAATATGGCATGGGGTTTGTTTTGTTTTTTCAGGAACTCAATCCATATTATCATGAGATCTTCATGAACAGTCTCCCTGGGGCCATGATCTTGTGACCCTGCTGCTTGATAACAATATGTCATACAAGTGGACAGAGCGTGGATATGAAATAGAAAAAGTGCCAGCTGACATGTCACCACTCCAAGCTTGTAGATGGCTACACAGGACCTGCTGCTTCCCTTTGTTACAAACCTAAACACACACTTATGTGGAGATATATTTTATATTTAATAACATCAGCCCGACCCAGGATGGCTTAGAGAGTGTCCTGAGCATAAGAACCTGAGGTCAGATGCCCAGCACCAAAGTAAGAGGCTGGAAGGGGCATGCATCTCTAACCCCAAAGCAGGGCCATGCATCTGTAACCCCAGTGCATGGGGGGTACTCCCTGGAGCTCATTGGTCAGACTGCCTCAACAAATCAATAAGAGGACTTGCTTCAGCAAGTGGAAGCTGGGCAGGTTGGTGCACTCCTACAAGCCCAGCACTTGGGAAACAGAGGCTGTTGGGACTTGAGCACTTGGGACTGTGAGCACTTGCATTCAAGCATTCATTTATTGCCCTCTGCTCTGCAGTGTGAACGTAATCGACTACTTCAAGTTCCTGTCTACATGATGTCTCTGTTCTGCCTGAAGCTCGACCTCCAAAGAGACAATCAGAGACAGAGATGTCCGGAATGCAACAGCAAGGTTTATTGTCAACGTAATACAAGCCAGGCAGGGAGCTCGCTCCACGCACCTGATGCACGAGGCAAGGTAGAGCTGGAAACCCTAAATTACACAAGCTTTTTAAAGGCAAAAATCTCAAGGCAAGGTTACTTGTGGTCAAGGGTGCAAGTGCTGCTGATTGGCTCATGATTAGGGATTTAGGGACTTTCCACAGCTTCAAGGCCGTTTTATTGCCTTAGGGTTGGATCATCCAAGGGTTCTTAGATAGTGCTTAGTTTATTCTTTCTTGGAACTGGGCAAGCCTCTGCCAGGAATGTGAAACTAAACTCTATTTTACCTTTCTTGTAAAATGGCTACAATACATACAAAATGGTGTTTCTTGGCTAAGTTTACTCTCTACAGTCCCTACAACGATGGGACTGTGAGTCAAATAAACCCTTTCTCCCTTAAGTTGCTCTTGTCCTGGTAATTTGTCACAGCAAAAGAAATGCAACTGAGTCATTTGTGGTTCCAGCAACAGCTCTGAGAAAGAGCCCAGCCTCAGGCTGAGGGCATCAGAAAGCCAGAACACTTCACTGCTATATCCTGCTTCCTCTAGAGATGACTCACTGATGCTCTCCCAGGACTCACTTCAAAAATCCTTCACAGACCTCAGTTGCCACTTAGCACCATTCCTTTAAATCACCGTGGTAGCCATTTTCTTTCATTTTACCACACTTTGCTGATTTTTCTCTCTTCTTATTTCATGTGAACTATGGCTTCTTTTTCTCTTCCCATTTCTAAATGCACTCTGTAAAACTCCTTCTCTAAATTTCTATTCAGTCAAGCCAAAGTTTTGTAGCAAGACTTTGTCTCAAAATAACACTCTCTCTCTCTCTCTCTCTCCCCCCCCACCCCCTCTTTCCCATTGTCCCATACTATTATTGCCTACATATTTATGCACATGCCAGGGCCAGAGAATCTTCAGATTTTTTTTTGTTGTTGCACAAATCCTAATTGGTCTTTAGTTAAAAACCTCAAGCCAGATATTGGGGCAGATGCTAAGAATCTGAGAGACAGAGGAACAAGCCACAGCCAGTTTTACCACTCTGAATCATCAGTCTGAAAAGGCTAGATCCTGTCCACAAATCCTTAAACTGAATAGGGGAAGGGAAGGGAAGTACAAGGGCTGAACGCCTGTCTCCTCCCACCTTGTATTTCCTTCTCTGCCCAGTCATATTGCTTCTTGTTTCAACCTTCCTAGTGCTAGGATTAAAAATGTGTGTTCTCAAGTGCTGGGATTAAAAGTGTGTACTGCTGTATCCACATCAGGGACCCACAAAGACCACCAGGGAGATGGATTCGATGTAAACACACAACAGAGAGTTTATTCCTTTGGACAGGTTTGAAAGAACAGGGGGCTGAAACCCTTTGTTCAGATGCAGTGGAGGAATTCGGCCTGAGCTCAAGGGTTGAAAGGGTTTTTAAAGAAAAGGATGTGTAAGTGGGGTGTTACATGTCTTGGCTTTCAGGATTAATTAAAGGGGTATGGGTTACAGTAATTCGTGGAAACTATTGGCACAAACCCAGGTTTTGAATCTACTGGCTGAACTTTAGGCACAAGCAAGTTTTAAATCTTTCAGCTGTCAGGCACATTCCTGAGATTTTTCCCAGATTCTTCCTAGACCTGGGCCCTGCCCTCAGGCACCAAACCATCTTTCCTCTGAGATAAAGTTTTGTCAGAGTAAATCTATGTCTTCACATGTGTGACCTCTGCCTGATCTCTATGGATAACTCGGTGGCTGGCTCTGTCATCTGATCTTTAGGCAATCTTTATTATATACATAATATATCACCACAGTCTATACCACTCACCACCTTATTTCTTTGAAACAATGTCTCTCACTAAATTAGAGTTTGCCATTCAGCTAGACTGGCTGGCCAGGAAGCCCCATAATCTTCCTGTCCCTGCAACTGTAATAGATTTATACACACTGAAAAAGAAAAAAAAAAAAGCACAATTCATTTAATCCTCTGGGACAATAAAAACCTGCATTTTTCTTGAAGCTGATATTCAGTGTTTACTGCCTAAAATTACATACCATGACCTTTCAAAACAGTACTGTGTCAAGATGGGAACACTGTGCCATGCTTAGGCACTGCCAGACATGTTTGAATTCTCTCTGGGTTCCTGCTTTAAGCCAGACTTGATAAAGCAAAAGATCATGACCCAGTTTCATCATCACAGCTTTTCATAGCCAAAGCCAAAATACTTTTCCGAGGCAACGAGAGAAAAGATAATACTTCTTATAAGTATGATATGGTAATTAATCTTGATTGATTGTGTACTTGATAGGGAATTAACTAAGAGATATTTCTTGGGTAGGTCTGTGATTTCATTTGAAGGGGGAAGCCCATCCCCCAGAGTAGGCAGAACCTTTCAGGGGCAGTCCCTACTAAAGGAGGGATGAAAGAGTGTCTTCTGTGCCTCTTGGTGGTGAGAGCATCTATTTTGTTGCTGCTGAATTCCTTTGCTGAAATCAAAATCCTGCTTCTTCCAACTGCCAGTGTGGACCAAAGATCAGCAGCTGAACGTAGACATATTTTTTTCTTTGAGCTACTAACTTACAAAAAAAACCAACACAGGGGCTGGAGAGATGGCTCAGCGGTTAAGAGCACCCTCTGCTCTTCCAGAGGACCCGGGTTCGATTCCCAGCACCCACATAGCAGCTAACAACTGTCTGTAGTTCCAGTTCCAGGCAAATACCAAGGCAAATAAATAAATAAAGTTTTTTTAAAAAAAAAAAAACCAACACAGAGACTGATTATTAATTATGAGAGTTCAGCTTTAGCTTAGGCTTCCTATAACTTAAATATACTCATATTTCTTAGTCTACGTTCCCTAACATAACTTGGTTACCTTTACTCTGCACCCTCTCTGACTAGTGTCTGACTAGTGTCTCCTGTAGTGAGGTGAGGTTCTGGTACACATTTGCCCCTCCGACTGGTTTAATAAAATGCTGATTAGCCAGAAGGCAGACAGGAAGTGTAGGCCGGGCTACCAGACTAAGAAAACTCTGAGAATAAAAGAGCAGAGCAGAAACACCAAGAGACACCAGCAGATGCAGAGGAAAGAAGACAGCCATGCTGCTCCAAGAAAAAGTGCCAAGGCACATGGTACTTTTTTTTTTTTAACTTTATTTATTTGCCTTGGTGTTTTCCTGGAACTGGAACTACAGACAGTTGTGAGCTGCCATGTGGGTGCTGGGAATCGAACCCGGGTCCTCTGGAAGAGCAGACGGTGCTCTTAACCGCTGAGCCAACTCTCCAGCCCGGCACATGGTACTTTTAACTAATTAAATAAAAATAGATTAAAATAAAAAAGAGCTAGCTAACAATATGTCCATTGGTCAATCAGCATAAAATTAATTTAATATAAGCCTTTATGTGATTATTTGAGACCAAAAAGTAATGGGGCTGTGAATGAGACTAAACCTTGGAGAGAGGCCAGAAAGGCCAGGGCAAAACCTTCTATTACAGTCTCCCCCGCTCTTCTTCCCAGAGTGTTGTAGAAAGTTTCCCAGGCCCGTTTGGGCCCGGAGTTTGGACCTGGCCCGTGGCGGCTTTTGTCCCCCAAAGAAATGAATCACACGCTTATATTAACTTTATACTGTTTGGCCCATGTCTCAAGCACATTATAGCTCTTTCGTCCTAATTCAACCCATTTTCATTAATCTGGCTGCCACGTGGCTCGGCCCATGGCTCACCTGTGTTCCTTACATGATTCTTCTTCGGTGGTCGGATGGAGACTGACCCTTCTCCTACCTGCCTGTCCTCTGATTCTCCACCCACTTCTACGGTGCTGTGAATAGGCCAAACCAGTTACTTTATTTACATCATACAGAGAACATTTCTACCACACCAGAGTCCTCTCTGTCCCCAGAAGTCCTACCTACCTCTTCCTGCCTAGCTAATGGCCATTCAGCTCTTTTTTACACCAATCACAGTGACACATCTTTACACAGTGTAAAGGGATACTCTACAACAGCTGAACTCTCCCATTACTGCCAAACTGGGATTTCTGAGACTTCCAGCCTCTTGGATCAAGCAACAAGAGTTCTCAGCCTCTGCTGTATGCAGAAATCTCTTGTGAAACAACGAAATTTGTACTGTGCATGCCAACCTGATAAATCCTCTTTTGCAAAACCCGATAGAGGTCAGAAAATTAAGAATGAGGTAACTAAAATTTAAAAGAGGCAACACCACGTCTGGAGGCACGTGCCTGAAATCTCAACAGTAGAGAGGCTGAAGCAAGATGATTACCATGAGTTTTAGGACTACATAGCAAAACACTGTTTAAAACAAACAAACAAAACAAGCTAAGCATGACATGATGGCATATACCTTTAATCCCAGCACTTAGGGGGCAGATGATGATTGATCTCTAAGTAAGCTCTAAGAGGGACTTCATCTCAAAGAAAAAAAAAAAGAAGAAGAAGAAAGAGAGAAAAAGAAGAAGACTAGAGAGATGGCAGTTAAGAGCACTGGCTAGTATTGCAGAAGAGCTAAGATAAGTTCCCAGCATCCACATGGCAGCTCACAGCCAACCATAACTCCAAGAAGTCTCATGCGCCTCTTGGCCTCTACCTGTACCAGGCAAGCAGGTGAAGGTGGTGCACAGACAGACATATGCAGGCAAAACTTGTGTATATATGTATGTGTGCACATATATGATTATATTATGTGATGTAAATTTTATATATTAATTATGGCTAAAGGCACAGCTCCAGAGCCCTGCATTCATGAAACCCATGGGTTGATTTTACAGCACTACATAAAATCAAGAATAGTGGCACATGACTATTTACAGGTCCAAAGGAAACTCTAATTCCCCATGCTCCAAAAGAGTCCAAATACTCAGAAATGAGCTGAATCTGTACTATAGGAGAATTTCTTTTAGAGAAAAGCTGGCATTCCTAAGGAACTTGTAAAGCCAGTGTCCCTCTACCAAAAGAAGCCACTTTCTTAAGCTCTGGCAGAGGCCATGTGACACCTACGAGCATATCCAAGTGTGTGCTGGTGTCACAGAGCAGTGCTGGGAACACATCTACGTGCTCCACATTCCAAAGTCATGCTAGCATCCCAGCCCTGGTCACCTTCCCCGTCCGAATTCCCTTCCCAGGCTGCTCGTTCTCCTTCTAGCCTCACTATCACTGCCATGCTTATTCTCACATGCTATACTCTACCTTTGCATCTCTCCCTTTGACTCTGGTGCTTCCTGCTATGCTCCCCTCTCTCGCAGATGGCCCTGGCCATGTCCAGTCTGTTAGCCAAGTTCAGTCTACATTTTTCTCTCTGCTCTGGACTCTCCCAGGTGCCCCTGGCTCTTCTCCCTTTTAAACTACAACAAAACTTTCCCATTCATCACACCATGGAGTGGTTGTTAGGATCTTGTGTGATCTGGCATGATAACAAATTACCTGGTTATCTGGCGGCAGGTGTCTATAAAAGGGGAGGCCTCGAGCCCTATCTATTCAGGGGCTCCGGAGGCAGTGGCAGGTGGCAGGAAACTTAGAAGTTGTTTCTACATAAAAGAACTTTATTATGATGAAAGAGGAATATAATGATAACAGAGAAAGGGAAGAGGAGAAGAGGGAGGGGGAGGGAGGGAGGGATAGGAGCATTCCTGGGAGAACAAAGGGCGTGGCTTCCCGGACTAGCTGTGCTCACTTCATGAGTTTATACACCCATGTATAAACTGCACTTATACACATTTATACTCACATGCACTCAGGAAATGGAGGTAAGAGAATTACAAGTCCCTTGGCTACGATGCAAGCTGAGTTCAAGATTTGTCATCCGTAAATTTGTATCAGGAGATATAATAATAATTGTTAAATTAAAAATTACTTAAATAAAATTATACAGGGGGATATATTGAGATCACTGTAGAATTAAGACAAGAATTTGGGATTTTCTGTATCTATCTAGGGAGCTAGTAGTCTCAGCTCATACTTCTCTGACAAAGTTAAATTTTTGCTAGGTTGACACCCAAAATAGTGCTGTTCAAACAGTCCAAGAAGTAAACACCTTAGACAGCAAGATAGAACAGGAAGTGAGGGGAGGGGTGTTGATGTACAACAGGAAGTGAGGGGGAGGGGTGTTGATGTACAACAGGAAGTGAGGGGGAGGGGTGTTGATCTACAACCCTCGGGCCTGAGTCATAGGAAACCTCAGGTTAGACCTCCAGCTCCATTTAAACCAACAACAGAAACAAATAATGCAGGTGTGGTAAGAGTCTATAATCCTTTCACTTGGGAAGGTGGGAGAAGAGAATCGGTTTCATGTTTATTCTTGGTTTTGTTTTTCACAAGTTTATTCCTAACTACTAAGGATTGGGCTAAATAAAATGGCCACAGAAGCAACAATTGCAGCTGAAAAAGAAGAAAACAAACACAACCCCCCTTTCCCTTCCCCCCTACCCCCAACTGCCTCCATAGCAACCTGGAGGGTGAAGGTGAGAAGGGCCGGGCCACTTAGCAGCCTCTCCTTGATAGGACAGCCCTGCCCCCCCCCAGGGTCTTTGTTTACGGTGCAGAAAGGAAGAAGTAAGCCCCTCATTCCAGTTAAATCTCTGCTGTGCACTGTAAATCGTCAACAACAGGGCAGAGGGTAAGGGATAATCACCACAAAGGAAATTCTCTTTTCCATAATGGTCAGAAAAATACAGAAGGAGCAAGCAGGATTGAGTCCCCGTTGTCTGTGTTGTTCTGCCCCACCCCCATCTTCCCACCCCCAGCCGAGTCCCCACCCACCCCCAGTGGGGAGGAGCTAGGCCTGCTGGCCTGCAAACCACAGGCTCCTGTTTTGTCTTTTTGTTTTCCCGCTGGTTTGTTTCCCTTTGAAGTTAGTGCAGGCTGACCTGGGACCAAACGATCCTGCTCCCTCCGCCTCCCAATCAAGGGGACTATAGCAGGCCTGGTTCTCATCCTTTGGATTATCCTTTCTTCATCTGAAAAAACTGGGGGTTGGGCTAGCTCTATTTCCATGGTTTTATATTAAGATTTCCTGAGGAAGTGATGACTCATTTTTATGAACGCAAGAGAGGAAATAAGAATACCATCGAACAACACTGAGTGTGTGCCAGATAAACAAACTGAAACAGCCTGGGTCTGTCACTGTTCTGCCACTGACAGCTCTGTGACATTAGGCTGACTCTCCTTTCTGACTCTCTGGTAGTAAAGTTGGTGGTTTGCTTTAGCAGCAGCTGTGAAGGTTCAACACATTTTTGCATGCAATGTTGCTTTCCCGTGCATGCAGAGCAGAGCAGGAGGAGGCAGCTATCCTCGGCTTGGCAAATGCCACAAGCAAATCATCTGGAAGGAGAAAGATTTAACTTGCCTCCGTGTTTTGGAGGCTTTGGTCCAGGGTCAGCTGGTTATGCTCAGGTCAAAGGTCTCTGAGGTGTATGGGTTAGAAGAAAGTTTATGCCAACTATCTGGCAGCAGGAACCACAGAGGATGGAGGTGGAGCACATCTTTAAGCCCAGTACTCCATAGGTAGAGACAAGTAAATTGTTGTGAGTTCAAGGCCAGTCTGATCTACTTGGAGAGTTCCAGAAAACCAGGGTTACATAGATGCTGTCTTTAAAAAAAAAAAAAAAAAAAAAAAAACTTTTTAAAAATAATGAATTAAAAATGTCAGCCCTCAAGAACAGGCCTAGTGACTACTCCAATTAGTCCCCAACTCCAGTTTTTTTTTTTTTTTTAACCATCTCCTAATAATGCTGAACTACCAACCTGGAATGCTAGCATTCCAGAAGCTGAAGCTGGAATATTGCTTAGAACTCAGCAGAAAGAATTTGAGACCAGCCTAATCTAGAGAGTGAACCATGTCTCAAAATTATACTCATTATCCAAATGAAGTGAAAGTTACAAAAATTTATAGGCAATTGGAGATTTAAACAATTACAGAACCATTATTTAGGCAAAACCATTTGGTGAGCTGGGAGTGTTGGCTCATGTCTATATTCCCTATCCTCAAGAGGATCAGAAGTTTGAGGCCAATGTGGGTTATGTGGGTGCCAGGCTAGTACCAAGCTAGACATGATTGCATAGTAACACCATGAATCAAAAGCCAAACAACCTGTCCTGGATTGATGGCTCAACAAGAGTACTTTAAAAAACCAGAAGACCAGACCTTGAATCCCAGCACCCATGTAACAAGCTGGTAGAGAACATACCCAAATTCGTAGACACAGAACTCTGAGGGGTGGAGGCAGGAGAATTGCTGGGACTTGCTAGCTTCCTACCCTAGCTGAATAACAAGAGCTCCTGGTTCAAAGAGAAACCCTGCCTCAAAGGAATAAGACTAAGAATGAAAAAGGATGCTAGAACCTTCCTCAGGCATCTGCCTAAACACATACACATACACATACACATACACACACACACTTAAAATTTTATAAATTCAAACAACAGCTGAGAGAATACATAATAGAACCACATCTTCAAAAAGCTTTTGGAACTATATAATAAATCCACCAAAGCCAGGTGGGGGATGTAATTCAGTTAGTAGGGTACCTGGGTAGCACCCCCAAAGCCCTGAGGTCAATCCTTAGCACTAAATAAACTGGGCATGGTGGCAAATGACCATAGTAACCCTAGGAGTCAGAAGGAAAGACAGGAGGCCAGTCTGGACTAAAGAGTATGCCTCAGAAAAAGGAGGAAAAAAAATTGAGAAGAAAAAAAATATATTCTCGATAAATCATTCCTGAGTTTGGCTAACCTCCAGAGGATGAGTGATATCTGATATACAGGCTCAGGGCCACTGCAAACTGCTATCTGAATTTGTAGGGCATTCAAATCTGAGCACAGACAAGTCTGCCTGCAGCCAGCAGGGGGAGACATTTTAGAAAACCAAATGATAAAGCCTTTCTCTGCTGGAACAAAGGAAGTATTGTTGGAGGTGGGGGTGGAAGCACCATGTGAACGACTACTTGCTCAGACATCACAACTGGAATCCAATGCCATCTGAGAATGAATCAAGAACTACTGAGGAGAAAACACAGACTGTCGGGATTACAGGCTTACTTATTGCTATTTCAGGGGCTAAAATGTGAGAGGTCACCCAGTAGCTCAGCACATGAAAGAAACCCTAAAAACAGCAATTACTGAGAGTCAGCCCATCAGAGGAAAAACAAGCTAGGCCGGCCGAGTGTCCAAAGAGCCATGTAGCAGGAAAAGAAGACTCCAGGAAGTAACAGGCTTGTGCCAAGGGAATGGTATTTATTTAATCTGTCTGTTCAACACATATTTATTCCTTGATTTTAAGAAGGTACTGTGCCACAAGCCAGTTGTACAATTTTATCAGACAGGGGATTTAGGGAGCTGAAAGAAGGAGAAAGTGGACAGAAAGCAAACACATCGTGTAGGGTTCTGTGCCGGGGTAGAAAGACCCCAGAAAGTGCAGGAGCTAGACCCACAAGGATTTCCAGAACATCAAACATACCAAAGTGTGAAGGTCCACAAGAGCTAATATGACAAGCAGAAGGTCACAGTAGACACCTGAACTTCAACCTCTCTAGAATCCCAATTAGTGTTCCACATTTTTGAAAATTCTATATATTTTGTGCCTTCCTACAATAATTACTTAGGACTCCTAAAACAAACAAAAACCAATCTAATGGGTGCGTTTACTTCTCTTTCATATCCATTTTGAAGATTGCTGGAGTCCAAACCTACCTGTATCAGAATCTTTCTGACAGAAAGAGGAAGGGAGAGAGGGGGAAGGGAGGGAGGGAGGGAGGAGAGAGGGAGGAAGGGAGGGAGGGAGCAAGGGAGGGACAATTAACTTCCTCCTTCTTGCAAATAAATAGCTCCTGCTGTAACTGGTCTTTTCCTAGCACTCTGTGCTCCACTGACATTAGTTAAAACAGGGCTTTGTGTATCTCAGGCTGATCTTAAATGGTTCATAAAGGGGATGACCTTGAACCTGACCATCAACATGACCATCTCCTGAGTTCTGGGTTGTCCTCACCACCTTTCATTCTGGATTTTAGCTGAGCAGAAAAGGTCTGTGTTCCAGTCTTTGTCTTGAGATTTACAGCTGAATTTCAAATAATTTATTTATTGTTAATCCCATAAAATATTATAGAAGCAAAACATGAATGATCCCCTTTCAATGCCATGTATAGGAATAAGAAAATTTGCACACAAAACAAGCAAAATGAAGGACCTTTAACTAGGTGGCTTTGTACTGGGGCCTGGACAGAAAATCGAGGCTGCTCAGCAGGACTTTAACAACACCCATGTCTTACCTAAATTGGCCAGCAGAGGGCGAAGAGGAAGCCAGGAAGCAGCACATGGAGCCACACCCAGATCATGGTTGCTTATTCCAGTGCCTCTGCATTCTCAAAAATCTCAAAATGAGTTCTTATCAAAGACAAAAGAATAAAAGATAACCTTTTTATTGAGATAACTGCAAAAATACACAACTGGGCATTTTCAAGTGGACAACCTCAATATCATGCGACTTTCTTGTCGAGAGTCCTCAAACCTAAGAAATGCTTACATTTGACACTTTCAGAATTGACAAAAATCACAGTACTGTTTGGCCCTGATTCTATCACATCCCCACTTCGCCTCACCGAATTCTGTGAGTAGTGGTGCCCCACACACACACACACCAGCCAGCCTCCCGCATCCCACAGTTCACACCATCTGATCCAGGGTTAAAATTACAACTGGAAAACCAGAGCCATCTGGTCCTGTGGGTCTTGTGGGCATGGCTTGCTGTTCCCACACTCTTTATGTTGATAAAAGTTAACAAATTATGTTACTTTATATTTAACAAAAGGGAAACAAACCTTAGGTCAGTGATGAAAAATGTATTTATTTCTGGGTTACCTGAGCTTCATTTGAAGGACACATGTTAACTGGTTAGATAAAACTCAGAAATAACTAATATCCTGAAGCCAAAAGGCGTACAACCTAAAACCATTTAAAAAAAAATACTTTAATCTACTTCATGGTATTTTTTAAGGGGGGGAGCACAGGGCGGTGGTGGGGGTGGAGGGGGTGGAGGGGGTTTGCTGCAGGCACTAAATTAAAAGGAGGGAGGGCAAAGTACAGAGGCTGGTTCCGCCCTAACAAAGAGGCAGAAACTGTGTCTCAACTGGCACCAAATCCAGTTCAGGGCGGTTTGAGCCAGTTTCTGAGCTGGATTGAGAACAACAGCCACAGGCTGAGACTTCACTGGGGTGAGATGGAAAATGTAGCATGGATTTCGCAGGCAGAACTGAACTGAGCGGGGACTTGCTGGAACCTAAAGCCAGTTCGTGGAGTGGCAAAGTCAGATGAAATACCAGGCCTGGGGCTGGATCAGTGGCCGACCATGGCAGGAAAAGCTCAGAGTCGGGCCTCCATGAGGAAATCCGGTCCGCATTTTCCCTCTTGCTACTGACTGTAGCCGGTGAGGGAAAAAGGGCCTCAGGGTATCAGTTTTCAGAGAGTTGGCCCAGGCCTTGGGGGGAGGGGAGGATCTCATGACCTACTTAGTTTTCTGCTTGCACTGGGGGTGGGGGTGGGGAGGGATGGAGGAGGGTCTGAAGCACCCAGAGCACTTCACACCCTGCAGTTCACACCATCTCTCTACACATTTGTTTGCAAGTAGTTACAAGCACAAACCACACAATACCCATGCCTATGGAGTACCCGGGTTACGAGTGGACTTGTGCTCCAGTCGTTCAGTAACAATGCATGTGCCTGGTTCGGCCAACATGCTTTCCTTCTGTGTCCCAAAGTGCAGACAGGCTGTACACACCTTGTCAATGAAGCAACAGCAATTTCAGGCGACACTAGACTGATCATTAGGTCCTTGCCTGTTCCCATTGTCCATCGGCCCCACCCAGAGTGCTTCTGGGAACAATCTGTCACCTCGCAGAGCTGTGATCCACAGCTGCGTAGGGTGTGCACATCCTGTGGCCAAGTTCAGTTCAGAGGCTTCCCAGGCAGCTCCCACCCCTACCCCCTAGAAATCTTAAAGGGCTTTCGATAATTTGAGAACCTAGTTAATGTCCAGGTCAGCTTCATTTGGGAAGAAGCAGACAGGAGAAGGGGGAATTGGATTCCATCTCCTTGAGTGTTCCCAAATGGTTAGAATCTTCCAGAGTCAGCAAGACTCCGGAGACTTAGAGGCCAGTCTGCTGTGGACCGTGGGGGCGGGGTGCCCTGGAACTCCTTTGTTGGGTCTGTGGGGGTCAGAAATCCCCTGAGATGTTGAGGGAGAAGAGCCCTCCAGGCTGAAACGTTGAGATGCCGGTTCATTCTGTTAATCTTAGACCCATGGAGGACTGTTTGAACTCAGCTCATTTTGCAGTATTTATGTGTGACATTTGAAGTATGGCAGACATGTTCTACTGATGCTTATTACACAAATAATCGAGCAAGTACTTTTATACATAAATGCCAGTATCTATTATATATGAGCTGGTACGGAACCTACTTAGAAGTGTTGGTTGGGAAAGAATGGCTGATTTATGTGAACATGCAATATGCTAAAGTGAGATTAGCACAAGAAATAATTATAAGCTCCCACATAGAACCTTATATTTCACTTTATATCTTATGTTTGCCTAGCCACTGTACATCCTTCAGAAGGGATTGCGGCTCCCATTTTAGAGATGAGCACGCTGAAGTTCGAAAGGCTTATGTAAGTGTCACTGATCTCTAACCTTGCGGAGAAGGATACTGGCTCCAAAGTCCGTGCTTTTAATCTGACACCGTAAAGCCAGTAGGTGTTATGTGCTTGTCAACCCTTCCAAAGCGCCTACTGTGTGACAGTCTACTCTGGGCAGAGGCCATGGGCGTGGTGACGGGATGCTGATTAAAAAGAAAAATGGTTCCTGCCTTCAATAAGCTTTCAGTCTACTGACTTTTGTTTCGAGAAAAATTCATTATGTTTTCTGACTCAAAGGCCATCAGGGGAATTGGAATTTGCAGAGCTTTCCCGTGCTGTGCTGGGTGGGAGGAGCCCGGGAAACCGAGAGTGACCCGGTAACAGCAGGCTGTACAGGCTGTCAGGCTGCCTGCCTGGAAATGGGCGGGGCCAGGCCCCGGGGAGCTGTTGCTATGGCAACTCAGCCTGTTTCCAGAACAATGTCTTCCAGCAGGAAAACCTCTCCCAGAGCCTCCCCTGCGTAATCGACCAAAGGCACAAAGGGCTTCATTCTGATGAGGTTCTCCGCACGAGGCCAGAACAAAGGCAGGCATTTGTTGCCTGGGCCCTGTCTTTGTACTGGGCGGAGCCAACATCCACCGAGCACGATGACTTCGCTTGTTTTCGAGGCCTCTTTCTTTCCTATCACAGTTCCTGTCATTTCGGTTTAGCCCCATTTTACAGATGCAAGATCAACAAAGGTGAAGAGGCCCAATGTCTAGATCCTTAAAAACCCCAGGACTCTTCAAATGATGGGGAGCTGGGAGCCGCCTTTGCCTGTTTTGGGACAGGGCTTTCCAGTCGTGGTGAAGGGAGAGGCCCTGTTCACATTCTCGGGGACCCTGGGACTCGGTGGCTGTCCCTGGACTCTGCAGGGCCAGCTCTCCCGGGACTGCTGCCCGCCCCTCCCCCACGCCGCGCCCCGCCCCTCCCCCACGCCGCAGCCGCAGCCGGAAGAGGAACGCGGAAGGCTCGGCCGCCCCCGCCCTGCGGGCCCCAGAGCCAGCTGGTTGAGAAACTCTGGCTCACAGCCTGAAAAAAAGACAGCCTACTGGCGCCTGTACTCCTCCAGGCCACCGAGTGTCTACATCCTGTGCACTGAAGGTTGTCACCACCTCTGCTGAGCCAGGGGGGACCTCCCTGAAACTGAGCACAGGGACAGTCTCCAACCCTCAAGACCAGGAACACTGACAGCTCTAAGTAATATCCAAAAATGTCTACGCCTACAAATAATGTAAATATTTAAATTATGTGGACCAGAAGGAATGTGATTTCCAATAGTTCATCTTACTAAAAATCTTGCCCTCAAGATAAATGGTCGTTCACACATGTAATCCCAGCACACTCAGATGCTAAGGGACAAGGATTGTCAAGAGTTCCAGGCCAGCCTGGGCTACACAGCTAGACCGTCTCGAAGAACGTCCTTTCGCCCGACAGAAAAACATGAAAGGAAAATACTGTTGTTTCCCCCCAGTAACACTTACAAGGCTTCAAACAATAATTTCCACCCAGTCCTTAGGGATTTCCTTGCTCTAAAGTACTTACTGGTAAGAAATGTTCCCACCCAGTCTCAGAGAAGAATTGAGACCCACTCCCTGAGAGCCTTCAAATCGCATTCATTGGATGAAGTATTGATACTAAATTAAACCCTTACACAGTGGCCCACACTGGCTGGGGGGGGGGGTGGAGGAAGGGGGAGGAGAAGAGGGAGATGAGGGAGGGAGGGAGGGCTAGAGGGAGGGAGGAAGCAGGGCAGAGGTGATAAAGTGTGTTGTTAAAAGCTAGCCTAAGCCCATACAGGGCGTTTGAGACCAGCCTGCACTAAATGGCTAAACCCTGGCTTGCTTGGGCTTCCCAAAATTACATTTTAACAAATAGTTTATCTAGCTTCATGTTTGCATATGTGAACTTAGGGGTAACCTTTATTCTTTCTTAAACTCACAAGAATTTAGCTGAGGGAACACATCAACTTTCAAACCTTATCTGACTTTTTCCTTCCTGGGGATGGGTAGGGGAGCCTGATGAGGAAGGACCCCAGGACTCTGGCACCTGCTAGGTAAGCACTCCACATCTGAGCTTCAACTCCAGCCTAGAAATGGATCTTCATAGTGGAGTCTGAAGACTGCTATATTATAGGCAGTTCTTACAGAAAAATGTCATCACTGTTCCTTGGGCTTAAGTCCTATAGCATCCTCCTCCAGCTTCCCGACACCGTGGTACTAATTACCATGCTGGCCTTGTAGTTTTAACAACCACAAACAAAGCAGAGAATGTTGATGTGGGATGTCTTTCTGTAAGCTGTGCATATCATTTGTTAATAAAGAGACTATTTGGACCTATGGCAGGGCATCTTAGAAGGAGGTGGGAAATCTGAGCACAGATAAACGGAAAGGAGGGCAGAGTCAGGAGAGACATGATCCAGCTGCCCAAGAAGCAAGATGTGAGGAAATAGGTAAGCCACAGGCCATGTGGCAAGACAGATTAATAAAAATGGATTAAATTAAGACACAAGCGGTAGCTAGCAATATGCCTGAGCCAAGCAACATGGAATTAATATAAGCATCTGAGTCATTTTGGGGGGCTAAGCAGCAGCAGGTAGGTCTAGACCTTAAGACTAGGCCAGGCCAGAAATGTCTACACCAGAATGTTTTCAATAAACCAGCACTGTGTAGACGGGACTTGGTGGTACAGGCCTATAGTCCTGCATTCTCTAGGTGGAGGGATCCCAAGAGTTCAAGGTCTTCTTCAGCCTGGGATACAAGGTGTGTGACTGAGGTGACTGTAAAGTCCTGTCATAGCAGTGACTCATTTATTAATAATGTCCTTTGTGCAGTTCATTTGTTCCTGTGCTGTTGGCCCCACATTTTCCGTTCTAAAGAAAAGCTGCACCAAGTGATTAAAATGGTAACTGCTAAATAATATTTCTTTGGGTTTATAAACCCAGCATGTCAGGTGACCTTCAAGTAGCATGAAAATCATCTTTAGTTCTAGTTATCAGCTAGCACAAAACTTGACCCTTGCTATGAACTTGCAAAACAGTGATGTGTTTGTTGGGATGCTCAGGTCAAAAAGAAACACAAACGCTGTTCATCTCATAACTGTCCTCTTACTTTCTCATTGAATCTCCCATTCCTTTGTGCCAAAGTTATTTATTAAATAAAGTACCTCCATCCCCCAAGATAGTTTTGCAGGGTGCCAACTCTGCAAAATTAGCTAATCCCTACCACTTTTTCTCCAGCACTTATTTTGAATTCTGTGGAGGTGAGTATGTTTGCATGGGGGTATGTGCAAGAAAATATAAGTGTCTGAGGAGGCAGAGGCATCAGATCCCCACGCTGAGGGTTGTGAGCTGCCTGATGCGGCTGCTGGAAACTGAACTTGGTCCTCTGGAAGAGCAGCAAGTGCTCTTAATTGAGGAGCTAGCTCTTCAGCCCCAAATGAACCACCCGTTGTCTCTCATGGGGAAGTACTAACTTTGCCATGGAGGGTAGATACCATTTGACAACAGTAAAGTTGTGGGCATGTAACAACAAGCAGAGAACAAAGGGACTGTTAGCCTCCCCAAGGAGGCAGCCATGCAGGCTTCTCTTGCTTTAGGTCAAAACTCATGAAAGACCCACACCACTCCTTTTATTTTTACTTTTAGCCACAGGGTTTCATTATGTACTCCTAACTGACCTAGAATTTGCTGGGCAGACCAAGCTGGTCTTGAATTTTCACTAATCCTCTTGTTTCTGATTCCTAGGTGCTAGGATTACAGTCTAGCTACATCATGCCTGGTGAAATCCTACCCTTCAAAACCAGTGTTATTGATACCTTCATGAGAGTAGAGCCCCAGGAGCGAATCTAATTACTGTTCCCTGGGTCCCACATTCCAATAACTTTATTACCCCCACTGAAGCCATGTAATAGACCAGATTTACAGAGTGAACTTGAGGAGGGTCCCAGCCTCAGCCCTTCTTACTGCCTTAGACTTAACCAGTGATGTTCACCAAATGTTTTTTGAATTCCCAGTTTTAGGTCACAACATAATATTGTACTGTCTCACTGCCTGACCTCATTGAATTTCTTTTGCTGTTGGTTTTTCAAGACAGGGTTTCTCTGTATAGTCCTTCTTGTCCTGGAACTCACTTTGTAGACAAGGGTGGCCTTGAACTCAGGCCTGCCTGCCTGAATTCTGGGATTAAAGGCACATGCTACCACTTTCCAGCTCCTCTTTGAATTTTAAATAAAACTATGTGTCATTTCAAAGAAGGCCTAAGAACCAATAAGCAATATCTGGCTTTCCCACTCTGTTTATTATGGATATTAGTAGAGCCAGTATGCAGAAGACTCAACAGGTATACAGTGCCGAGAAAGAAGTCAAGTTGTCAAGTCTTATATGCAAAACAACCCAGAATGCTTGATGAAGTCATGTAATATCTCCTCCCAACCAGACTTCTTTCCTAATGGAAGCCACTGTCCTCTGCTCTTTGCTTCAGCAGGAGCTGATCCCAGCTCCACCCCTAAGGGGTGTGCTTTGTTTAACATAAACCAATCACTACCAATGCTTCTGTAATTGCAACAGGACCCAAATCTGCCTGATGAAATGCAAGAAATGAAAGGGTTGCTCAGAAGTTTCAGTAAACTTGAGAAACATCAGGCTGTTGCACCTAGGGAAGCAATAGGCTAACTGTAGGTCTTCAGCTCCCCCTCCTCTCCTTCAAAGTCAGTCCCGGAGTCTCATTCCCAGTTTGTCAGCAAACCACCTGCTGTAGCTGACTCCTCTTATCTGCTCCATCTCCAGAGATCACACAGATCTTCTCCTCCAACCTTCCTTTACACCCAGCCCACAACTCCAGTAGGCATTTCCTGGGACCCTAACCAGCCACACCTGCCAAGGAAGCAAGTGGGCTAACAAAGCAGGAAGGTTGCCTTAAGGTCTTTACTCTGCCTCTTCTCATCAAATCCAATTCCCCAATCCTGTGTCTGGTTCTATAGTAGACTAGAGTTGTGGACTTTCCCACTCTAACCCTAACCCTAACCCCATTACTAGGGGACTAAGAAGATTGGTGAAATGTCTTCTTCTCTCCTATGGATCCCTCAGCATACCCACCCCTAGGCCAGCTCTGTTTCAAAGTGTCAGCTCCTAATACTTAGAAATACATTTTATGCTTGGGAGGCAGAGGCAAGAAGATCTCAGAGGCCAGCCTGATCTTTAGAGCAAGTTCCAGGATACCCAGGCCTACACAGAGATACTCTGCCTCAAAATAAATAAATAAATAAATGAAATCAAAGAAGAAAATTTTACTAACCTAAAATAGATGCCTATCAAGTTATACAAAATATACAAAACACCAAATTGACTTGATCAGAAAAGAAATTTCCCCTGGCAAATAATAAAACACCCATCAGAATTACTATAGTAACGCCTGACTTCTCAATGGCGACTCTACAAAGATAGAGCTTGAAAAGATGTTCTACAAGTGCTAAGAGACCATAAACGGCAGCCCAGATGATCACACTTTCAATCACAATAGACAGAGAAATTAAGACATTCAATGATAAAACCAAATCTAAGCATTATCTACAAATCCATCTCTATAGAAGGTGCTAGAAAAAAAACTCCAACCTAAAGAGGTTAGCCACATCAAAGGAATAAATAATCACAGACCACCAAATTAGAAGAGGGGAAACAAGCACACACACCACCACCACAACAACAGCAAAATAAGAGGAATATCTTGCAGAATGTTATTTTAAGTTGTGTTACTTTTGCTTGTACTGCATTTGTTTCGCTCTCTGAAGCTGTGATTCTTTTTCTGCCTAAAATACCTGATGATGGATGGTCTAATAACTGCACAGCCAATACCAAGGCAAGAAAGGATAGGCAGGGCTGGCAGGCAGAGAGAATAGACAGCAGAAGACATCTGGGAAAAGGAGATCAAGGAGAAGAGAATAAGAAGGAGGAGGGACTCCAAGGACCAAGGAAAGAAGGAAGCAGCCACCCAGTCACACAGCAGAGTAAGAAAGATGACAAGCAAGGGAGGTAAACGCCCACAGGCAAAAGATAGGTGGGATAATCTAAAGTTAAGAAAAGCTGGCTAGAAGTAAGCCAAGTAAAGGCTGAGCATTTATAATTAAGAATAAGCCTCCATGTGTGATTGATTTGGGAGCTGGGTGGAGGCCCCCCCCCAAAGAGCAAAGAGCAAAAATAACCAACAGCAATTTGGCATTTCAGTGTGGAGTTAGAGAAAAAGAAAGAGAACAATAGGACTCAACAAATACTGTTCACTGACATCTCTCAATACAATGGACTCAATTTCCCAATAAAAGACACAGAGTAACAGAATGGATGGGAAAATAGGATCTATCCTTCTGTTGTATCCAAGAAACAAACCTTAGCATCAAGGGTAGACACCTGAGGATAACAGAATGAAAAAGGATATTCTAAGAAAAATGACCTAAGAATCCAGCTGGTGTAGCCATTTCACTATCTGACAACAGTAAGTCAGTAGAAACTGGGAAGAGGGAGACACCATATACTCATGGGAGGAAATGCATACTAAGAGGACACTGCAAAATTTTTACCGGGTTTTTCAGAACAGAGCTGGTGGTCTGAAGAAAGTCCAACTACAGAAAAATGTTGGAGCTGCAGAGATTATATATCAAATAAATCTAAGATATATTTACAGAACATTTCATCTAAACATTGCAAATGTAATTATTGTTAATTATTCTTATTGCATATGATCTCATTTGTTAAAGTTAGTAGCTTTCCTTTCTATTTAGACAATACCTGATAATTGTTCTTAAGTATATAGTTTTACTATGTTAGAATTAAAACCTTTCTTTTTATTTAGACAAAAAGGAGGGAATGTTGGGGAATAATCTTCTTATACTATAAAATGTGTCACTAGGGTTAGTTTAATAAAAAAGCTGCAGAGCTAATAGCTAGGCAGAATTTCCAAGCACAGAGAATGTTGAGAAGGGTAGAAAAATGTAAGGAGACACAGAGGAAGCAGAAAAACAGGATGGACAGTACATAGTTGAGGTAAATGAGGCTGGGGCAGCACACTGATTAATAAAAATGGGTTGATTTAAATTATAAAAGCTAACAAAAAACAAACCTAAGATAAAGGCCAAGCTTTCATAATTAATAATAAATCTCCCTGTCATGGTTTTTGAGCAGGCAGGTGGGACAGATAAAGTCTCCCTACATATTTTTTTGTGTGTTTGGATTGCTTCATACTGTCTTAAGGTAGGGAGCAACAGCATCTCTCGGGGACCCTGAGAAAACTGAGATGTTGGTTGAGTCCTGAAAGCCAGCTGTTGGCTAGTCTTAGTGTGCTGAAAAAATGTGGGGCTTATCTAAAGTTCTGGCTGGAGTAATCTGTTGAAGCTATGCCATCTCAGCCAGCAGTCTTGAAGCTGTTCTGTGTGGTAATATTTTGTGTATTTTCTAAGAAATAAAGCTGCCTAAAGATCAGAGGACAGAGCCAGCCCAGGGTTAGCCTAGAGATTAGGCAGTGGTGACACACACTTTTAATTCTAGCACTCAAGAGGAAGAGATCTGTGTGGATCTCGGTGACTTCAAGGCCACCTTGGACTATCTGATATTAATCCAGTCTAGAGGAGAAACAGAGCCAGGCAGTAGTGGCACACACCTTTAATCTCAGAACTAGGAAGGTTAGGACAAAAAGTGATATGGCTGGGCAGAGAAAGGAATATAAGGTGGGAAGAGACAGAAATGTGACCCTTTCTTCCCTTCCCTTTTGGCTGAGGACTCAGAGACACTTAGTCTGAGGATTTGTGAAGACAGGATCTTTCCCTTTTGGCCCTAGGATTCATTAATGGTGAGAAGTTTCTCTAGTGGCTTGTTCTTCTGCTTTTCTGATCTTTCAGTGTTAACCCCAATATCTGGCTCTAGGTTTTTATTATAAGACCAATTAGGAGTTGTACAACAGTTCTTCTGGATGCAGAACTTTGAGGAAACTGCAATAGAGGCATTTTAAGATGCTGGATCATCTGGGCCACCTGTTTTCATTGGTATTTGGTCCTGTTATTTTGAAAACACACAAACTTTCAAAGATAACACATATATCTGCATTAACATGAGTATGGGCTATGCATTGAACACAAGCTGGCCAAAGTTGATTTTTTGTTTTATGCTTGAGCAGGTAACATATGCATCACATGACTTATAGTTTTACTAGGTTTATTCCATTATGTCTGCAGTCAGAATTTTCAGGTCTCCTCTGTTTAAACCCGATCCTTTTTAACCTTGAAAAAATCTACAGCCTTTTCTTTCTGTGGAAACAAAAGCATAACCTCTTCCCCAAAGCAACATATTTTTTTACTTCCATTTTAAAGTTAAGGCATTCCTAAAGTATCTAGGCTGGTTAAATTTAGCAGTCCCTTTCATAATCCAATGCATCTCAGCACCTGTCATTCTCTGTTCATTAACATCCACAAAATTTAAAATTAACAAAGTACCATATAAGGTATAAACTCCCTGTGTTTATATGTCCCATCTTCAGATGGATTAATTTTTTTATATTACTTTACTCTCTTTTAAAGATTTTATTTTTAAATTATTTCTGTGACATGTATACCCATTTTTATAACTTGTTTTAATTAATTTTTATTAATCATGGTATTGCCCTTCTTTACCTTGCCTATGTACTATTTATTCTGCTCTCCTACTTCCTCTGGGTCTCCTTGAGTCTCAACCTTTCTTTTTTCCAGTGTCCTCTGTCCTTGGGAGTCCTGCCCAACTGTTGGTTGTTCAGCTTTTTATTAAACCAGTCCTTGAGACACATCTTTACAGTGTAGAAAAGATTATTCCATAAGAATGTACCTTATTCTCAGCACCTCTTGGAACTTTTTCCAAAACTGACCACATATTTAGACATAAAGCAAATCTCAACAGAACAAGAAAATAAAAATAATACCTTTAATCCTATGTGGATTGAAGATGGATTACAGCAACAGAAAACAGAGAATACTAACAGATTTATGGTAACTGAACAACTCACTACTTACTAAAATGGATCAAGACAAAAATTAAGAAAGAAATAAAATAGTTTCTAGTATTTAATGAAAATAAATACATAAATTGCCCAAACATATGAGACACAATGAAATTGGTTATAAAAGATAAATTCATAGTACTAAGTGCCTACAAAAAAAAAAAAGGAAAGACGTTATACTGATAACAGTATAGCATCTGAAAACTCTTTAACAAAAGGAAATCACACACAAAATAAGTAAATGGCAAGAAATAATTAAGCTCAGGCTGAAATTGATAAATAGAAACAGTAACAACAAAAATTACAGAATATCAATGAAACAGAGAGTTAGTTCTTTGATAAAATCATCAGGAATGTTACACTTTATCCAAATTAACTAGAAGGTAAAGAGAGTTAGTTTCCTGCTGAAAGCAAATACACACTATTAAGGCCACAGGAGAGTTTGTTTAAGAGAGAGTTCCCAGGCCGGTGCAGAAACAGAGGAGCAGAACAGCAGGAAACAGAGAGAGGCCCAAGCATGCATGCACAGACTCTTTTAAGAGAAGGGGCGTGTATGAGTATGTGTCATGTGTCTAGGGAGGTGCTTCTGTACACAATGCTGCAGGGTTTATGCAGCCACGCCCAGGGGTGTGCCTCCGTACAAGGTGCATCCAAGTTGGCTCAGCTATGTGGAATGCCAGGAATCCTTACAGAGAGAGAAATCCAAGTTAACAAAACTAAACATGAAAAGAGGGACATAGGTCACTCTTCAACCAGAATCATGGTGTTCTACTTCACGAGCAGCAGTGTTAACTCGTCTACTTACACTATCTACATGGGAAAGGATGAATATGAAAGTGAAGATCTGATAAAGTATGGCTGGCCTGAAGACATTTGGTTTCACGTGGACAAACTCTCTTCGGCTCATGTATACCTTTGATTACAAAAGGGAAAGAAGATAGAAGACATTCCAAAGGAGGTTCTGATGGACTGTGCCCACCTTGTGAAGGCCAATAGCATTCAAGGATGCAAGACGAACAACGTTAATGTGGTATACACGCCATGGTCTAACCTGAAGAAAACAGCTGACATGGATGTGGGGCAGATAGGCTTTCACAGACAGAAGGATGTAAAGACTGTAACAGTGGAGAAGAAAGTAAATGAAATCTTGAACCGATTAGAAAAGACCAAGTTGGAGAAGTTTCCAGCAGAGAAAGAAAGCCGAGACCGAGAAGAAAGGAACGAGAAAAAAGCCCAGATTCAGGAAATAAAAAGGAAAGAGAAAGAAGAAATGAAGAAGAAAAGGGGAATGGATGAACTTAGGAGCTACTCATCACTAATGAAAGCTGAGAATATGTCCTCAAATCAAGATTCTGATGAGTTCATGTGAGCTGAGCAGAGGACCCTCGGAAGACATGAATGTACAGACCATTACAGATCTTTTGATTTCATCCGTGTTCTGAATTACAGAAACCAACCAACCAAAATTCTACCTTCAATCTACATAGACAGCATTCATTTTGGAGCTTTTTTTTAAAAAGTCATTCTTTTTGCTAATGAAAAGAACAGATGTGTAATATAGTTGAATTTGAAGACAACTTATAACTTTAGGAAAAGAAAAATATTTTTGGCAGAACACACGTCAGTACCTCATGAAGGCTGTCTGCCTTTGCTCTTGAGATAGACATTTGAGTAGACCAACTCTGGAAAGTGTTTTTGTGACTGTGGTCTGTCCTAGAAAAAGATATCATGAAATATGTTTCCTTTTCCTAAAATGTCTCTGCTTCTGTGAAGACTGTCGGTGGGTTTCTCGGTAGGGTCCCTGATGACGATTTTCTGATTAGAAGAAGGGTCTATGAGTTTTGAAGACTGGTAGTGCTTAAGACTTGGATTTCAGTATGGAAAAGTTCTCTCCTATTGGTATCAGAGTAGCTAGCCCAGCTCTTAGCATACTCCAAGGGTCATGTTCTCACTGCTCAGCATTGTGACTACACAGTTGATCTTAACCGAGGTTAGAAACTTATTTCCTGAACCACAAGTCACCCCAGCCACAGATGTTACAGTGCGGCTCTGAAGTCATTGCTCTGTGTGGAGGGAAACAGGAGGGGTGCCCTGCGGCAGTGTGAGTGACAGGTTGTTTGCCTCGTTTTTTGTCTTGACTAGATCATGAAACAAAAGTCCACAGTGGATTGTGAGTTTTGCAGAGAATCAAGCATTTTCTTAGTCAGCAAGTCATCTTGTGGATATTTGTAGATATTTAGTAAATCCTGGGATATCAGAGAGATCACACAGTCAAATCCTAGGCAGACAACTCAAGAAATCCTTGATCGTTGAATACAAGGATAAACAGCTGAGTCAGTCACACACACCTTTAATCCCAGCACAGGGAAAGCCAAGAGTGGTAACCAACATCTTTTATCCCATAACTCCAGAGACAGAACTTCTTCTGTTTCTGTGAGTTCAAGGCTACACGCCTTTAATCCTAACCTAGACGGGATAGGGTATATAAGGGTTCATAGAAACCCAGAAGAAACAGATGACTGACAGAAGTGACAAGCAGAAGAGACCAGGAGTGAGGCTGAGAAAGTTGCAAGACAGTTTGGTGAGAATTGACTGTGGTGTTTTCTCTCTCTGATATTTCAGCATTATTAAATATCTAACATATATCCACATTATCTGTTTCCTTACTTTGAGATAATATTTATTTTGAACTATAACCCGGGAGCTGTAGGCTGGGTGACTTCCGTGGAGCATTGGTACTAGTCTGACCCACCTGCTGTCAAGTAGATACATTTTTATTACAGTGTTTAAGGGAACCCTGTAGAGACAGCAGACAAAGAGAAGACAGCAAAGCCTTCAGTGATGTGGCATGCAGATCCATACTTTAACATACCACACAGTGCCCACAGCACTGGGGTGCTGAGCCAGCAGAAATGATTTCTTCAGCAAATGTACCAACTGTCATCACTGAAGTATGAACATGATGCCGCCTGGCAAGTTGAGTATGAGTTGAACTGGAAATTTTCCTGAGGTATATCAGCCAAATTTGAGGGGAGCCAGCACCAGAGGGTGTGTGTATGTATGTGTGTGTGATATTTAAACTGGAGTTCTGTGATTTTAAAAAATTATAATAAAGTATCATTTTCTATCAGAAAAAAAAGAGGGACATAACAACAGACACCTAGGAAATCCAGATAATCATAGGACATACTTTAAAATCTGGAACTCCACCAAACTGAAAAATCTAAAAAAAAAAAAATAGATTATTTTTTAGATACATACCACTAACCAAAGTTGAATCACGATCAGATAAACAATTCAAATAGACCTATAACTCCTAGTGAAATAGAAGCAGTCACTGATATTCTCCCAAGCAAAAACAAAATAAAATAATAAAGCTCAGAGTCAGAAAGTTTTATTGTAGAATCACAACAAACTATTAAAGAAAAATTAGTGTCAATAGTTCTCAAATTATTCCACAAAGTACAAATAGAAGGAACATTGCCCAATTCATTTTATGAGGGCACAGTCTCCCTGATACTCAAATTATATAAAGACCCAACAAAGAAAGAGAATTACAGAAAAACTTCCCTTATAAACCTAGATATTAAAATTCAATAAAAAGACTTGAAAACCAAATCTAAAAACAGATTAAAAAGTATCGTCCACCATTGTGTAGGTTTCATCCTAGAGATGCTTGGATGGTTCAACATATACCATATAAAACTGAAAGACAAAAACCACATGATCATCTCATTAGATTCAAAAAAGATCTTTGACAAAATCTAACACTGATTCATGGTGAAAGTCCTTTGGTAAGTTATGAATATATGTACATCAACATGATAAAGACAATTTACAGCAAGCCCATAACTAACATCAACTAAAATAGAGAGAAACTCAAAGCAACTCCACCAGAAATCAAGAACAAGACAAGGTTGTCCATTCTCTCCTACTTATTTACAGTACTTCAAGTCCTAGCTTGAAGTAGGACAATTGTACAAGAGAAATCAAGGGGATACAAATGGGAAAAGAAGCCCAAGTATCTTTATTTTCAGATGATGATAGTTACTGCACAAATCCTAATTGTTATTACAATAAAAACCTGGAGCCAGATACTGGGACAATTCTTAAATATCAGAGAGACAAAGGAACAAGCCCTAGCCAGCTCTCACTACTCTGAATCCTCAGGTTAAGAGGGGTAGATCCTGTCTCCATGAATCCTCAGACTGAATAAGGAAAGTGAAGGGAAGCACAAGATTGAAATGAAAGGGAAGTACAAGGGCTGAGCTCCTGTCTCTTCTCACCCTATATTCCCTTCTCTGCCCAGCCATATCACTTCCTGTTTCAACTTTCTAGTACTAGGTTTAAAGGCATGTGATCCCAAGGGCTGAGTCAGCACTGCCTTGAACTCACAGAGATCCAGGTAGATCTCAGCCACTGTCTGACCTCTATGGCTAACTCTGTGGCTCTAATCTTCAGGCAATCTTTATTTGATACACAGTATATCACCAAAGATAGTACGTATAAGTGACCCTGAAAATTCCACCAAAAAACTACAGCTCATAAACACTTTCAGAAACATAGCAGACTACAAAATTAACACAAAAAATCAGTAACTATTCCATATAAAAAAGACAAATGAACTGAGAAAGGAATCAGAGAAACATCATCTCTGTAGTAGAATGCTAGTGTTTGTTACCCAAGGAAGCACTAGTGACTTCTGCAAATCTAGTGACCTCAAAAGATCCACCACTGATGGGGCATGGCCAAGATTGATCGAGACCCGGGAACACCTACCTACCCATTTGGCCTATTTGGTTCCTGCTTTCTCTGGGAGTACGCTGAATGAAGTTCCAACCCTCCTACAATTACATTAAAGATACACTATATCTGTGAGTTCTTGCTTAACCCTATAATAAATATTAATCCTTATATAACATATTATATTTAAATAATTCCAGTTATATCTGACACTCAATGTGATTAAATAATATAAAACATCATGAGGTAACTCTACCAAGCAACTGAAACATTTGTATCATAAAATCTTTAAAACACTGAAGAAAGAAAATTGAAGCTATCAAAAGATGGAAAGATCTGCCATGTTCATGGTTTGATAGAAGTGAGATAATAAAAATGGCTATGCTACTTAAATGAGTCTATAGAGTCAATGCAAGATCTATCAGAATTCCAACACAATTCTTTACAGATCTTGAAAGAAAAAAAAAACTAATGGATAAACAAAATTACATGCTATCACAAATATTAATAAAAAAGGACAATTTTTTAAGTTCACTTGGAAACACAAAAATCCAGGATAAGTAAACGAATCCTGAATAATAAAGAAACTGCTGGAGGTATCATTATCTCTGACTTCAAATTGTACTACAGCGCTGTAGTAGTAATAACCACATGGTACTGGAACAAAAACAGACATGTCAATCAATGAAATCAAGTTGAAGATGCTGACATAAATCCACGCACCTATAGAAAACTGACTTTGACAAAGAATCCATAAATAAACACTGGAAAAAGACAACATCTCCAACAAATTGTGCTAGTCAAAACTGTCCAGCTGCATGTAGAAGAATGCAAATAGATCCACTTCAACCATCCTGCACAAAACTCAACTCCAGATGAGTCAAAGACCTCAACATAAAACCAGAAATATTAAACCTGATAGATGTGAGGTATCTTTCTGCATGCTCTAAATTATCATTAAATAATAAAAGAACTGTTTGGTCTATGGCAAGCCAGCTTATAGGCAGTCAGGAAATCCAAGCACAGATAAAGGGGAAGAAGGGCGGAGTCAGGAAGAGATGTTGTGAGCTGCTGTTGACAGAGGAAGAGATAAAGGACCTCAGGAAGCCGCAAGCCACATGGCCACACATAAATTAATAGAAATGGGTTAAGATTTGAGAGCTAGCTAGCAAGAAGCCTGAGCCATAGGCCAAACAGTATATAATTAATATAAGACTTTGTGTGATTATTTGGGAGCAAGCAGCTGTGTGTGCACGGTCTATTTGGGACCACTGGTCTAAATTTCGAGGCTAGGCCAGATTAGAAATTTTTTACTACACTTATTAGCACAGAAAAAGAGTTTCTGAACAGAACATCACTAGCATAGGCACTAAAATCAAAAATTAAATCACAACCTCATTAAACTGAAAAGCTTCTGTATAGCCAAGGACACCATTATTAGGAGAAAGTAGTGGTAGCCTACAGCATGGGAAAGTTGCAGGGGTTTGTTTTGTTTTTACCAACTACACATTTGATAGAGGGCTTATATCCAAATTATATAAAGAATTAAAAACCAGGACACTGTGGAATCGGTGTGGGAGTTCCTCAGGAAGATGGGAATAGATATATCACAAGATTCAGCTACTCCAGCTATATTGTTCTTAGGCATATATACAAAGGATGTTTTATCCTGCCACAGACATTTGCTCAACCATATTCATAATAGCTAGAAATTGGAACAATCTAGATATCCCTCAACAGATAACTGGATAAAGAAAATGTGGTACATTTACACAATGGTATGGTATACAGTCATTAAAAATAGAGTTCTTAGGTAAATGGATGGAACTTAAAAAAAAAAAAATCATCCTGACTAAGGTAACCCAAGTCCAGAGGCAAATCTGGTATGGATTTGCTTATATGTAGACAGTAGCTATTAAGTCAATGAAACCCAAGCTATAGTTAGTAGATTCACAGAGGTTAGGTATAGAGTAAGGAACCTGGGGTGGAGTGGGGGCAGGGAGTATGCCGATAGCTTCCCCAAGGTAAGCAAAATAGAATGAATAGTAATGGGCAGGAGGAGGGGAGACGGGAATAGGATAATAAAGTGGAGAGGGAAAGAGATTTAGTAAGTAGATTTTGGCGCCATTGGTAATAAGAGGTTTTTGATTTGGCTTAGTCTTAAGGTTTGGACTTGTTTGTAGTCACTTTTAAAAAAATATTTATATTAATTGTATACTGTTTGGCCTATGGCTTAGGCATATTGTTACTTAGCTTTTGTATCTTAATTTAACTTATTTCTATTAATTTGTCACGTGGCCCATGGCTTACTTGTGTTACTTTTATTTATTAATTTTGGGTGGCGGGATAGTGTCTGTCTTACTCTGCCCTCCTTCCCCTATCTATGCTCTATTTTCCCAGCCTACTTCTAAAATGCCTGCCATAGGCCAAGACAGCTTCTTTATTAAAAAAAAAATCCACAACATACCAAAAGACATCCCACATCAAGAGACAAAAGGGGCAAAGGAGTGTATGGTAAAAATTAGAATGAAATCCTAGTACAGTAGAAGCTTCCTAAAATACATACATATATGAAGGATATCCAAATGAAATTGCTAAATAATGGGGGAGATAGAGCACCAACTGGCCATCTCATCACCAAATGAAGCCTCTGGTACCAGAATTGAGTTACATCTAATTGAGTTGTTGGCCAAAGGGCTTCTATGGAAATCCCAACCAACCCATGCTGCTGCTAAGACCTTAGGTTGTTCTCCATAAACTGAGTAAAAGACATACTGCTGAAGATATCGCATGACTCACTGAACATGGAGAAGGTAATGCCTTTTTTAAAGCAATGTATGGGTTCTTTTTCTCTTCCTCTCTGCCCCCTACTCTCTATCTGCCCCTTCACTCTTCCCCTCCCCCACTCTTTAATAAACCTAATATGGCTCCAAAAAAAAAAAATATGGAATAAGGATGTATTTCAGCAGCAGAGGGCTTGTATAACATGTGCAGGGCTCTGGATTCAATCCCTAGTACTAGTGAAATAAAAACCCCTGGTGTTCTGTTTTCCTGGCTTTTTGCTTCTGGGGGATCAAGCAGGGCCCTGCAAGTGTCTGGCAGGCATTCTGTATGGAGCTACACCAGGGACTGCTCCCCTTTAGCACAGCTCACACTAGCTTAATGATATGCCAAGTTGAGCTGGGATTTCACAAACAGAAAGGTGAAAATCTTTACTAACACATTCCATTGAAATTCCTCCTGGGAAAAGCTACACATTTAGTCTTGTTAATAAAAGAATTTAGAAATGAATTTAGAGGAAATTCAAGAACAACTTTATTAGTTAAAAAAGTTTAAATAATATTTGTGTTTACTTTATAGCATATGTATATATGTATATGTGTGCATGCATATACAATGGTACACATGTGGAGTCCAGTTCTCCCCTTCCACTCAATGGGTCCTGAGGATTGAGCTCTAGGTGTGAGGCTTGACAGCAGGCACCTTTTCCCAGTGAACTATCTCAGCAAACCTTAGTAGTATTTCAGAGGAAAACTACAGAGCAAAACCCCAACCCAAACTCTGAATCTCCACAGCTTCAGGAAGAAGGAATGTAGAGGAAGACGAAAGAGTTGCCCTCATCCTTAGGGTTCCTATTGCTGTGAGGAGACACCATAACCATGACGTCTTGATGTCATGGTTTTCTTACAAGGAAAACATTTAATTGTGGTGTCTTAATTACAGTTCAGAGGTTCAGTCCATTATCACCATGACAGGACAGGTCAGATGGCAGACAGATATCATGCTACAGCTGGACCTGAGAGTGCTACATCTTCTATGCAACAGGAAGTGGTCTCATTGAGCAAAGCTTGAGCACAGGAGACCTCAAAGGCCACACTCACAGTGACACACTTCCTCCAACAAGGCCACACTTACTTTAACAAGGCCACACCTCCTAATAGTGCCATTCTTGAGGGACATTTTCTTTCTTTCTTTTTTCTTTTTTTAAAGATTTATTTATTTATTATGTATGCAGTATACAGAAGAGGGTATCAGATGACATCAAAGATGGTTGTGAGCTACCATGTGGATGCTGGGAATTGAACTCAGGACCTCTGGAAGAACAGTCAGTGCTCTTAACCTCTGAGTCATCTCTCCAGCCTGGGGCATTTTCTTTCAAACCACTACATCCCCCTTTTTTTGAGACTGGGTCTCACTTCTGTAGCTCTAGTTGACCTGGAACTTGCTATATAGACCAGGATGTCCTCAATTCACAGAGATCATCTGTCTCTGCATATGAGTGCCTGTGTTAAAGGAATGTAGAACCACACCTAGTGAGTCATGCCTTTAAAGTTACATTTGAAGGTCTGATCTGAAAGATAGAAACAAGGAAAAGTTATGTTCTTTGAGTTAGAACTCAACAAAGCCAGTAGGCTTATCAGGGAAGATCTGCAGCACCTGTATCAGGGAGGAGATTCTGGGAGGACTCACTATCCTAATAAGGGATAATTAATCCTCCTATCTTGGATTGCACCCAGGTTGAACCAGTCTTCCAGATGGACGTCTCCCAACCATGTGATTTATAAGCCCAGCTGCATTAATTCTTAAAGGAGGAAAATAGTATGCAATATTATATTTTTTGGAGCAGATCAGAATGTCTGAGGCTGTTTGACCAGGAAAAAATAGTTTTCCATTACTTAGCCTCAACAAAGCCTTTGAAACCTCCACTTTTTTTTTTTTTTTTTTTTAAACTTTATTTATTTATTATTTATTTATTTGACTTGGTGTTTGCCTGGAACTGGAACTACAGACAGTTGTTAGCTGCCATGTGGGTGCTGGGAATCGAACCCGGGTCCTCTGGAAGAGCAGACAGTGCTCTTAACCGCTGAGCCATCTCTCCAGCCCCGAAACCTCCACTTTTTAATATGCTATTTTAAAGCTTAGTGGTACAGATGTGAAGGTTTTCTTTTTAGTGCTACCAGGAAAACAGGAAGGATGGTTTAGAACTCATTGTAAGGAAGGGGCCAATCCCAAATGGCCTTCAAAGCTGCTCATTCTTGTCTAGCTGCCTAACAAAACAACAGTCATTAGGATGTTACACGAAATAACTTTTCAGTTTGTCTTAATATAACATTGTTATTCATGATGCAGCTTGCTTGTTTTTGAGGAAAGGGGTTTCTTGCTGGGTGTGGTGGTACAGTTTTAAAGAAGCACAGGCCAGCAGATATCTGTGAGTTTGAAGCCAGTGTGTTCTAAACAGCAAGTTCTATAAACAGGGCTACATGCTGAGACACTCTGTCTCAAAAAAGAGGAGGAAGAGTCAGCCCACACACAACATATACTTTTTTACTTTTCTTGGTCATGATTTCTCTGTGCTGGCTGTCCTGGAAATCACTGTGTCGGCCAGGGTGTCAAAGTCAGAGATCATCCTGCTTCCTCTGCTTTTGTTTGCTGGAATTAAAGGTTTGTGTCAGCATGCCTGGCTCACCTTTTTGTTTATTTGTTTGTTTAAGTATTTCATATAGCTTAAACTGGTCTCAACCTCCCTATATATGCAAGTGCTGCAATGCTTGGGTGTGGAGGTTTGAATTCTAATGGCCCCAGTACGCTCACATGTTTGTCTTTATTAGTGGAACTGTTCAGAAAGGATTAGGAGGTGTGGCCTTATTTGAGGAATTATTCAGTAACAACTGATTATATAAAAGGACTAACATTTATTAAGAAGTTTATATGAAACACTCACTCATACAAGACTGAACCTTGGGGCAATTCCTAGAGAGTTGAACGTTCCACGAGTTGGTGGTGGCAATGGGTCTTTCCTCCAAGAGTGTGGGGAAACAAATAGGAAGGAAATACAGTGTACCTCTGGGTTTTAGACTGACCTGGCCATGCCCTGTACAAGGGTCACCTAAAAGACATACCTCTAGGTCAAGGTAAATAGTGCCTGATGCTATCACATGACCTTATTAAAGTGGCTTGAGAGTTGGAATCTGGAAAATGAGAAGTTCAAGGTAACTTTCCTTTATATTCATAATCTGAGGCCTTGGTTATATGAAATTCTGTCTCAAAATACCAAGAAATAAAAAAATAAGTAGACCCAAGGTTTGATTCCTGAGGTAGAAATGTTTGTCTGCATGCTGTGAATATCATTCTGTAAATAAAGGAACTGTTTTGGCCTCTATCCAGCACCGTAGAAGTAGGCGGAGAAATTGAGGTTCAGGTAGGAGAAGAGCGGAGTCAGACAGACTCAATCCAGTTGCCAAGAAAGAAGCATGTAGGAATATAGGTGAGCCATGGCCATGGAGCAGAACAGATTAATGGGAAATGGTTTGAATTAAGATGAAAGAGTTAGCTAGCAATGTGCCTGGACATAGGTCAAACAGGACAAAATTAATATAAGCATCTAAGTTATTTTGAGGGGGGAAAGCAGCCATGGGCAGGTTGGACCTCTGATCTGGCCGGGGTCAGAAACCTCATGTAATGGATTCCCAGTACCACGGTGGTATACAACTGTAATCTCAGCACAAGAGGTGGAGGCAATTTCAGACTTCAAGGTCATCCTTTGTGAGAGGCACAGAGGTCCTTGTGCACTAGTCATTTGGAGGGGGGGAGAGCGGCTGCAGGGGAGGGGGTGCACTAGGAATGTTAAACACAATGCTGGCTTTTCAAAGGGAAACACATACTACTTGTTTTCCACCCAGAAGAAAGGCTGAGAGGGAATGAGGGTAATAGAAACAGATCTTGTACTATCTATGTTCCCAGACTAGAGGAGATTCTTCCACAGATCCTTATGATGAGTGTGTCAATCTATAGAACCCACCTTTATGGAAGTTGTCACATGCACTTTATAAAGTGTTCTGACATCATCATGTCTTAAGCTGTATTGTGCACATGAGATGTCATTATTTATCACCGGGATATTTTTTCATCAAATTGTGATGTGCTTAACTATGACTAAAATAAACTCTTCAGGATCAGACTCCCAAAGTTTGAACCAACACCAGCTACTGAGTGACTACCTTCTTGCCTCCTTCCCATCACTACTTCTGGCCATGGTGTTTGCAGAGACCTCCTCATTCTTAGGTTACACACTAAGCTGCAGGCTAGCCTAAGCTACTGATAGACCCTAGAGTCAGGGTACTATCCTCGGGAAGGGAGCCCCAAGAACCCAGATTCCAGTCCAGTTGATGCAAATAGCAAGAGGGTTTATTTCGTCTGTATAGGCAGGCTACCTCTTTGCCTCGGGAGCAAGAGAGTAGCCTTGATTAACAATCTCATATTCCTTTTAAAGCCTAAAACCACAAAAATCACCATAGCAACTGGGGCAACACATGATTGGTCACTTTAAAGGTCATACTATAATCATAAGGTTGCTCAAAATAGTCATGGGGTTGCCTTAAGGTCAGCTGGGCGCTTTTCGGAGAACTCTTAGGGGGTTTTTACAATCAGGTGTTGGCAAAGGTCACAGCTATTCTGCTCAGAACTTCTGGTATTTTAATCACAGGTTCGACCATTATGTCCTAATGATCATCTGAGTTGATTATGGCTATCTGGGCTGAGTCACTTTGTTTCCTGGAACAGACTTTTAGACTTTTAGTTCTTTGTTCTCATGGGGGGGTTGTCAGGGACCAAGACCCTGGCTTGAGCCTCTAGGCCTCTGGCTAAAGGCCACCATGGAAACTTACTGAGAAACAAACCACTGAGCCTGCACACCCCGAGTAAAATAGATGTTCTGGTTTACTTAACAATAACAGAGAAGTAGCTCTAAAGAATAGAATAACAGGAACATTCTGTGGCTAGGTTATTTAGCAGCTCTCCCGATAACAGAAAGGTAACTCTAAAGAATAGAATAGGAATAACATTCTATGGTTAGGTTACCTAGCAACCCTCCCCCTGAAACAAGACCAGTCACCTTTTTACCCTGCCAATATCCTGCCTCCCCTAGCCAGCTTCCTGCAGGTGTTTGAAGACTGCCCCCTCCCCATATTCTGCTTTAGAATTGTATGAGCATGTATGAAGTAGGAATAAAATTGCAGCTCGAACAGGCACCCATTTGTCCTGCTGCCTTCTTTGCATCTCCCTTCCCTTCATTCTCTCTTGTAGGTGGTCTCCCCTGTTGACGTTGCACCAGTCGGGGCAGGGGGTGCTCTGCCGAATACTTGAACTGAAATGCCTGAGCCAGGCCTTAGAACTTAGGGTCTTTCACTACAAAGTGACTTTCTAGCCTCTGCTTCAGATCCTATAGCCCCACAACAGTAATGCCTAAGAATATCTGGGTTGCCATCAATATACTTCTTCTTAAGGAGGGTGTGATGGTGGCTAGAAAAGGTGTCCATATGTTCAAATACTCTTAGCTGCTGGACAAGAATGTGTTCAACCTTCAAGTAATGAAGGCCACATAGTCTATCAAATCTTGAGTGGCCACCTGGAAGAGCAGTTTGCCTGGAGACATTTCTACTGGCACCTCACTAGTGGGCATATCTGGTATCTGAACCTGAAGAGAGATACTTACAAGCCAGAACTAACTGTCTAAAACCCATGATTGGATTTTCCTAGGGCCATGAGAAAGGGGAAAATGAAGAACTAGAAAAGCACCTCCATTTTTTGAGCAAAAGTTCTCAGCCTCTAGACAAGCCCGAAGTCGGCATAGGAACAAGGTTCAGACAGGAAAGGTAGTTTAGGGGCTAATAACAGTTAATTATCCATGGAATGTCTCAGGCCCAGAGATAGTCCCGAAAGACCCAACCCAGGGGGTAGTCAAAGAAAGGGCTTGACAAATAGCCAGCCAAGATAATAACCTTGTGATTCTTGTCTAACTTTGTGATTTTTTGCCTTTGAAACCCAGCTTACAAAGGGGAGGGTACCTCCTCTGGCCACTTTCAAGCTTGTGTGTCAGAGCAAGGTCCTTGTCACCTGACTCAGAACTTTCCAATAAACCTTGCTTTTGCATTTCGGAGACTTCATGTCTCTGGTAATCTTTTGGGGGGCGTGTGACCTCCTGAGATCATACCTACCACTCCATACTACAGCTATCCTGAGACTGGCAGGCCTCTGCCCAAAGCTCCAGAGGGTGAGAGACCTACAAGAACCACAAGGGGTGGAGGGTGGATAGAGACACCTACAGAAGGAGCACTGTGTCCTCTGGTTAATAAGAGCTGATGCTGCGGTTGGCTCAGCAATTGAATTGCAATTCAGAAGCTGCACTAGGTGTGGACATGATCAGCCATTTCAGGAAATTCAGAGGAGATAATTTTGTGTTGAGTTAATTTAAAAGATGGGGCGAAGGGAGGAAGCACAACAGATAGAGATTCTGACTTTAAAAAAAAAATGGTGTTGCCAAGTGTGATGAATACCTTTAGCCTTTAATTCCAGCACTTGAGAAAAAGAGGCAGATAGGTTTCTATGAGTGCCAGGCCAGCCTGTCCTAGGTAGTAAATTCCAGGCCAACCAGAGCTACATAGTAAGAGTCGCAGTCACCAAGATGTTAATCACGTCTTTTGTGGGACAGGGCAGCTTGGCTACATGGCTGTCATTATGTGTGGGGCCCAAAACAGCTTGGCCAAGCTCCTGCCATGACAGGCTTGGAAGAAACCAGCTAAAAGGTAGACCTGAGCCTCAGTTTACTGTCAGATACCACCTGGTCCCTAGGAAAAGCCATAAACTGGCACCACCCAAGAACAAGCCAATCAGTATCCCAGGAGAAAATACCTAACATTCCAGAGGAAATACCTAATTCCAATCCTTATAGATCTCACCAGGTATCCTTTAGCCCAGCACACACTTACTTCCCTTTATGAAAGATACCCCTAGACAAATGTCAGCCAGTCAAAGTTTTGAACCCTGGAAATTTCCCCAACCCTGACTGTAGGGAAAAGTGGCCAGCTCAAGAAATCCACCCTGGCTCTTAGACCAGAGCTAGTGGAAGAAACCCACCCTGAATTTAAGACCTGAGCCAGTGAAATACATTTATCCCTGAACCCAGAACCAGAAAGAAATGTGCCTTGGATCTGAAACCAGCACCAAAGAAACACACTTTGGTCCCAGAATCAGAGCCAGTGAAAGAAATGTGCCCTTGCCCTGAAATTGGAGCCCAAAAGAACCAGTGAAAGAAATACACTTTGGCTCTGAACTTTAAAACTAAATCAGGGTAAAAAGAGAGGGAAAAGATCTGACCAATCCCCACCTTGGAAGTCTCCCTGGGCAGCTCCTCCCTGAAAGAAGCTCTATATAAGTCCTGAGCCTGCATCCCTCCCCACCCCATCCCATCTCAGGCTGAGGCAGCCACACTCTCCTGGACCCTTCCCTCCCAATAAATCTCTTGAATGAGGTTTGGGTGAAGATCTTAGTAGCAGCAGGGAGCCTGGACAGAGATCAGATGAGGGATCATCCAGCTGAAGAAGCAAAGCTGTAACATTCTTGCTAACCAGGGGGCCTTCCCTGGCTGGGCCAAGTTGCTACATTCCCTGAACAGAGAGCAACAAGCAGCAGAGAATCAAAACCTTCTGCCACTATAGCAATTTTGCCTGGGAGGTCCTCCTTGATGGAGCAGAGCTGGAGCAAAGCTGTTAACACTGGGGAAATCTTTCCCTGAAGCAGGGCTGTAAGCCTGTAACATGCAGTATTCATTGGCTCCAGAATGCCTGAATACTTTTCCATTCAAGCTTTAATGCTTAATATGCCTGGGTTCCTGACTGCCAGGATCTCTTTCCACCTGGGCTATACTTATACCTATACTGACCTCTACTATGATTTAAAAACCAAAACAAAACAAAAAAAACACACCCAGGCTGTGCATTGTTTTGGACAGGCAGAGAGTCCAGGCTCAAGCCCAAATAAAGGCTCTTTGCTTTTGCATACAAATTTGGACTCCTTGGTGGTCTTTTGGGAGACCCTGTGATCTAGGCATAACATCCACTGCCAGTCTTATGAATAGAGTATAGATTATAATGATTATTTATATTGTCAACTTAAGAAGATCTAAAATTAGCCAGGAGACAAATCTTAGAGTATATGTGAGGGTGTACCTACAATGTGCTAATTGAGATAGAAAGACCCACTCTAAATGTGAATGACACTATTCCATGGGTTGAGGTTCTAAACTGAATAAAAAGGAAGAAAGCTGAGCATCTGCTCTCATCTCTGTCTCCTGAATGACTACACCTCATGGTACTTCATCCATTCTCTCTATTCCTTCCTTGCCATGATGAACTATAATTTAGAATAAACCTTTCCTCCCTGTGTCTGGTATTTGATCACAAGTAATAGATTATAGTCTTCATATTAGGACACTCATAATTGTCATTAGTATTATGACAATGGGCACTGAGGGCATAAGATCCATTTCAGGTTCTTTCCCAGAGTTAAGAGGAAATGAACATGGCTACATAAGTAATTGTGCTATTGCTGTGAAGAGACACTATGACCAAGCCAATTCTTATAAAAGAAAGTATTTAATTTGGGGATTGCTTATAGTTTCAAAGGGTTAGCTCATTTTCATCATGGCAAGGAGCTTGGGAGCATGCAGGTACGGTGCTGGAGAAGTAACTGAAAGCTACATCTTAATCCACAAGCTGAAAGAAAGACTCTGGGCTTGATAATATAAGATTTTGCAACCTCAAACCTCACTTCCTCCAACATGGCCACATCTTTTTTTGTTTCTCTGGGTAGCCCTGGATATCCTGAAACTCTCTATAGATCAGCCTGGCCTTGTACTGATAGAGATCCTCCTGCCTCTGCCTCCCAAGTGCTGGGATTAAAGAAATGTGCCACTACTTGCTTGGTATGAGCATATCTCTTTATCTTTCTAGTTCTTTCAAGTGCCATTCCTTGGTGATTAAGAATTCAAATATATGAGTCTGTGGAGCCATTCTTGTTCAAATTACTGCAAAGGCCAACCAAATGTGTTTACTCAAAGATTCCATTGCAGAGGAGGCAGCCACTGACAGGCACTGACAGACACTTGCCTTGGGGTACAGAGTCACAGTCATACAGAGTGGCAGCAATGTTTTGTTCTCATTTACTGTGGGGTTTGTTTTATTTATATGAGTGTTTCATCTGCATGTATGTTGTGCATCACATGCTTGCCTGGAGGCCGGAAGTGGGTGTGTGTTCTCTGGGACTGGAGTTGCATATGGTTGTTAGCTGCCAGTAGATGCTAGAAAGTAAAGCCAAGCCTGCGGAAGAGCAGCAAGTGCTGTGAAGAACTTATTTCATCAGCATCTGTTAGTGTGTTGTTTTTGAGATAGGGTCTCAGGTAGACTAGGCTGGTCTCTAATCCATTATGTAGAATATGAATGACTTTGAACTTGTGACATTCCTGTCTCTATATCCTGAGTGCTGGGATTATAGCAAGGTGACCCTTACATACACAGGACTGGGACATTCCCAACCTTGTCTTTAGGAAGGTTGACTCAGTCCTCATTCTATTCTGGGAAGAAACAACATGATGAACGCAACTGTTATTAAAGAGTGTGTTTAATTGGGAAGCTTGTTTACAATTCCAAAGAGTTAGTCTGCAGACATTTTAGTGGGAAGCAGGTGTCATGGTGGAGCAGTGTCTGAGAGCTGTATATTTTGATCCATGGGCAGCAGGCAGAGACACTGGGACTAGTTGGGGCTTCTGAAATAGCAAAGCCCACACTTCCTTCAACAAGGTCACAATTCCTTTTACAAGGATCCTCACAATCCTTCTAATTCTTAAGAAGTTCCCCTCTCTGGTGACTAGGCATTCACTAGATGATCCTATGGGGGCATTCTCATTCAAACTATCACTGTGGTGATATATGACATGTTTAATAGAAATCAGCCTGAAAGATCAGAGAACATGATTACCCACTGTCAATTCTCACCTAGCCAACTTCTGAGGGCAAACAGGGTAACCAATATCTTCAAGAGTCCTCAGCCAGGCAGGACTTCTAGAAAATGCCCGAATCTCTGCTTTCTCTTGCCTTAAATATTTTGCCTGCCCAGTTGCTTCCCTTCTGGGTTCAACTCTGCATCATAATCCTAGAATTAGGATTAAAGGTGTGAGCTACTACTGTTTGGTTGTTAGGTCTTGAACTTATAGAAATACAGAAAGATCTCTGTCTCCTGAGTGATAGGATTAAAGGCTTGGGTTACTACTTGGTCATCCCATGTGATTGAATTAAAGGCATGAGTCACCACTGTTAGTTCCTCTCATGAGAGCAAGTACACACTAACAAGGCCACACACTAGAGTTTATTTAAGAGAGGAATCCCAGGTGGGTGAAGAAACAGAGGAGCGAGAAAGAAGTCAGGGGACAGAGAAGAAAAGGACCGGAGTACGCGCTCACAGTCGCTTTTAAGGGAAGGGGCGTGCACCGGTATGCGTCATGGGTCCAGGGAGGCACTTCCGTACACAGTGCCAGGGGCGTGCCTCTGTGCAAGGTACATCTCATGTGAGCCAAATAGGCTCAGCTACGTAAAATGCCAGAAATCCTTACAACCACTCTCTGACCTTCATGGCTTAACTGTGAGTGATTCTGTTCTCTGATATTCCAGACTGATTTTATTAAATATACAATGTATCACCACACACCATAGCATTTAAAAAATCATTACTATTTTTAAAGTGTATGTAGTGTGTGGTATGTGTGTATGTATGTAGAGATCAGAGGACAAATTGGGGTCAGATCTCTCCTTCAACCATTTGGGTCGCAGAGATTAAACTGAGGTCATCAGGTTTACTAGGAAGTCTCTTTACCATCTTGCATGAGTAAGTCTTGAAGACAGGTTTTAGGTTATGATATCTTTGCTTTTCCTGGTGTGATCATACCTATATTCCTAGACTTTAGAAGACGGGGCAAGAGTATTATGTTATGATAGTTTGTGTACCCATGGGGCTGATGGATTTTGATGGATGAAGTCCCACGTGGGCGATGGGCAATGTGGAAGGTGGTGCAGCGGGAGACACTTGGGGTCCACATGGAAAGACTTTATTATTATGTAGAGAGGGAAAAGCTAAGTGGAGAGAAAGGGGGAGAAAAAGAGAGAGAGAAGAAGAAGGGGAGAGAGGGAGGGAGTTGAGGAACGTGCCGGCTAACAGGGTGGGAAAAGGGAAAGACAAAGAGAAAGCGGTTGACCGTGGAAATCCTTCTGAAATGTAGTTTGACTTCAGAACTCAGGGCGGGACCATGCTAATTGCCATTGGCCAGGTGTGGCTTCCGGTTCTAGAACAGATTCCTAAAAAAAAAGAGAGAGAGAATCAGGAGTGCAAGGCTGTGGCTAGTCTGGTTACACGAGACATGCCTATCAAAAAAAAAAAAAAAAAAAAAAAAGAAGAAAAGAAAAAGAAAGAAACAAAAGAAGAGAAGGAAAGCCAGCATCCTTGCCTTCTCCATCTCTCTCTGACTTTCTGGGGATGGTGGCCGGCAGATTCATTGAGATTCCCTAGATCTTGTGCGTTCATGCTGATTCGCTAGAACCTGCTGACTTAGTTGCTGGTGATGGACCCTCAAGCCTGCTTTAGTAATATGCTGAGGCTGTGCTTTGAGCCTGCCTTCAGTTATATTGTTTGTTTTTCCAGACACGGTTTCTCTGCATAGTCCTGGCTGTCCTAGAGCTCAGTCTGTGGCCTTGAACTCACAGAGATCAGCTTGCCTTTGTTTTTCCAAATGCTAGGATTAAATGTGTGCTCCACTACTACCCAACTAAGCTTCATTTGTTTTTAATTGTTTGCCTTTGGTTTTTAAATAAAAACAAATAAAGAACGACAGACTCTAGAGTTTGGCTTTGCTGTTGGCATTGTGGGGGGCGTTGGTGTGCAGGGCCCTGCTCAGCATCCACAGTTGTTTCTGGACATAATTCTGATCTTCTTTGTACAGGGGCTCAGCCTTGATGGTCTCAGCCTGTTTCTCATCATCTCCACAAAGTAGTTCTTCTCCACTTGCCACAGAATAGGATGTAAAGAACACCCCACCTCACTCCGGAGCCAACAACCTGCCTAGTGAGCACACATGAATGGGAAACTGCCCCCTCAGCAGCTAATCTGGTAAATGTGCAGTGTCCAAGGGCCCACTGTCTGTTGCCCCTGCCTATCTCTTCTGTAAGGATTCCTGGCACTCCACGTAGCTGAGCCAACTTGGCTCAGGTGGGGTGCACCTTGTACGGAGGCACGCCCCTGGCGTGGCTGTGTAAACCCTGCAGCACTGGTTCGGAAGCACCTTCCTGGACGCATGGTGCATATCTGTACATGCCCCTTCTCTTAAAAGAGACTGTGCGCATGTTCGGCTCTCTCTCTGTCCCCTGACTTCTGTCCTGCTCCTCTGCTTCTGCACCCGCCTGAAAACTTTCTCTTAAATAAACTCTCGTGTGTGGCCTTGATAGTGTGTATCTGCTTTCACTTGCGAAACTAACACCTTCCTGCCTCGTCCTGTGGATAACTGGGCCCACTTTTCTCCTATCCAGGATCCTGATGTTGAGGCTGCCCTACCCACTGCCCTAGAGTGCTCTGTGTATTAGGATGGATTAAGAGCTGTTATTTTTTTCTCTTCAGTAGATTTTGTAAAAGTTTTAACCTATTCATGAGCTTGTGGAGCAGACCTGTCTCTCACCTATATAGTAACCATTGGGAGAGTATTGCCCTGTGCAGTTCTGAGGTGGAGGGGTACAGGGGTGGAGGGGTGCAGGGGTGCAGGGGTGGAGGGATGAACAGGCTAGGACTGGCTCCCAGCTGTGTCCACTAAAAGTGCTTGGATGTGAAAACAAAGTAAACAAACACAAATCCTCTTTCCTCCTCTGCTGAGAAGGGTGAAGTATGTGTGGGTTGGGGGAGGGGGCGTTCCAGCTTTGTGCCTGTGCCGCTGCAGGGCCACCAGCACGGCATTTTCCTGTCCTAGGTATACACCTCAAACTCTGAGTCAATGAACTTTGTCAGATATTTGGTCAGAGCAATAAGAACACTACGTAATACACCCTGCACACGAAATCTATTAGCACTGCTTTATCTGTAAAACAAAACTTGATTCGTGTTATTTTTCATGTGCGTACTTATTTGTTTATTTACTCTGTTCTGCGGTGCTGGAGATGGTACTCAGTCTTGTACATGCTAGGCAATTAGTCTGTGTTTTAGCGGGGTATTTTGTGTGTGTGTATGCTGAGAGACAGATGTAGTAGAACATGCTTTCAATCCTAGCATTAGGAAGGCAGAGGCTGCCAGATATCTGAGTTCAGGCCACTCAGATCTCGACAAACAACAAACAAACAAAAAGATAGAAGAGAAAGGAGGAGGAGAGAGAAAACCATAAAAACTTCAACTAGACGAAAGGAAAAAGCTGTGAGCCTGTGACATGGCTCCACCCTTCTCCACCGTAGTTGGAGCTACTTCCTGTCTGGGGAAGGGACTTCCTCCACTAACCTGTTAGACTGCCCTGGGTTCTTTCACTAAGTATAGAATTAACACTTATTAAAGAGTCCTTCACATCTCTAATCTCAGGCTACGCATTTCGGGACCTTGGATTATGCACAGACCACAGCCAAACACCAATTTCCAACACAGAGTTCCTCTATTAAACCAGATAGACTTTCAGGGTGGCTGAATATAAATCTCACAGAAACACCAGCAGGTAGCTCGAAAGAGTGGTTTTTAAGAATTCAAAAAGGAAAGCCATGCTAGGATGAGTTGGTTAGTCCTGACTGGACATTAGTCAGTGTAGCCAAATAAGGAATTTTAATAGCTGGAACCAGGGTAGTCAGCCTCAGGAATGAGTCGGGCATAAGCTCGTAACCAAGTAAGAAGCCTAGTCAGAAGTCTTGTGGTTTGGTAGAAAAGAAGGAGCGAGGCAGGGCAGAACCTGCCAGCACCTGTTTGCCAGGTTTGAGCCTGGTGGAGTCCTTCATTTCTTGTCCTTGTTGAGGACTAAATTGCGTCCACTCAAAATTTCTGCTGTGTCTATGCGTACGCATATGTGCATATGTGCGGGTGCATGCACACGGAAGCACAAGAATGGAAGTGTGCAGAGGTCTTCAGGAGTCAATCTGAGGCTGGCACATACTGCTTCCAACTGCTTTTGAGGCAGGGTCTCTTGTCCTACAGCTAGCTTCAATAGTCAGCCTATGTGGTAGTTTTTTGCACGTGGGGAGAGACACACACACTCACTGCTAGGTGCCACATGAGAGTTTATCTTAGGGAGTTCAGGTACCTGGAGAAGGGCAGGAGAAAGACAGAGGGGAAGGGGAAGAGAAAGAAAAAGAGAGAAGATGAGAAGGGGGTCAGCCTCCATGTGGCTTTTTTTTTTTTTTAAGATAAGGGGTGGGCACAGATCTACTCCTGGGGGAGTGCCTTTTGTTTGGCACACTCTGCCCCAGCCACATTGGGCCGGGGAATGTCTCCCTCACACAGGTGCTCTGTGGCTGCGGCTGGAATTCTTACATCTCACCCCGTGGCACCATGTGTGCCAGGAACACACTTACACTATGAGCTTCTGGGCAAGCCTACCGACTTTGCCTTCCACCTCATCCTAAAGATTGTAAATGTATGCTATAGCACCGGGCTTTCTGCAGGACCCAATGATCTTGTTTTAGGTTGTCAAGCTTGTACATCAAGCATTTTTATCTGTGGAGTCATCTCCCACACAAAATACCCAAGGTAAAGCAGGATGTGGTACTGCTTGCCTGTAATCCCAGTATCTGGGAAGTGGAGTGGGAAAAATCAGGGACTGAAGGTCATCCAAGGTGCCATATTGAGTTGGACACCAGCCTGTGCTACATGAGGTAGGAAAAGGAAGGAAGGAAGAGAGGGAGGGAGGGAGGAAGGAAGGAAGGGGAAGGAAGAACCTGTTGAATCCCTAACCTCCGATGTGACTGCTTTTTAAAACAGTTCTAGGGAGAGAATCGAGGTTAAATGACAGCATAAAAGTGGGAACTGAATTCAACATGACTGACATTTTTATAAGAGGAAGAGACTCCAGATATGTGAACACAGTAGAGAGTCTACAAGGAGACTCATTAAAACTATAATCACCAGAAAACATTGAATTGAGGTCTCAGGAGAGATGATGTCTACTGACACCTTATCCAGAGCTCCAGCCTCTAGAACCATAGGCATGTCAAGTTCTGCCACTGAGGCTCCCTAGCTAGAGGCATTTTGTGGTGACAGGCATGGATGACTCATACATTCCTTTATGTTTTGCTCTAAGAAGTTCCTCTTTGAGCAACATCTTTCACAATCATATCTAGGACTAATTTTGAAAAATTGTGCATATCTTAGGGAATGCATTGTTTATCTACCATACTTCTTGCAAGCCAACTAAAAACTACCCGCATTTCAGAACTAGGTGCATCCCCATCCTCCACCATGCCATCAATGACTCAGGACCAAAATCCAATGTGAATTCCACTGTCACCACTATTAAGAACCAGGTGCCTTCTTCATCTTCTCTTGTCCCCACACAGAGGCAGACTTCTGCTCGTCTTCCAATAATCCCTTGTGTGACATCTGCTGCATGGTATGATCTCTGCCGAATTAGGACCCTCTCCCTTGGCCTACTGATGGCTTGGCCCTCTACCCATCACTGGCAATTGGCAAGTGGTCCTTCTCAGTTGCTATGAATTCTTCCCAAAGTGTCTGGTACTCTTGAAGACAAGAGGTACCCACCGCTGACCCTTTCCCTTTGGTGAGGTTTTGAGCTCATTTTTCACCTTCTGGATTCACCCCACAGTCCTGGTACCAGGCACTGTGTCTCCTCAAGCTTTTAGCCCTGACCTCGGTCTAGTGCTGTGAGGATCCACTGAGCAGCTTGTCTCTTCCTCCTTCGGGACCTGGAAGTCTTGGGGATGCGTTGGATGTCAGGCGTTGGACTTTCCCCTGCCTCACCGATGGGAAAGAAGTCATCTATAGAAAACCTCCAGCCTCTCCCGGAACCTCACCTGAAAGGCTCTAAGTTTATTTGCTTATGTTATGGATGATAGATCCGTAAGTTTGTTCCAGTGCTGCAAAGGATCAGTACTTAGCAGCAAAGGAACAGGCCAGCTGCGGCATGCACGCACCCGTTTCCCCTGCAGTGCCAGCTCCCAACCAAGCTGCTGACGGAACTCTCCTATGGTATGTACTGATGTGTGGGAATTTGATTCCAAGCTCTAGAGCCTAATCCATCAGCTGCTGCTTCCCTCTGGCCTGCGCGCCCTCCGTGAAGGCACCTATGTGCTTCACTAGCTCCTGCAACCTGCTGGGCATCCGGCCTGCTGCACCCAAGTGGATAGTGGACAAATCCCTTCTCTTCTGTTCTCTGGCCTCTCCCTTGCACGAGGAGCTGCACTCTCACCACAGCCATGACTCTCCCCTTCGCTTCCTCTACAAGGAGCTACCTGCTCGGTCTCTCTTTGTGCCTTTCTGGGCCTATACTTTACAAATTTCTTTGCCTCCCCCTAGAAGCCTTCTTCTAATTCCTGTAGCTTCGTGGCTTCCGCGCTATTGGACCCCTCCCTCCGGGAGTTCCCGGCTCTTTCTGAAGCAGTCCTAGAGCTTCAGCTCCCAGCTCCCTCTTGGGGCTCATAGGAAAAACGCCCTCTCCAGAGAGCATCACTCCCCGCCCCCCTCCACCCGCTCCCCTTTGCAACTCTCTCCTCTTTCCTCCACAGACTCAGATTTTATTAGAATAGCAACTTGTGATACCCCGCTCAGGAGGATATTCCGGGCTGAGCTCCTGGTCCAGCTGGGAGCAGGGGAGAAGAGTCTATATGAGCAAGAGGATAGGGCTTGTGAGGAAAACTCCCACAGTGATGGCTGGCTGGAGCTCTGGGGAGCTCACTGAATTAAGAACAGCCACTGAGGAACCTTCAAGAAAAGGACGTAAACCCTCCAAGGATAGGCAGCTGTCCACTGACATGAGCAGTATGTGGAACCTCGAGGGGAGGGATCAGATTGTGTTTCTGTGCATGGACTGGCACTTTGGAGCCCATTCTCCCCAGAGGAACCCATGAATGAAATTAGGATGAGGAAATCGGACCTGCCTGGAGTGGATACTGAGCTGATCCACCTTGGGACTTCTTGCCCTTTTGGGGGAGGGGATGGGAAGATGGGGAGGAGGGAGGCTGAAGGCTGGCAGGGAGGGATGGAGGGGGGGAAGGGAGGGAGAACAAGGGGATACATGGGGGAGAAAAGGACTTTATTTTCTAAATAAATAAATAAATAAATAATACCTTGGCCTCTGTACAGATCAATGGCAAAATAAATAACTAAAATAGGTGAACTTCATTTCCAAATTCTCACAAATCACAAATCTGCTAATGCACAAATGATCCACAAATATATCTAAACTTGGTCTGCTGTACACTTTCCCTACTTTGCACTATTAAAAACCTTTTATCTCTATCATTTCCTTGTTCTCTGCTCTTAAAAAACTCTTAAGATTATGCTGGAGACTCTCTCTCAGGATTTGTAAATGCATTGGATATGGTTTAAAATCTACGAAATCTGTAAGAAAGGTTGGCTTTAAACATAAAAGGCTTAAAACTCAAAATCTATAAATGGATGTATATGTGTGTAGGTGATTCAACTCTGTGTGTATATGTATATATAACTTGGAATCAATTGTGTGTATGTAAATTGCATTCAACTCTGTGTGTGCATATATATGTATGTAACTTGGATTCAACTCCCATTTTAAAAATTAGTTCTACAAGGAAAACACATGTTTTGCAGTAGCAACCATGTGACTCTCCTCCATCATGGCCAATGACATCATCGAGATGTACACAGTCATATGGCCAATAGCCATCTTTACTAAGGTTACATAGTACATCCCATATTATATAACTACCATCTTCAGATGACCACATGACATAGAACAACAATTAGAAAACTTCTTAGTCTTTATGACCTCTGTTTATCACTATATCTCCTTTTAAACTAAGGAAGCAAAACAAGTCTTAAATATTTTCCATTGGTATGGATTTTTGTATGATAATAAAAATTTAAGGCTATATTTGCTATAATATACTATACATGTGATTCAGCTCTGGTTTAGAATACACTGTATATAATGATACAATTTTAAGGTCATAAAAGTCTACTCAGATTAGCTAAAGCTGACTTAGACATTTACACTTCACTACTTAGGTCTTTGCTAACTGTTGAACATCAAAGGCATAGAAAATATAGATAAGTAACAACATATAAGCTATATTTGATAACCAAGAGTTATAAATTCCTAAGGTCTACTCAGATTCACAATATTTGTCTAACTTCTTTGTATTTGCTATATTATTTATTGTATTTATGGTATTGTGTTTATTGTATTCATATTTGCTCTACCTATTTGATAAACTTAGCCATATATAAGTCTGCAATATTCCGTAACAGTGAACTGGAAAAGGCTAAGTAAGACGTGCAGTTAATTGTAAGTCACCTTATATGTGATCAGATTCTTTAATGTCTTCAGAAGTATACTTATAGTAATGCTAAGTACTAATGTAATTAATTACAAATAGAAGCTTCATTTATCCTCCTGTATATGTTTTCAAAGTTAAGCCTAAAAACAAATAACTAGAAACAAGCAAAAGTTTGTTTAGTTTAGATATATTTAAAAGATGATGGCAGGCACAGAAGAACACTATCTTGAGCTTGCAATAAATGTGGCAAAACTGGTCACTGAGTGAAAACTGCCCTTCACCTTGCTGGCAGCCAGGACCTTGTCCAAACTATAAACACAGAGAACACAGGGAAGTTGATTGTCCCAGTTTTTCTAGACAAGGTAGGCCAGTGCCCCATGTTCCTGCTCAGAAGGAAGGCCTGTCTTCTGGGCCTGATGCTGCCCTGGGACTTTTCCCCCCAACAACTATGGAGGAACCTAAGGTGATTGTCCAGGTAGCTGGTAAGTCTCTGTCATTTTTAATATACTCAGTACCTACTTGGTCTGAACTTCCTGCTTACTGAGATAAAATTTACCCTTCTCAGATCTCTGATGGTGTTGATGACAGGCTAGTGATAGCTTTGTCAGTTTAATAACAGCAACCAAGGCATCAGCTACCTTCTCAGTTTTCTTCATATGTAAAAATTAGGCCTCAGGCATTACTTTCCTATAGCTACTGCTAGGCCTGGACACAGTTTACCTTGCTACCACAACCTATCCCTTTATTTAAAGAAATTTCTTTATAATAATTGCTTTCCATAACCAACTACCTGTGTTTCTTGGCAAATGAGTAGATAGAAAAAAGGTATAAAGTTCATGTGAGGTCTAAGGATATAAAAGCTTAAATAAATTATAAGTTCTGACAACCTAAGAAAGCGTTCTAAGGTGTGTGTGTGTGTGTGTGTGTGTGTGTGTGTGTTATAAAAAGTCTGAGGAAATGTTTTTAAGATGCATAAAGTTTTAAAGGTCTAAGGACATGAAAGCTTAAGTTGTGAGGGTCTGAGGTGCTTTAATATGTGTGTAAATATGATTTGTAATGGTATAAGAAAGTGATTTAAGGTGTATAAAATGTTTCAGATTTCTTTCCCTCTTTATGTTATTGTTATATTAAGATTTCAAAAGTTCAGAATTTTAACATTAATCAATGGAGTTCTGGGGAGCTATTAATCTAGCTCTGATAGGCACTGGCTACTATTACCATAGCCACAAGCTCGAAATTTTAAATTGTCTTTAGTTATTGTCTAAGTATAGACTTAAAAGTTCTTCTCATTGTGATAATATCTGCCTAATCTATATACACCCAGAGGATGCATGAAGAAAAGAGTGTTCATGCTTTTAACCCCAAATCATTTTTGATCTCTAAGTTTTAACTATGACTCAAAGGCCTGAGTCTACTACCTTTTCTACAATGAGGATTTCAGTATAGTTACAAACAGTGGTAATGCTGTTAATCTCTAAGAGCCATGCCCTCTAACGTCAAGCGATGCCCTCCCCTGGGCTCTGACGTCCGGCCCGCTTTAAAGCAAGGTTCCCACAGTGCATCTCTCTGCCTTTGTCTATCTCAGCAGCTCTCATTCCTTCTCGTTCCCTTTCTTCTTGCTTTCTCTGTCATTATAACCATAACCTCTCTGTTAATCATGACCATATTCATCTGACAATAAAGCTCTTTTCTACATAGAAATAGCTGTTAAGAGTCCCTTGCTCTTCGCCACCGCCCTTTGCCATGCTTCCATGTTCCCAGCTGCATCCATAAGAATCTGCTGCCAGATAACTGGATATATGTGAATCATGCCAAATATGCACAAAATTCCAACAAATGCTAAGATATTTTTTTATAAGGTTAAAAAATAAACCAATCTTGTAAGCTTCAGGGAACACCTCTCATGGGTCAAATGGACTTCAAATAAGTACTGCCAAACAGCAGCCTGTTTCCCTACCTGTCTACCCTCCTCCCCACACTTCCCTGGTCCTGGGACTTCCCTCCCTGCAGCTACTAGGACCATGGGCTTAAAAGTTTCAAATATACGTAAGAAAAAAATTTCCCCTAAACTCCTTAACTTTGTCTTTTGTCCCCAATATACACGTGTATGTGTGTGCGTGCGTGCGTGCGTGCGTGTGAATGTGTGTGTGTGTGTGTGTGTGTGTGTGTGTTAATATGTCCCAGCAGCCTGCCAGCTCCAGGTATTCCTTACAAAATTTCATCCTGAACAACTTCAAAGCAGGTAGCCCCAGGTGGTCCAGCCTCACAGATGCTGCCTGTACTTCCCTAGCCCCAAATGGTCCTACAAGCCTGGACAAAAGCACAACACCCTCATTCCTGCCTCGCCATCACCCATTTCTATTTCCTCACCATGTAAAATAAACAAAAGGGAGAAATATTAGGAACCAAGTGCTTCTTTACTCAGGTCCAGAAGCCATGTCACCACCAGTCACCCAATGTGACATGCATCTGCTTTTAAGAGTCCCTTTGTCTCCCTGTCGTCCCTGCTCAGGCATCCTTTTGCCCCTCCCCTAAGTCTCTTGGTTAAGAACTGAAGCCCAGTGTGATTTCCACTGCATTCCTTAGCCCTGATCTACCAATGTTCTCTTCAGACACAAAACCTTTTCACTTCCTACCTATGCTGTGGTCTTAGGGATTGCTTTGAGCCTTGAATACACTCATAGATTAGATTCAACATAATTATGGCAAGTAGAATTCCTTTTTTTAAAAAAACATACTTTCAGTTAATTCCTCATTCTTCTATTCAGGGCTAAAGGCAATAACTTTTAAGGCTGAAAAATAGATGCTTTACTTATTGTAGTGTTCAAATCAAAGAATAATTTTAGTGCCACAACATGAACTCATAAACAGCCTGAGAGTAGCTTGGCAAGGAAATTCTCTCTGCTAAAAGGGAGCTCCAAGACCCAAAATAGCAAGCGCACTTTGTAGTAGCATGAATGAGACTCAGAGCCAAATATCGAGGGAAGGCTGAAATGTCAGAGAGAGGAAGCACCACAGTCAATTCTCACCCAGCTGTCTTGCAACTTCCGCAGTCTCGTTCCTGGTCGCTTCTGCCAGTCACTTCTGTCTCTCTGGGTTTCTACAAGCCCTTATATACCCTGTCCCATCCAAGTTAGGATTAAAGGCATGTAGCCTTGAACTCACAGAAACAGAAGAAGTTCTGTCTCTAGAGTTGTGGGATAAAGGGTGTAGGTCACCACTCCCAACTTTCCCTATGCTGGGATTAAAGGTGTGTGTGATTGACTCTCAGCTGTTTATCCTTGTATTCAAGGATCTGAGCTGTCTGCCTAGAATTTGACTGTGTGCTTTCTCCCCTAACATTCAGGTTTTATTAAGTATGTAATATATATCCACAGCACTTGGTCAAGATGGGTCACCTGATGTAGGTGGTCACTGTGTCTCATTGCATTGGTGGAAGATCAGTTTCACAATTTGACTGGCTAATTGGTGCAAAGTGTGTGTGTGTGGGGACGAGAAAGACCATGAGTCCTTGGCAGACTGGCTAACTTTGATAGGAAAAAATATGTTTCCCACAGTAACATTCTCTCCATCCATTCATCCATTTTGCATCAGGGCGATCATTTGAAAGTTGCTGAGGGGGCTGGAGAGATGGCTCAGCGGTTAAGAGCACCGTCTGCTCTTCCAGAGGACCCGGGTTCGATTCCCAGCACCCACATGGCAGCTAACAACTGTCTGTAGTTCCAGTTCCAGGCAAACATCACAGCAAATAAATAAATAAATAAAGTTAAAAAAAAAAAAAAAAAGAAAAAGAAAGTTGCTGAGAACAGACTTGCATTTACTAGGTTCCAGAACTCAGTGTTTTTATAGGATGATGTGAAGCACTAATTTTTATCCTGCTAAGAGTACAGTTTTTAGGAGCTGGTTAGAATTAATTCCATTTTGAGGTGCAAATCTATTGTCCTTTAATCCTGGTAGGGGTACAAAGACCAGTTTCTGTTGTATACCTCAAATAGCAGCTTTTATAGTCAAGTGGCAATCTCTCCCATCTCTGTTTTCTACTGCCTATTCTAGCATTTAATCTTTAGTAAGATAAAGCAGCTGCAGCACTCAAAAGCTATTGATATTTTCCATCACTTCCTTAAATGTACAACCTCAATCAGCATGTGGTCTCCTTTGCATGCTAAAGTGGGTAAATATTTCCCACCATATCACCAGTTTGCTGATACTGATACTATACCACCCACTGCACCATTTACTTGGCTTTTCACATGTAGTACCCAACTTTGAAGTATTTGTTTGAAGGAAAGACAAAATGCACACACACACACACACACACACACACACACACACACACACACACACGTGCACATTCATCTGTAGTAGTTTTTTTCCTCTTTGCTCTTGGAAGACCTACTACCCCACTCCCAAATAAATACACAGAGATTCATTATAAATACTCAGCCTTAGCTTAGCTTATTTCTAGCCAGCTTTTCTTACTTAAATTAGCCCATCTACTTTTTATGCCTAGGCCTTTATCCTTCTGTATTTCTGTGTATTTTTATTCTGTGGCTGGCTGTGTGGCTGCCCCACCATCCTGCTCTTCTTTTCTCATTCTCCCTTTTCTCTTTTTTCCCTCCTATTTATTCTCCTGAGAAGACGGAGAAGATTCCATAACAGGCCACTCAGTCTTCTCTCAGAGATCAGGCCTCAATTTCAGTCTCCTGAGACTGAGCAAGCAGTTTCTGGGAGCACTACCAACAAAAGACAATTAATCACTGATGACCCTGATAGCAGAAAAAAGGGAGCTAGGGCACACCAAGCCTGGGCCACTGAGCAAGCCCCCACAGTCAGTAAGTGCTAGGCCAACCAGCCCCCATAGCAGCTCAAGGACAAAGCCAGGGACTTGTCCAGCCCTGCTCCCAAATTAAAAATTAGAGCTAGCCAATTAGAACATACTATTATGATTGTCACTTGCCTGGGCCAATCATATCTAAAGTAATCTAATTTCCTTGGACACTCTCCTTAGTTAGGCTTAACTAACTTGCCTTTGTAGGAGATGACAGGCCCCAGCATGCTGGAATAATAAACACCCTTGCTGATTGCTTCTGTGGATGATGGTCTTTTGCGCGACTTCTCCAGGACTCTAACATTCTCATTATAATATTGATTTTTGTATACCTGTGGATGGGGGTGGATGGGGTCCCAGGCTCATGCAGGTGGGTGGTGGGGTGAGAACCACAGGGCTGAGGGAAAGAGACACACAGAGCAATGGAAAAGGGACACAGGCTTTATTATAATGAGGGACAGGATGAGAGACAGGTAAAGAGATAGGGAGAAAGGGGAGAAAGAAAGAGAGGGAGAGCGAGAGGCATGCACGGCCTCTGGCAAGGTGGGGAGAGGAAGGAACAGGAGAGAGAGGAGGGGCTGAAGATGGGAGGTTGACTTCAGAAAGCTAGGTGGGCCAGGTTATTGCCTGTTGGCCAGAGCTCCAGGAACTTGATCAGATTCCTAACACTCTGCCTGGCAACCCTGTCTATCCCTCTCCTGCCTAGCTATTGGCCATTAAGCTCTTTATTAGACCAATCAGGTGTTTTAGACAGGCAAAGTAATCTAGCTTCACAGAGTTAAACAAATGCAATTTAAAATAATCCTGCACATCTCTGAATCATTAAACAAATATTCAAACTCAGAAACAAATGTAACAAATCTTAAGTAATATACCACAACACACATCTACTCACCCAAAATAGGAACCCTCAACAGACCAAAATAATTAATATACCAAAGTCCAACTTAGTGGACCAATGATTTGGGGGGTTTCTGCAAGGATGAGTAAGGTAGTTAGATCATCAAAAAGCTGGTGCCAACACAGGGGACAGGCAGAGCCACAGTCCTGGAGCTCCCCCCAGTACTTACTTACACAGGTAGCTTGTCAAATCAGAACAGCTTCAACAGAGCTCAGCTCATCAGACCTTCTTTTGTCCAGTTGCAGCTTGGTGCGTCAGTCTCCCCCCTGCTCCCAGAACATTGAGGAAGGGCCCTAGGAGTTTTGTAAATTTTAATTTTCCCCAGACTTGTGAAGCTTGTTTGCTTCCTGACTTCTCACAAGTTTCCTTCCCCACTACCTGGAGAGATGGTTTCAAGGTTTGAATTCTGTGGGGAAATACTCTCAACAGGACTTAATTTTATATCCATTAGGAATTCATTCTGGAGCTGGGCATGGAGCTTAGAATAGCAAGGGCCTTAAAAACACAACAAAAATAAGTCTTTAAAATATGCTGAAGTTTCTAGCTAATAACAGGAGGGGGTGTGTGTCAACTATTCAAAGTCTTTTCAAGACTGTTTTCCAGATGTGTACACAGATACTGCTTAGGACCCAGTTTGGCAGCATGTAGCTTAAAGGGGTGCCTTCAAATTCTGTGGCAGTAAAGGTTAATTGCCAAGCTATGAGAAAGAGACAAGAAAGAAAAAATGACACTGCCAGTATTTTTCTTGTGGGTATGAAAAAAAAGTTGACAAAAATAATTTGAAGGAGGGAGGACTGGGGATCACAGTCTCAGGGATCGCATGGTTGGGAAGACATGGCTACAGGAGCATGAGACAGCTGCTTATGTGTTTGCAATCAGGAAGTAGAGATAAATGAACACTAGTGTTCAGTGCACTTTCTAATTTTCCTTCTTCTGGACCCTAGCTCATAGGATGGCACATTCAGGTACATCTAGGGGACATAGCTTAGTTGTATAGCATTTGACTGCTGGGTGGTCATTGTTAGTTCCGCTCGTGAGAGCAAGTACACACTAACAAGGCCACACACTAGAGTTTATTTAAGAGAAGAGTCTCAGGACATAAAGAAACAGAGGAGCGAGAAAGAAGTCAGGGGACAGAGAAGGAAAAGAGACCGGAGCACGTGTTCACAGCCGCTTTTAAGGGAAGGGGCATGCATGGGTATGCATCATGGGTCCAGGGAGGTGCTTCCAGGTCCAGGGAGGTGCTTCTGCGCGGCAGGGTTTACGTAGCCACGCCCAGGGGCAAGCCTCCGTGCAAGGTGCATCCCACCTGAGCCGAGGGGCTCAGCTAGGGAATGCCAGGAATCCTTACAGTCACGGCGACTTAAATGAGGAATGTCCCCTGCCCCCATGGGCTCCAGCACATAAGTACTTGGTCTAAAGTTGGTGGTGCTATTTGGAGAGTCTTAGGTGGTGCTGGAGGAAGTGTGTCACTGGAGGCTGGGTTTTGAGCTTAACGCCACATCCGACTTTCTGCTTGCCCTTCCTGCTTTGTGACTATGATTAAGATGTAACCTCTCAGTTTCCCACTCTTGCTGCCATGCCTACAACTTGCCATCCTGATGGACTCTCACTCCTCTGGAGCCATAAGTCCAAATAAGCTCTTTCTTCTGTAAAGTTGCCTTACTCAGAGTATTTTGTTATAGCAACAGAAAAGTGGTCACTACAGTGGTTCTTCCACTCCTGGAAATGCCCTCATGCCCAGAGGTTCTAAATCCAGTCAAGTTGACAATGAAATTCACTATCATACCCTCTCTCCCTCATACCCAGGAAGATATTCATCCATTCCAGGTATGGTCTATTCATTCCTGGGCTTGAAATTTAGTCACTATTTTATCTGCTATAAGAATAGCTGGAAAGGCTGGGTGGTAGTGATACACACTGTTAGTCTCAGCACTCAGAAGCCAGAGGCAAAAGGATCTCTGAGTTTGAAGCCAGCCTGAGCTACAGAGTAAGTTTCAGGATAGTGAGGGCTACACAGAGAAACTCTGTCTCGGGGGAGGGGTAGCTAGAAGAAGAAGATCTTTATACTGAAGCAACAAATGTCTAACTCAAAATTGAGGAGTTAGGTGGGCATGGCGACACATGCCTATAATTACCTGATTAAAGGCTGAATCAAAAGGTTTGGTTCATGGCCAAACCTATGATATATATTCAAGTTGCATTGTTTTTTAAAGGAGACTTTTATCATTATGGGCAAGACTGGAAAAATACATATGAGCAACTAGCAACCTTGACCTTAGTAGGTACAGACCATGCCCAGGTATCTTAGGCAGGGTTACTATGCCTGTGATAAAGCCCCACAACCAAAACAACCCAGGGAGAAAAGGGGAAATTTGTCTTATGCTTTCACATCGCTGTACATTAAAGACAGAAGTCAGGACAGCAGTCAAATAGGACAGGAACCTGGAGGCAGGAGCTGAAACCAAAGCCAAAGATGGATGTGGCTCATTGGTTTGCTCAGCCTGCTTTCTTATATACTCCAAGACCACCAGCCAAGGGATGGCACACCCACCATTGGGCTGGACCCTCTCACATTAGTTACTAGTTAGGAAAATACCCTCAGGCCTGACTACATACTACTGTAATAGAGGCATTTTCTCAATTGAGACACCCTCCTCTCCAATAACTGTAGCTGCATTAAGTTTACACAAATTCACCAGCACAGTAAAGAATTATTTATGATGTTAACTACTCCATGAATAGTCACTCGGATTTCTGTGGAAATGCATTCCGAGGACAGCCTTACTTAGTGGATTGATTCACTCTATTCAGAATGATACTGCTTTTAAAAAAAATGAGTTAAAAAGGAAGAAACCAGCTTTAGGGTCACAAAACAATTGAGCAGGAAGCACAGAGAGTGCCGTACACACACACCCCCACACACTCACACTTCCCCACCTTTCAACAGAAAACTCTTTCATTTACCACATATAAGTAAAAGCCAACCTCTTCTGAATAGTCTTTTGTTCTCATCATTAGTGAGATAAAACTTAGCTGCATACAAATCCAGTTTACTACAACTGAAAGAAATCTCAGTGCATGATTTTTTTTTTTTTCTCTAGAGACTTAGCATGTACTACTGGCTAGCTTAGAACTTGCTATAGGTACATCTCAGAGATCTACTTGTCTGTCCCAAATACCAAAATAAAAGGAGTATGCCACCAGAGCTGGCCCTTAGTGCATTTTTCAGTTGGCGTTTCTGTTGCTGTGAAGAGACACCATGACTACAGCAACTCTTATAAAAGAAGATATGTAAGTGGGGCCTGATTTACAGTTCAGAGATTCCCCAGGCAGAAGGAAGATACAATGAGCCACTAGGCCTGACTTGAGCTTTTGAAACTTCCAAGTCGAGTTGTGCAGTGTTTGTACATCCATGTCTTGTCTTGCCCCCTCCCACTTCCTCTGAAAATGCTACTCCCTGAGTTTACAGCAGCCATTTTCATTCAGACCACTACAGTGCATATACTTAAAAATATTTATATATTATTATCCTGTAAATATATGTATAAAATGGGTGTTTGTGTGCATACCCTAAATGTACGTAGAATAGAGGTCAGAGGACAACTTTGTGGAGATTTTCTCCATCTTTAGATGGGTTCTGGGGATGAAACTCTGGTTTCCAGACATTGAGCCATTTTAGTGGTTTCCCCCCTCCCCAGTGTTTGTTTTGAGACAGGGACTTGATATGTAGCTCAAATTGGTTATGAACTCAGGATACTTCCCTGCCTTATCCTGCTGAGAATTAAGATTATGGTTACATCCCACCACACCATGCTGAACAGTGGATTTATAAGAAATAAAACTGTTTTATTCTTTTCGTTGCCGTGACAAAACACATCGACTAAAAACAACTTGGGAAAGAAAGGATTTATTTAGCTTATACTTCCAGGTCACAGGCCATCACTGGCAGCAGTAAGGGCAGGAATCCAAGCAGGAAATTGAATCAGAAACCATGGAAGAATACTGTCCATTTTGGCTCATGTCTAGCCAGCTTTCTGATGTAGCTCAGGATCACTTTCCAAGGGAATGGTGCCACTCACAATGGTTGGCATCAACCAACCTTTTCCATCAACAAATCAATTCCTTGCAGACATGCTTATAGGCTATAGGTAATTCCTCAGTTGAGGTTTTCCACTCCTGAGGCTGTAGACTGTGTCAAATGGACAAAGCAAAGACAAAAATCAATGTTGTATACATTTTTCTATGCTTATATGACTAATATATTTAAACAACCAGGTGTGGTGGCAAAATCTTTAATCTCAGCACTTGGGAAGCAGAGGCAGGCAGGATTTTATGATTTCAAAGCCTGTCTGGTCTACATATGAGTTCCAGGATGGCTAGAGCTAAGTAGAGAAAATATGTCTCAAAATCAATCAAAAAAAACAAACAAATACCTCCAAAAAAATTGAACAATACTAGGTAAGCATAAATCAATAGTTACATCCCTTGAAGCATGAGTGGTCAGGCCTTTCCCCTAAGACCACTCTAACTGACTTACCTGTAAGTTTCTTGGCCATATACAGGTGATCAAGCTCTACCCTACAGAGAGAAAAACATGCCCAAGATTAGGGCACCCTAGAAAGTTCTATCCCCCAGCCCCCAAAAAACCATCCAGCTTCCTGTTCATTTCTCTGCTGCTTCTCTCCTGAGCAGAGACAGCCACCCCACCCTCTTGTGTCTTTCCCAATAAGTCTTTTGTGTGAAGTTTTCTGTGCAATGTTTCTCTATGGTATTCTTTGGCTCCTGACTGCCAGGCTGCCTTTCTCCTCAAAACTGTAACCCTTATAAATAGTATTTTTGATGCAGCTCTGAGTGTATATACAATGCAAATAAGTTGGTTCTTCATATTTGTGGATTCTGCATCTGTAGCATCTTTTTTCAAAGGGTTATTCTGTTTGGTTTTTGCTGTCCTGAAACTCACTCTGTAGCCTAGATTGGTCCAGAACTCAGAGATCCACCATCCTCTGCCTTCCAAGTGCTGGGATTAAAGGCATGCTCTAACACTGCCTGGCCATCTATTTGTAGCTTATACCAACTTATAATAACTGAGATATTAAATACATGAAGACTTTAAATATAATCAACTCAAGAAAGTTACAGACCACCACCATTATTAAGCCAATTAAAGTGTAAATGTCCTTTATTTTTAATTAGTGAACAAGGGTGGGCTAGTGCCTTGGAAAGACAATTCCAAAGCCCAGGGTCCATTGGGTTTAGAGGCAAAAGACTGTACAGATTACAATTACATCTGTTGTGGGATATTTGTACACTGTATGAAGATGTACTTGCTGTGATTGGTATAATAAAAAGCTAAATGGCCGACAGCTAGGCCACAGGTATAGGTAGGATTTCTGGGTAGAGAGAGGAGGAAGAGGAGGAAATGATGGGCAGAAGCCAGGAGACATGAAGAAGGAACATGAGGTGGGAGATGGAAGACAGGTAATGTCACGTGATAGAAAGTAGATTAATAAAAATGGATTAATTTATGTTTTAATAGTTAGGAACAAGCCTAAGCTATATAGACCGAGCTTTCATAACTAATATGTCTCCCTGTTCTTTGTGAGCCTGCAGCCCAAAGAAAAATCCAACTACACACATTAATCTTAAATAATAGTGTAATCTCATAATACTGTTTGAGCAGAACATAATGGTTATTTTAGTCACAATATGATAATTTTGATTTATATCCTTTGCAGGTATTTACATTTATTCTTAGTTTGTATGTACACTATTTTGATTAATACATCTTGAGCATGATCAGAGTCAGGGCAGTCTCAAATGTGCTACTAAGGTAGATGTGGCATTGAGGGCTGGCTGGAGGGCTGGGAAAGTTCTAGGCAGACACAGAGTCAGGACTTCAGAGAGGCTAAGGAATGATTGTTTAGTTACAACAGCTACAGTCAAGCATTTAGCTCGTTTCAATATTCTCAGGGTTTTTGTTTTGTCTTGCTTTGTTTTTTTGTAGTGACCTCCAACCATAAAATTATTTTTGTTGCTACTTCATCACAGTAGTAATTTAGCTACTGTTATGAATTATGATGTAAATATCTGATATGCGGAATATCTACTAATGCAAACCTTGTGAATCGCTTTTCAAATTCAAAGGGGCCATAACCCACAAGTTGAGAAACTGTATGTAGCCATGGCTGTTCTGGAATTCACTATGTAGTCCAGGCTGGCCTAGAACTCTGAGATCTGCTTGCTTCTGCCTCTGCCACCCAGGTGCTGGAATAAACGGCAACTGCGCCACTCCTTGCTCAAGCGAAGCATAGTTTGAAGCAATGTATTCTTGGTTTTCTTCAGGAAGATAGTTTTCACTCCAAAATGAAAAAACACCTGGAGTGGTATGAAGAGTGTGGGCTCAAGCATGGTTCTCTGTTAGCTCTCATAATCTGCTGGAGTTTCGTTGTTTAGACACATCCTCACTTTGTAGCCTATACTCAAAATCACACCCACTTTTCCTGCCTCAGCCTCCCTAATGCTGGTATCACAAGCATGACTTAGCACATGGCTTGTCGTAAACATTCTAAATTGATGGTCTGTGTCCTGTGACTTACATTCATTTTCTCAAGCATGAGTCAACATTCACTGTGCTGAAGGTGTGGGAACCAAGGTCAGTGTCGGCCTTCTTGCTCAAAGTAGGTCAGCTAATGCCTGTGGAGGCCACGCTTTCCTGCCTCCCACAGCCAGAGTCCAGGGAGAACCCCACCCTCATTTTTCAAGGCCTCATGATTAGCTACATAAACTAGCTTTTTAAGTTGACAGTATCAGATTCTGTTGGTTTGCTTTTTTCCGGTTTTTGAGAGAAGGCCTCAGACTCATCTTGCTGCTGAGGATGACCTTGAACTTCTGATCTTCTGGCATCTACTTCTTAAGAGCTAGGATTACAGGTATGTACCACCACACTCAGTTTATGGGGGTGCTGGGGACCAAATCATGCTCTATATTAACTGAGCTATGTCCCCAACCCTAACTGTTTTTATTCTATTGTTAAAATTGGCTTCCTGAGGCTGAGCCATTTTTCCCCTAGTATTTGGCACAAGCAAATTACCACTTTTGTTTTTCTTCTGAGACTTCTCACTCAGTAGTCCAGTCTAGCTCACACTGGCTTGATGAGTTATGGGATTACAGGCATGGACCGCCATGTCTGGCTTTAGCATTCTCTTGATAGTTGATCCCAGAAATTTGCTAAAAAGTGCTTGAAAAATAACTGGCAAAGATAGAAGAAGCCCTGTGGTTTAGGAGAGGTCAGTCCTAAGTGTGATGGCATAGTCCTATAACCTCTGCTTGAGAAGTTAGAGGCAAGAAAGGCAGCAGTTCAAAGTCAGCCCCTGTCAGTAAGTTTGAGGATAATTTGGGCTACATGAGATCCTGTCTGAACAAGCAACAACAGTAACAAGAAACCTGGCCCATACATAGTACTTGCATGTAAACCCAGAGTTCTGGAGGCCCAGGCCAGAGAACTGAGGCAGGTTTGAGGCCAACCTGATTTATATGCTCTGAGATAACAATTAGGTAAGGTTTTGTTTACTGAAACAAAGGATGAATTTGGGAAGAGGACTGTGCTTGAAAAGCATGTGTAACTCTGAGGAATCCCAGCCCATGGCAAAAAGAGAGCAGAATTTCTCACCATCAGGGGCTTGCGTTGTCATTTTTACCTCTTCTCTATGCTGGCATCCCTTCCTGCAGAACAGCATAGAAGAAACTGCTTTCCTTCACAAGGCTTTTGAATAAACTACATAGGGTGTTGTTTCTCTGAGTCCTTTTGCCACTCTTACATCTGACCAAGAGTTCTCATAGCTTCCTTGTTATGATGAGCTGTTACAACAGTCACAGAAAACGCTGTCCCTGTGGTCAGTTTTTTTGTTGAGGACAAAACTCAGGAAGTTGCTGGAAGAGATGCACAGAGGGAGACAGAGAGGGACCAACAACTTCTGTGCCCTCTGTACACTAACCCACACAAGCAAGCTACCCAAGCTCCCACAGAGCTTTCCTGTCCAGCTTTTATTAGTGCTCATGATTGATAAAACCATGACCCAAATATTAAATTTAGTGGCCAGCTTCCTTGACCTCTTTAATGGTTAGGGTGACTCAGAGTCCAAACCACCTAATCCAATAATCACATGCTTGTTCTTTCTGAGGTTATCATGGGGTCCAAGATGAGTCAGCCTAGCATCATAAGAAAGATATATCTCCTTGGAAATTTAAATGGCTTTTGAAGTTATGTGCCAGCCAGGAGCTAAGGAAAAATACTAGATAAGTACTTTTTATTATACATACTATATCTTCATGTCATATTTTTTTTTTTAAAGAATCTGGAACCATGGCTGAGATAAAATGAGCAGGCTTGAGAAAAAGGAATTGTTCTTTTTGGTTATTATTCTGAAGCAGGTTCTTACACTATGGAGTGACCTTGAGTTTATGGCAATCCGTCTCTCTTTCGCTCCTAAATCCTAGCATTGTTGTCAAACCACCATGCCTGTCTAGGAAAAGAAGATCTTAAATAAGAGAAGGACAGAGAAAGCAATACAGGCGAGACTTAGGAAGAGTACCAACTGTTTAAAAGAAATTAAGGACTATTCTGTTAGGCAGAAATGAGAGTTTTCAGATGACAGGTGTGAAGGCTAATTTGCTGACCCAGAAGCATTGTGAATGCCAGCTATTGACTTGGGGAAACTTATCTTGATTGGAAGTTTCAGCAAAGGAAATAAATTGCCTAGAGGTGCTTTAGGAAGTACAAATGAACTACAGAATGGAACAGAGAAAGTAGAGAAACTGGTGAGATGTGTCACAGCATTATTTTTAAATTTTAATTAATTTTTGTGTATGACATTTTGTCTGCATAGATCATGTTCCTGGTCTCAGAAGAGAGCACAGAATTCTCTGGAAAGGTAGTTACAGACATTTATGAGCTGCCAGATGGGTGCTGGGAATCAAAACTGGCTTCTTTGGAAGAGCTGTCAGTGCTCTTAACTGCTGAGCCAGGCAGGGTAGTGCTCTTGTACATTGTAAATTTTCGTCACTCAAATTGGTTTAATAAGATACTGATTGGCCAGTAGTCATTCAGGAAATAGAAGCAGGGCAGTTAGAATAGGAGAGTTCTGGTATGAGGAAGGGCAGAGTCAGAGAGAGGCTAGCCAGGCAGCCTCCTGAGCAAGCAGGACATGTAAAAATGAGGTAACAAGCCATGAGCAATGAGGCAAAGCATAAATAGAAATGGATTGATTTAAATGTTAAGAGCTAGCTAGTAATAAGCCTGAGCTATCGGCCAAACATTTATAATTAATATAAGCCTCTGAGTGGTTGAGAATAGGTGGGCAGGAGAGAGCCTTCTGTTTACAAGCCATCTCTCTAGTCCTATCAGCATATAATTTTTAAAAGCCCAGACTTCCTAAAAATATAGAACTAACATGTGAAAATAGCAATTATTAAAGTTATTAGTGAATTGATGTCGATTGATTTAAAAAAAAATTACAGAACAAATCCAGCTGGAAAGGTCTATAAAAATACATTTGCAGGGATCTTGATGGCATACACCTGGAATCAAAAATACTTTTGGGAGTTGGAGGCAGGCGGATCAAGGTTGCAAGGCCAGCCTGGGCTACACGGCAAGTTTGAGGCTGACCAGTGCTATGTGAAACTTTGTTTCAAAACAACAATAATAATGTATCTGCTAGGTTTGAGACAAACTTTAGGGGGTATTACATGTTTCTACAGACAAGAAATGATTCGTCTCCCCTGAAAAAAATCTTACTTCATTTGTAACTTTACAAAACAGGTCGCAATCAACAGTAGATACTTAGTTACACAAAATGACATATTCAGAGGAAGTTCTTCAACACTAGAAGGATGCAAAGTGACTGAGAAATAATGTGTGCACCATAAAGAGAGTTCCCTGGTGCACTAAGGCAGGGTAGAAGTGATGCTGTGTGCCGGGCCTGTGTTTATGAGTCTGCTGTCTACAGCCGGGAAGTACTGGTTTTGATGATGCATGCTGGTGTCTTCAGCTGCTCAGGGGACTCAGAGTGACAGGGACTGGCATGGAGGATGGCAGAGCACAAACGTTCTGCAGTTAGATAGCCTTTGTTAAGACTCATTCAGTTAAATTTACTAGGCAGGACCTTGGGCTTGCTCTTGAACTTGCCCTCCCCTACTGCAGCCTCCCCAGTGCTGGTATTCCAAATGTGTGGCCACACCAGGCAAAACCCTAATTTTTACATGTAGTATGTTAGAGCCCATAGGTGAGTATGCTGGCTAGTCACTTGTGAAAAGGGAACTTTAGATAAGGAAGTGCCCACCATATTAACCTTGGTTGATGTGGGAGGCCCAGCTCAATGTGTGCTCTCCTGCCTTTCCTCCCCAAGCTGGTTTTGACTCTAGGGCTTTATTACCATAATAGAAACAGCAAATGCAACAGGACACTATAACATATTCTGAATGGCTCTTTATTATTAATGCCAAAAATATGTTAGTACAAAGAATAAAAATAAAATCACAAGGGCATGAGCATAGTGATGCATACATTTAATCTCAGCCCTCGAGAGATGAGAGGCAGGTAGATCTCTGTGAGTTCAAGGCCATCCCTGAGTTCCGAGTCAGGCAGGGCTACACAATAAAACCCTGTCTCAAAACCAAAAATTTATAGGGTAAATATTATCGAAATTGTGTTAAATATTGATCAATTTTCCTGAAGAAAGAATACATGGGGGGGTGTAAAAGAGTTAGCAAAGTTCTTTTCCTAAAAACTGTACATAATATGTACTTATGTTGTTTTTCTTTTTTCTTTTGTTCCATTTCAAAGTTAACTAAAAAGGCTGGTGACATAGTGTAATGGTAGAGTGTTCACCTAGCACATACAAGGCCTGGGATCAACTCCCAGGCCACTGGGTGTAGTAACATATAATGTATCATACAAAAACCCTGGTGGTAAAGGCAGGAGGCCCAGTTCCTCCTACAAACTGAGTTTGAGACCATTCTAGGTTACATGTTATCCTGTCTCAAAATACTCCTCTGTTTTGAACTCACAAATCTTTTTTCTTTTTATTTATTTATTTTTTGAGACAGAGTCTTTCTCCATAACCCTGGCTGTTTAGGAATTTGCCATGTAGAGCAGGCTGGATGCAAACAGACTTACTCCAGGCTCTGCCTCCTGTGTGTTGGGTTTACCATTTATTTATTTATAGTATATGCTTGTATGTGTTCTACATGTATTAATACATATATTGAGATCAAAGGATAATTTACAAGAGTTAGTTATCTACGTACACTTTGTGGGTCCTAGAGATCAAACATGGCAGCCTACCTACTAAGTCATCTCAAAGGCCTGGGTATATGTCTCTTAAAATAGTGTTGAAATACTTACAAAATGTGGAACATATCCAGTTTAAATTTGAATGCTAGTGAGATAAAATATCAAGTCATTTTGATTCTGGAAAGCCCCTAAGATTTCAATAGCCAACCCCACCCCAGGGTTTCTCTGTGCAGCCCTGGCTGTCCTGGAATTCACTACAGACCAGGCTGTCCTTGAACCCTGAAATGTTCCTGTCCTTGCCTCTCATGTGCTAGAATTCAAAGTGTATACCACCACGGCTTGGCAAGATCTCAAAGTCATAAAGGCATTTTCCCCCTTTAAATATGGTCTCATCTTTGGAAAAACAAAACAAAAACATACCTTCCCCCACCCCACCCAACCTTGCAGAGAATTGAAAACCTAGAGACTTGGCCACTCATGTAAACTAGGATCATGTATACCTTAAAACAAAGACAGTTCCATTGATGGTAGGAGGTAGATTATGGTCTTCTTTTTTTTGACAAAAAAAAAAAAAAAAAAAAAAGTAAAAATGAATAAATAAATTAAAATTGTGTATCTTTCAAAAAACCTAAAAGTTCTGAGAAAATATGTGACCTGGCAGCAGAAAGAGGACAATTTTGGAGTTCCCAGGGGACTAGCAAGAAGAGGAGGAAGTCCAGAGAGGAACAGTGAGGCTGTGATGTGCTTGTGTCTTCATTAACTTCAGCTGTCAACTGATGGAGCCTAGAATCACCTGGAGAAAATCCCATCTGAGCAGGTTGCCCTGTGGTTGTGTTTTTAGGGGACTGTTAATTGACAGAAGAGGCTTAGCCCACTGTGGGTGGAGACATTCCCTGGGCAGGTAGACCTAGGGTGCATAAGAATGCCACTTAAGGATGAGTCTGAGGAGACAGTGAGAGTCATTCCATTTTGGTTTCTGCTTCAAGCTCATGCTTCAGTTTCTGTCCTGAACATCCTCAGTGATGGAGTGGGACCTGTAAGTATAAGCCAGATAAATCTTTTCCTTCCCTAAGTTGCCTTTTGGCATAGTATTTAATCACACTAACAGAAAATGGAACCAGAACAGTAGCATATGGATATATCCCTTGGGTGAAGCCCTTGGGTGCTAATGAAGAAGAAAAACCCAGAAATGCTAGTAATCCTTTTCTTACTGGATTTGAGGCCTGCCCCACAGTAGTGGATCTATCCCTGGTATTTTAAACATTGTCAAAAGTCCATGGCTTGGGGATCATGGGCCTGGGACAGGGTCTCTTTTGCTGCTGCTTTGCTACATAGCATCAAGCTGTCTTCTCCGGACTTATCTTTATATACACTCCTGTCAGCCTGTCAGAGAAACTTCTCTTTGTAGTGGGCAATCGTTACTTTGGAGACTCCTAACAGGGCAGAGTGATGACAATAGAAACTCAATGAGTGAGTGCTTAACAGCAAATGGGATGTGGCTATCAAACCCTCCAAAGCTCAGCGAACACTGTGGGCCATTAGTGCTACAGAATAAGGAGTAACTTCCCTCAATGGTGTAGCTACTGGTAGCCTGTGCTTGTATAAATAATCTCTTATCCATGCTCTAAGCTAACACTCCATTCCCATTAATCCATTCCTAGCCATATCAGCGCGCGTACACGAGCGTGCACACGCGTGCGTACACACACACACACACACACACACACTTCACAGAAATAAGCAGATAAGGTTCTGGGGAGCAGCTCATTAGAAGAGTGATTGTCTAGCAGGCACAAAGCCTGAGGTCTGGACCTCAGCAACATAATGTACTCCTACTAGGTATTGGAAGTAGAGTTATGAAAATCAAAAGCAAATGATCTTTTTTTATAATTCTTTTAAGTTTTTATATTCTTATAAAATATTTTATATTTGGTATTCTTTATATATTTATACATTTCTAGTTTAAAGTTCATTTACTTTGGAGCATATGGCAGAAATTTTGTTTGCGGTTTTATTATTTTGAGATAGGGTCTCACTGTATAGCTCTGGCTGGCTTGGAACTCACTGTGCAGACTCACAGAGAGCAAGCTGTCAAGCTGTCTCCATCTGAACACACACTGTAGAAGGAATGAACTGAATGTCCTCTGACTGCTAAACAGCTGTGCTAGTCAGGGTTCTCTCTCTCTCTCTCTGTATACACACACACACACACACACACACACACACACAGAAGGACACATGTACATACATACATGTGTAAATAAATAAAGGGTATTTATTAGAATGGTTTCTAGGTTGTGATCCAACAATGGCTGTCTATCAATGGAAAGTTTGAGAATCTACTATTTGTTCAGTCCACAAGGCTGGATGTCTCGGCTGGTCTTTAGTATATGTCGGAATCCTGAAGAAGTAGGTTCTAATGGTAGTGAAGAAATGGACTGTCTGGTGAGAGTGAGGGCAAGCAGGCAAAGAGCAAGTGTTTCCCCTTCCCATGTCTTTTATACAGGCTGCCAGCAGAAGGTGTGGTCCATCTCAAAAGATCCAGATAAGGATGGGTCTTCCCACTTGAAATGGTTCAGTTAGAAAAATCCCTCATAGGTATACTGAGATGCTTTGGTTTTACAGATGTAGTGAAGTTGACAACGAAGAACAGCCACCACAATACACATTATAGCATCACCCCCAAGTAACCAATAAATAAACAGATAAAAGCAGCCACTAAGTGGTACAGGCCTATAGCTCTAACTTTTTGGGAGGCCGAGTCAACAAGATGAGCTAAACTGGGGACTTAGAAGTCTAGCCTGGGTTACTCAGTAGAGCCTTATGTCAACTAAATGCAAAAACATTTTTAGGTGTACCAGAATTTAAAAAATACATTTTAAATTGCCTCATATCTTCTTAACCTTTCTATCTTACCATTCTTCTCCATGTCTGCCAAATTAATGTCTACTCCAGAGAGAAGACATAGAAACAAGGTAAGAAACATTGCTTCCCACCACCAAACTGAAACGCTAAATAAACAAAGAGTGGGTCAAGGGGGAAGATTTATGGAGGTGCTCATTTTCATTGCAGGTCCCAAAATGCCTGTCCTGAGAGTGAGTTCATACATAAACTTTACACAGTAAGGATTATACTTGCCTGGTCCTAAGACTGAGATCAAACTAATCCTTCTGTTATCTAACATTAACGTTCTCTCTCTCTCTCTCTCTCTCTCTCTCTCTCTCTCTCTCTCTCTCTCTCTCTCTCTCATCTCTGCTTCCTTCCCTGGAACTGGGACTATAGGCATTTACCATCACATTGCCAATGAATATTCTCAAATTGTCAGCATGTAGAATGAGAGTGAAGTGATCTCTCAGTCTAAGATGTAAATAAAAGCAAAAACAAAATAAAAACAAAACCCTTCCTAAATATGCAAACCCACAAGAATGAGAGAGTCTGAGTATTAGCCCTAAACAGGACAACTTCATTAACCCTTTTCACCCCAAGTCACATGGACTAATGCAGAAGAGGCAGACAGAAGTTAAAGAACCCAGGACAGAAATAAGTGCTTTGGAACGTTGCCTTGTAGGCTAACGTAGGGTAAAGGGGCCCGTGAAAGAACACAACTTGGCCCTGTAACCAGAGCCAAAGAAACACTCTCTGCCCCTGACCAACTCACTCCAAAACCCAACCAATCCCTGAGCATGAAATCCAGCCAATCTCTGAGTTTATCCAAGCTCAGGGATTGAAATCTGACCAATCCCCTCCCTGAAAATGTTCACCCTAGAAAAACTCTGCCCCTAAACAGCCCCATATTAAGCCCTGTGCCTTTTCAGTTTGCTGCTCCCCTTTTCTACCGTGGCAGAGGCAGACCCCTTCCTGGGTTCTTCCCTCCCAATAAATCTCTTGAATACCCCATTCACGGGTGAGACTGTGGTATATGTTAAACACTTAATAAAACCTGAAGTATCCAGAGATCAACACCCAGTCAAAAACTAGGCAGACATAGCCCAGGAATTTCTTGATCTTTGAGTCCAAGGCCAAACAGCTGGGCTTTAATGACTCACAACTTAAATCCTATCACAGGGAAAGCCTTGGAGTGGTGACCTATGCCCTTAATCTCTTAACTCCAGAGACAGAACCTTCTGTGTTTTTCTAAATTCAAGGATGACTACCCCATCCCTCTTCCCCCCCCCCCCGTTTTAATCCTAACCAGGATGGGATACAGCTGGCAAGAAGGGTATTTAAGACAGTGCAGAAAACCAGCGTAGGAGAAGCAACCAGGATGTGGCTGAGGAAGTTGAAAGACAGCTGGGTGAAATTTGATTGTGGTGTTTCCTCTCTGATATTTCAGCCTTTCCATGATATTTGGCTCTGAGTCTCTTTTCAATACAATCAGAATTCGTGGTACATGAGACCTTCTTTCACTGGAATGAAATGGAGCAGAGAAAGAACTTTTCACCAGAGCGGAAAAGAATGGAGCAGAACTGAGCAGAACACTTTTGCCAAGGAACCTTCCCCTGATGGAGCAGAGTTACACTCTAGGTCCCTGAGTAGAACTGTATAATTTCCCTGGGGTAACCCTCCCCTGCAGGAGCATAGTTGTTACACTGGACCGGCAAACCTTTCCCTGGAGCAGGGCTGTAAGTGGCTATGCTCAAGGTGACTTTAAGGTATTCCTTGGCCCCTGATTGCCAGGATTCCCTTCCATCTGAGCTGCAATGCTTACACATAACATGGCTATTATACTTCTAAATCCACTGTAGCTGTGGTTAGCTACATAAGACCTGTAAAGGTCAAACCAGCCAAAATCCCATCAGAGGGTGGCCCCATTAGCATTAACTGTCAGTTCGACACAACCTAGAATCAAAAAAAAAAAAAAAAAAAAAAATCCAATTGAGTATTATCTTAACCAGGCAGGTATGTGGACATGTCTGAAAAATCATTTTGACTTTTACTTGATAATGCAGAGAACAGCCCACTGTGGGCTGCACCATTCCCTAGGCAGGCAATCCTGGCTGTATAGGGAAGCTAGATGACATACCTTGGAAATAAAGGCAGCAGGTACAGCCTTTTCTCCTTTAGGCAACTTTTGGTCAGTGCTTCCAAATGAATGAGAACAATGGGGAAGGTTCTCTCCAGGCCCCACCATTTACTGGGGAGCTGCCGTTGGTTGGCATGGCAGGTGCTGGAGGAAGAATTGTTCTGTGTGTGTGTGTGTGTGTGTACGTATGTGTGTATATAAGTGTGTGTGTGTACGTATGTGTGTGTGTGCTTGTTGGAGGGGGGGAGTATCTACTGGTAGGTTTTCCATGCTCTAGTGGATGATCCCATACCCATGCATACATGGGCAGCATTAACTGGACCTAGTAGGTTATAGAAGCAGCAGCAGCAGCAGCAGCAGCAGCAGCAGCAGCAGCAGCAGCAGTAGCAGAGGACATTTTCAGGGTGACATGAAGGTGTTAGAAGAGGGATAGGGATGTAGTGGATATGATCTTATTTTACTGTATACATGTATAAAATTCTCAAGAAAAAAAATTAAGATAATACATATCCAATTTTTAAAAAAAGGGTACACAAAGAACCTTACAAAAATGACATCTGTTGTATCACTGCATGCAGAATTTCCAATGAACATATTTAATTTGAATGATGCAGTAGTCTAGAGCCAGACCTTTTAAAATTCTGTCATTAAATAACTGCATAGCTTGGGCATGATATAACCTGAGTAGCAGCAGTTCTACCCTCTTGAGGTTCTTGTAAAGATCAAATGAGACAATTCTCTTAAAATTCTTTTAGCAAAGGCAAAAACTCAATAAGGCAAATAAATGAAGCTAATTACTCTTTTCTTCTTTCAAGCTCATAAATATTGGTATTTCCCAAGGTCTGCCCTGACCTCTGTTTTACTATTTATTATATTCAAAGTATAATTGTGGTTTCCAAGTTCATCTATGCTATAAACTAGTAACTTTGTATTTCTAATTGAGTTCTTTGTGCATTTACTGTGCTTTTCATAAAAAAAGGAAATTTAATCCAGAGATGCTTTGAATGTGGCCAGATAACCTTATTGTAGCTTATTTTATATCATAAACTTTTATTTATTAAGTCATTAACTGTACTTGGCTATTAATGTGGGTCTCATGAGTGCTAGACAAATAACCTAGTAATGAGCTTATATATCCATCCCCAAAATATTGAATTTTAAAAGTAGTTCAATTAGATGATATATGTATTTGTTACTTTCTTCTTGCTGTAACAAAATGTTGGACAAAAGGTAATTTCAAGTATAAAGGGCTGGTTTATTTCAGTTCATGGCTTGAGAAACTATAGTTCCAACATAGAAAAGGCACAGCAGCATGAATGTAAAGTGGCAGCTACTCATCTTTTATCTGCAGTTGGTGCCTTAGTTACTTTTCTATTTCTGTAAAGAGATGCCATGATGTAATCAACCTATAAGGAAAGCATTTAATTAGGGTATTGCCTACAGTTTCAGACACTGTGGCAGTTTGTTGAATGAGAATATCATATCTCCATTGGTGCTTGTGTTTGAATTCATGGTCCCTAGTTAATGAAACTGTTTGGGAAGGATTAGTAGGTATGGCCTTGTTCTAGAGGGCATGTGCCAGTGGTGGTGGGCTTTGAAGTTGCAAAAGCCTATGCTAGGCCCAGTCTCTCATCCTTTGATTGCTGTTTATGATCATGATGTAGAACTGTCAGCTACTGCTCCAGCACCACAGCCACCTGCTTCTTGCACGATGACCATGGACTAACCTTCCAAAGCTGTAAGCAAGCCCTCAATTAAGTGTTTTCTTTTTATAAGAGTTGCCTTAGCTATGGTGTCTCTTTACAGCAATAGAACAGTAACTAAGACAGAGGGTAAGTACATGACCATCACAGCAGGGAGCCTGGCAAAACCAGACACTGGATCAATAGCTGCAAGTTAGATACAGAAAGAGAGAAATTGGTCCTGGTGTGGGTTTTTCAATCCTCAAAGCCTCCTCCCAGTGACATACCTCCTCTAACAAGGCCACATCTCATATTCCTTCCCCCAAAAAATCCCACTAACTAAGGACCAAATATTAAAATTTATGAGCCTGTGGGGGTAATTCTCAATCAAACTACCACAGTTGGGAAACAGAAAATTGCTGTTGGATAATGCTCTCGTACACTGTAAAGATTTGTCACTTCTGGGGGCTAGAGAGATGTCTCAGTGGTTAAGAGTACTGACTGTTCTTCCAGAGGACCAGGGTTCAATTCCCAGCACCCACATGGCAGCTCACAACTGTCTGTAGCTCCAGTTCAGGCAAAACACCAAGGCAAATACATAAAGGTTTTTTTTTTTTTCTTTAAAAAAAAAAAAAAAAAAAGAATTGTCACTTCTATTGGCTTAATAAAACACTGATTGGCCAGTAGCCAGGCAGGAAGTATAGGCATGACCACTAGACTAGTAGAATTCTGGGAAGAGGAAAGACAGAGAGAGAAGCAGTCACCAGCCAGATGCAGAGGAAGCAGGATGAGAATGCTTTCCTGAAAAAAGGTACTAAGCCACATGGCTAAACACAGATAAGAATTATGGGTTAATCTAAGTGTAAGAACTAGTTAGTAATATGCTTGAGCTATTGGCCCAACATTATATTAAACCTCCAAGTCAATTATTTGGGAAGTAGCTGTTGGGTATTTGGGAGCTGTTGATGGGACAGAAAATTCCAATTACAAAAAATGAATAAATGAATGTTGGTGTTCATGGGCTTTTTGTTATAGTTTGAATGAAAAATATCTCATATAACCTCCTCATGTAGGAATACGTGCTCTGAAGCTGGTGGTGCTTTTAGGGAACTTTGGTGGTATGATGGCAGAACCTTGCTGGAGAAAGAACAACACTGGGGCATGCTTTGACAGTTCAGAGCTCTGTCCCATGTGCTGCTTGTGCTCTCCTTTCTGTGTGCAACAGAGATGTGATCTCTCATCTTTTTACTCCTTCTTCCCTGGTGATTATGGACAAAGCACTTTGGAACTGCAAGCAAAATTAAATTCTTCCTTCAGTTACTTCCAGACATGGCATTTTATCATGCAACAAAAAATAACTAAGACACTTCCTCAAATGTTCCCTTTTATTTCTTTTTTATTTCATTAAAAAGAACATCCTTGGCAACTGTCTTAGGGTTTCTTTTGCTGTAAAGAGACACCATGACCAAAGAAACTCATATAAAAACAAAAACAAACCATTAATTGGGGCTGGCTTATAGGTTCAGAGGGTTAGTCTATCAGTGTCATGTCAGGAAGCACGGGGGTACATAGGTGACAAATATGATGCTGGATAAATAGCCAAGAGCTCTACCTCTGGATCCACAGGTAACTAGAAGAGACAGTGAGCCACTAGGCCTGGCTCAGACTTCTGAAACCTCAAAGCCCACCCCATGACACTCTTCTGCTAACAAGGCCATATCTATTCCAGTAAGTCCACACCTAATCGTTTTTTACTGCCTTTGGGTGCCATTTTCATCCAAACCACAACAGCAGTTGTCTTAGGTATTTTCAAACTGCTGTGATAAAACACCATGACCAAGAAAGCATTTAACCAGGCTTATGGTTTCAGAGGAACAGGAGTCCATCACCATCATAGTAGGGAGCACATGAGAATGGCTGGGGTTTTAAAGCCTCGAAATTCAGCCCCCATGACTTATATCTTCCAACAAGGCCACACCTCCCAATTCTTCCTAAATAGTCCACTAACTAGAGAGCAAGCATTAAAACATATGAACCTATGGGGGCATTGTCATTCAAATCATCACAGCAACTATGAAGTCCTTGTAAGCATAACTAGTTTCTGCTGATTATTTTCCCAAGTGCACACACAGTAGAATGCCAAAGAATCCCTTAAGAACTTACAAAAGTACAATGTTAAGGATTATGACTACCTTTATGGGATGAGGCAGTGTGACTTTGATCACATTGGTCTGATTCATAAGTTAAGGTCTAACATCTGGGCAGTGAAACCAGGTCAAGTATAAGTACTTGTGGTTAGATCCTGTTCAACTTGTTTAATCTAGAGTTATGAATTCATGATTTCTCTGCCTGCACTTTTCAGTGCTAGTGCGGTTAGAAGGGGTCTGATGAAAGTTGGAGGGCAGAAGTCAAACACTGGTGGTTCTCCTACAAGATGTGCTAGCAGAGAGATTGGTACTTTCTGGGTCATGCTCTATTCTTTTCTCCTTTAGCTTTCTTGGCTGTCAAATCTGTTTGACCAACAATGACCTTAAGTGACCAACAGGAACGTGACTGTGCATAAAGTGTGGTGATCACTGAACAGAGGCATACAGCTTTTTTGCAATTCCACTTAAGCAGTGAATATACTTTTTGTTTCTTATGAATTGTGTGGTGACTCTCTTTTGTTCTAGCTAACCCTCATGTGTGGTGATATGTTATATATTTAATAAGACTAGTCTGGAATATCAGAGAATAGATCCACCCACAGTCAAGCCAGGAGGGCCAGAGAGTGTTATCTTATACCTTTAATCCCTTAGCTCCAGAGACAGATCTGTGTTTCTGTGAGTTCAAGGCTAACTACCAAATAGTAATAGTCCACACTTTTAATCTTAACCTGGATGTCAAACAACTGGGCAAAGAAGGTACTTAAGACAGGGGTAGAAAGATTCTCCTGTAGAAGCAAAGAGGGGTGAGGCTGAGGAAGCTGGAAGATGGCTGGGTGAGATTTGACTGTGGTCTGTTTCCCCTGATAGTCCAGGCTTTCCCTGGTATCTGGCTCTGAGTTTTATTTAATACAACCTGAATTCATGCAACATGGATTGCTATTTTATTTTCATCAGTTCTGACTGCAGGAATATGGGGCTACCTCTGCATCTACAGGCAACGGAAGAAACAGCAAGCCGCCAGGCCTGCCTTGAGCTTCTTAAGTAAACTTCTTACCCCAGAACTCATGAGGGTGTCCAGTTTTCTTATCAAACCCACAACGGTACATTGTTGATACAGGAAGTGGGTCTAGAGAAGCAGAAGCATGATGGTGAGACTTTCAGTTTGGTTCTCTCACTTGTTGAAACCTAAATCAACAGTGACACTGCTACAGTAATGACATGGCTGCTCTGCATAAAGTGCAAAATAGTTATGTCTTAACCCATGGAAAACTGTCAGCTACAAACAGAATACAAAATGAAGACTCCTGACACTACATACAAAAAATTCAACTCACCAGGACTGATGGCATACCCTTATAAACCCAGATCCCTGGGAGTCTGAGGCAGGAGGATTTGAAGCTGAAGGCTTGTCTGGGCCACATTGAGTTCAAGCCAGCTCAGATAACTTTGTAGGACTTGTAAAAATTAAAAAGAGAAAAAACAGAGACCAAATAAAAATAATACAAAGAGAGGGCTGGGCACTTGGCTTAATGGTAGAAAACAGAACAGACACCACAAGATACACAAAGGACATACTATAGCCTTGAGACTAAAACAACAAAGTACTATAGGGCTTTCTTCACAAAACTGGGTATTACAATAAAATTTAAAAGCTAAACAATAAGCTTCTTCCACTCAGCCATAAATGCTGAGCACATCTGTGCATGATCCAGTCTCAGAGCATACATTTAATATTTAAAAATGTACCCCATCCCCCCCCAACTACATAAATTTACAAATCCCATGCAGGAGCTTTGTTTTTTGTTTTGTTTTGTTTTGTTTTGTTTTGTTTTTTCTCGTTCACTTCCTCTTTTTATACAATCACCCAGTGAAACAGCCTGGACTGGCTCAGTAGTAGTCTACAGTCCTGCAGGAGTCCAGAGCCCTAGGGCTTCCTGCAGAGCAGAAGTGGCTATGAAGAACACAGAACTCCTACAACTTCCGCTCATGCCCAGAAATGCTCCGGATGCAAGTAATTTAAGGTGCTGAGGCTCTTGAGTTTCTAATAAGGCTGCGTTTCTGTCTCTCAGCATTCACGAGGCTCTGAGCAAATTCTCTTCATCTCAGGGAAAGGCTGAGGCCAGTCTTAGAGGGCCCTCCAGCCCTGCAGCTGCCCTGGGGGGACAGAGCCAGGGACTGGTGCTGCTAGAGTCCACAAATAAAATCTGATCTTGCTGAGCGTGGGTTTTGGTGTTCTAAAGGGAAGGACAGTGTGTCCTCTCGGGTCTCAGAAGCTCTAGCATTATCACTATGCAGAAGGAAAACGGGCAACCTGTTGGGGCTGAAGAGATGGTCCAATGGTGGTTGTTCTTCCAGAGAACCTAGGTTGCATTGGCCACACCCATATGGAGGCTCATAGCTGTCTGTACTTCTGTTCTAGAGGGCACTGCATATCCATGGTATAGACACCCATACAAGCAAAACCACTCATGCATATTAAAAAAAAAATCTTAGAAAAAGTTTAGAAACATTATTAGTAAAAGAATTGTGTCTTGTCTGAGCTTTACAATATACTTCTTTTTTGTTTTCTTTCTTTTCTACCTGTCTCAGCTGCCCTCCATAACTCCTTTACACCTTCAAAACTCCTACACTACCAAACTCAGCACAAGGCACAACCTTGGCCACCTCAGCACACAGCTTCTAAGCACCGACTCTCAGGAAATACTTCCAGGAAGATTTAACCTCAATGATGCTGGTCTCTTCTTGTCCTCCTCCTCTTCTCCTTCTCTTCTTTTTTTTGGAGGAGGTGGTGGTGGTGGTTCAAGTCAAGTTTTCTCTTTATATCAACTCCGGCTGTCCTGGAACTCACTTTGTAGGCCAGGCTGGCCTCAAATTCAAGAGATTCTTCTGCCTCCGCCTCCAGTGTACTGGAATTGAAGGCATGAGGCACCTCCGCCCGGCTTGCTGGTCTCTTATGCAGCTGATTACACAGCTGATTCTCGGGCCCAGCTGACCAGCATCCATTGTCCCAGCAAGGCAAAGGTTTTACTTTAGTGGCTCCTGGTCTTTTGTTAATCACAGCTGATTCTTCAGCTTCAGTTGACCAGACTCCACAGATTCTTCACTATGTAGTAGTCTTTGCTTCCTACTGAAACTTCATAAGCCAGGCTTCCATTGTCTGTACTGCTCACAACATCCTTTTCTTCCAAGCTCCCACAGAACAGCTCACTGAGCTCTCAAGACCCAGTGGCTTTATTTCAAAACTCTTTCTCCCCAAAACATGTTCAGGTCTGTCAAGAGTAATACCTCCCTACTCCCCTGACATGCCATGGAGGCTAGGATAGGAAAACGGGAGCTCACATTTTCTATCCTCTCCCCCCCCCCTTTTTGATACGAGTTTCTCTGTGTAGCCCTGCCTGGCTGTTTTGGAACTTACTCTGTAGACCAGGCTGGCCTTGAACTCACAGAGATTGGTCTGGTTTTGGCTCCCAAGTGTTGGAATTAAAGATGTGTTTTTCTTTTGAAGTCTCTTTCTCTCTCCATTTTGGTTTTTTGGAGACAAGGTTTCTCTGTGCAACCCTTGCTGTCCTGGAACTCATTCCTTAGCCCAGGCTAGTCTGAACTCATCAACCATCGTCCTGCCTCTGCCTCCCAAGGCTGGGATTAAAGGCATGCACCACTACCTGCTGCCTTTCAAGTTTTTCTTTTTTCTAGATTAAATCAGGTTACTCAAGATAGTCTTAATTACATCTAGAAAAACATCCATACCCCAATTCCTGAAAAAGGGTTTCTCTGTGTAACCCTTCCAGGAGCTCTCTTAAACCAGGCTGCCCTCGAAGATAGTGTTGGAATTAAAGGCGTGGGCCACCACCATCTGACATAATTACCTTTGATGTACTCAAAAAGATAATCACAAATTCCAGCCACAAGGATCATACAGATGGGCTAAACTAGTATTGAGGGCCCTGCATTCCTCCTGAGTCTGCTCATCAATGTGTTTCTGTTTTCCCTCAGTAGTAAACTCGAACCTAGCACGTGGGAGGTCTGTCACCAGAAAGATACTGGATATTGTACCACATTATCCCCACAAACACAAGGGATTGTTTCTTGAATTTTTTTTTTAAATATTCTATTTTTATTTTATGTGAATTGGTGTTTTGCCTGCATGTATATCTGTGTAAGGGTGTCAGATCTTGGAATTACAGACAGTTGTTAGCTGCCATGTTGTTTCTGGGAATTGAACTCAGTTCCTCCAGAAGAACAGTCAGTGTTCTTAACCGCTGAGCCATCTCTCCAGCCCTGATTCTTGAATTTAAAACTCCTCAGTTGCCTCTTTCACATCCTAGTTGAACTGTTAAGGACAGGACAATAATAATGTGGGCTCATTTTTTGAAGACAGAGTCTCAACCCAGAATTATCTGGCAGTATGGGGTCACAGGTTGTTCTTGTGATTGCCCAACCCTGCCAATGGGATCCCGCCCATGAGCTATCACAGCTGGTTATGAGTATAGATTTCCTCAGTACAATAGTCACAACACAGATTTGGAAATCAGTGATTACTTGTTACTATTAAATACTTTGAGGAAGAAATTACATTTTAAGTGATTAAACTCTCCATTTTTTTTCTGGTTCTTGCTGGTTAAAAACATTTAAATTGTTATCTACATTCTAGTTCCCTCAATTTGTTGATCAGTCATTATTATCAGTGTTTCAGAGATTAGTGAATTTATGGTATGAAGTGTGAAGGTATGATTGGTAGTGCTTGCTCTGTTACAGGTTACCTGAAAACAGGAGATTTCTCTTCTCATCCTAATGATTAATACAATTCATTTAAAACTTAAAAAATAAATGATACTCAACCAAGATTTGAGAGCTTAAGGAAGAATGATTTCGAATCCCAGACCAGTGTGGGCTGCATTGCTACATACAAGGCTAGACTGCGCTAAATTGTATGAATCTGTCTCAACAAAACAAAAAGATAAAAATAAAAAAAATGTTACATATCTTAGTCTAGAATTCTAGACTTCGTGTTAAATCTTTAAACACTTACTTCCTTTCTCAAGTTTCATAGAAGGTGCTCACTAAGGAATCTTCACGCAAAGAAATACCTCGGAGGTGGGGGCGGGGAGAAGCCAACGGGGGCGGAAAAAAAACCTAACTCCGGCCGCGATTGAAAAGACCGCAGCGCCACCACCGCACACTTCTCTCTCTCTCATTTTCAAGGCAGGAGGCGTGGCCAAAGTCCCTCATTCAAATAAAAAACCAGGAGATTTGCATGGCGAATAGGCACCGCGTGCGCTCATTGGCCGATGGCAGAGTGGGCGGAGTACACAGTGCGCTCGCGGAGCTCCGCCCACACCTATTTGCATAACGGCCCCGGCGCGTGCAGGGGAGAAGCGGGTTTGTTTTTGAATCTGCGGAGGCGGCGGAGCACACGGCTGAGACGGCAGCGTCCGGGACGGCTGCACGGGACGGCTGCGCGGGACGGCTGTGTAGGAAGGAACTCGGGTCCCTGCCCCTCACCTCCCGCCCCTGAAGGTATATGCGAGTGCCAGGGGCTGTTCTAACAACAGTCGGCGAAAAGACTATTGTATTTCGGAAGAGTCGAGACCGCATTATGGCGGCTGCGGGAGTTGAGTTTGCGCCTGCGCGGTTGCGAAGCTGCGGGCGGGCGCTGCATGGGAGCACGTGATCATTTGGGGTCGGGCTCTAGCTGCAGTTGAGCAGCTGGCCGGGCGGTGGCTGCGCAAGCGCAATATTCATTTTCAAGAGCTAATGTTCTTGTTGGACGCCATTTGGGTTCTAGATTTAATTTTTCCCATTCTCGAGGGGGTTTCATCTCGCTACCTTTCTCTTCTCATATTTCCCGAGGAAAACTTTCCTCTAGTATTTTACACTTATTCATACCGACCTTAAAATCCTTTAATTCTCTGATTCTCTCCAGGCTGCAGACTTCATTTTGTGTACAAATTGCCTCTTGTGGTTCTGGAGTATAATTTCGCGTTTAGTTAGGTAATTCTGGATTCATGTGCTAATAGGAAGATAAGATCGGCACCTAGTGGTGTTCTCAGGGGAAATGCATTTACTTCAGCTGCACTTTTGTAAATAATTTTTAACCCTGTTTTTACCAGTTCACTTTTGGATGTGCAACGTTTACAAAATAGAAACGATTTTATTTTTTGAAATGTTTAGAAGTAGGACAAGGAAATAATGTTCAAGTTAAGTTGAAATCTCAATTTCCTCAGGTCTTTTTTTTTTAAAGAATTATTTTATTCAAATCAATAAAGTTTTAACTTGAACAGTTTGTCAAAGCACTTTAATCTTGCATGTTTTTAATTCTATTATTTCTTTAGGTAGATAATTGCTAAAAATAATTAATATACTCGTTTTCTCATCATTTATGATGATCTGTGAATTATATATGATATCTTTTTGTGAATAATTCTTCAAAATTGAGGCCTTTATGAATTAAGTGAAACAACTGAAAAATTTTGAGCTTTTGAAAGAAATATGTGCGCTGTAGTATATGTGTATGATGCACACTTGTTGAAATTTTTTTAGCTGTATATGTTCCTATTTTAGTTTATTAAAATAACTGGTTTGCTGCTGACTATTTTAAAATAGCAATGCTATTAAATTTAAATTTTATATGATACAATTGGGTCATATATGTATAATTTATCATTTTCTCATTCTGCCTCTTGTTTCTTACTAGGCTAAAAACTTGTAAATGTTTTCATAAGCTTCATCTGTCATTCATATTACACTTGCTTTCTTGGTTGATTATGTAACTCAAGTTTGAATCCTGTTGTCAAAGGAAGAAGTGCAATTGCATGTAATAGTGGTTGTCGAGATTTATTACCTCAAACAGTCTTAGAAATGATGAGATATAATTGAAAGATATGACTAGGTTTTTGTTTTTTGTTTTTTGAAATGATGTGACATAAGGCATAGAATGGAGGGAATAGTGAAGAGTTCCCTCCACCCCCAAAACATCTGATGTGATTTCTGAACCTCTGGGTGAAGGCAGTTTTGAATTCTTGAGACTTTGATGCTTCTGTGGTGGCCTGTATTTGTACTCCTATTATTTTGGTTTATATATTTAAATTTACACTATCGTTTGAATATGCAGATGATTGTCTTGGGTTAATATTGAAGATCATAAGAGGTGCTTGAATATAAATAGAAATAGAAAATTTCAATATTGAGGGGATAGTTTTGCTACCCTATTTCTTAGAAGGTAAATGTGATTTTAAATGCACTAAAATTAATGGATTTTCAGAATGTCAATAGTTTATTCTTTAGTGTTTTGTTAGAAACAAGTAAACTTTGAAATTTTACTTTTGAATTTGGGTGGTGATGGAAGAAAGCTTTTACATATGCTCAGCATATGTATATGTATATACCTAATATAAAAACTAGGTTACTCAAAATATGAATGATTAGTGAAGTTATTTAAAAGTCATTGTAGTTTTGTAAATTTTAAGTAGATATTTTAAAAAACCATGAATAATTAAGTCAAAATTAAAATTTTACCTTTAAAAAGTTATTTAAATTTGTGCTAAATGTGTTCAACTATTTTAAATTTGCCCATTATAGAAAATCTAGAAAGTGTTGTTCAGTTAACTGTCAGGAATAAGCACTCTTAACTATTCTAGTGATTTTTGTGACTTCACTTTTTCACTTTTGCCCTGATGGATTAGTCTATAAATACTTATCATTGAATTTTTCATTTAATTCCTGCTGTTTTTTTCTTTTCTTTTGGTGGTGCTGTGGATCCAACTCAGGGCCTCACTTACTGTAGTGTTCAGCCACACCCTCAGCACAATCCCTGCATTTCTAACTTATTGTTATATTATAAATATTTTCCCGTTTTAGTATTCTAAGTCACAGATCTGCCTGGTTCTGCTGGGATTAACAGCACTCTGTAGGGCCTGGCTCAAATGTGTTTAAAAGTCTGAAGATGTATTTGTATTTACCAAGTGCAGCATAGCTTCTTAAGCCTCCCATTCACCACCTGGGTCACTTTGTTTCCATTTTTTGTTGTCCCCTCAGCTCCCCAGCAGATACAGCTCAAGCTGGCCTAGGACTTGAGCTGTTCCTGCCTGAGTCCCCAAATGGCTGGTTGCTGGTATTGGTAGTCAAGTTAGCTTCCCACTAGAAATTGTGTAATTGCGAACATTATACACAAATTGTAATGTACAACAATAATTATTTGAAAGTGTTTCTAGGTGGGCAGTGGTGGTGCACACCTAATCCTAGTAGCTCTGGGGAGGTCAAGGCAGGTGGATCTCTGCTGAGTGGAGACTGGCCAGCCTGGTCTACAAAATGAGTTCCAGGACACCATAGCTACACAGAGAAACCCAACCTCTAACCCAAACCAAACCAAAAAATGGCATTTTTAAAGGCTTTGACAGCACAGTAATTTACAAAATAGACTAGTGTATCTTTTTTTCTTCCAGAAGATTTCTCATACTGCCACCAATTAGATGGGTGAAAATGGTATTTACTAACTTTAAGGAGTGAAGTTGATTTATTTGTTTGTTTGTTCATTGTGAAATAAACTATTTTGTGGTGTTTTTCTGTTACAGATTTTAATGTTCTTTTCTGCTTGTCAACAACAGCTATGGCAATTTGTTGGTGTTTTTACTTTTTTTTAACCTTTCAAATTGTTTTTAGTTTTGTGTCTTGAATTTTTGTTTCTATTTAGTGAAATACATTGCCTTATTTATTTGTTTAATTTAAGGAAGGGTATCAATGTGTAGCCTTGATTTGTCCTAGGGATCCACCTGCCTCTGTCTCCCTGAGTGCCTGGCTGCACTGCTCTTTTAATTTATGATTTATTACAGAGCTTCTCTGCAGACAAAATATTATTGCCTGTTGTGAGATGAATTTATCCATTTCATTTTCTTTTGGAAATTTAAAAATATTTTTGTGTATGATGTGTGTGTACTTGTGTCTTTGTTTGTAGGAATATGGATATGCACAGACATTAGCGTTGGTGATTGTGAGGAAGTCAGAGGACAGGACAGGCTTGGGTGCCTAGTCTTGTTCCCTGCTTTATTTGGGGCAGGATGTCTTAATTGCTTTGCATTGTGTACACTGGGCTAGGTGACTAAGAGTTTATGGGCACCCTTGTGTCTCTTCTCAGTGAAAACTAGATACCTGTACTGCCATGTCTGGTTTTACTTGGGTTTGGGATTTGAGCTCAGGTCTTGAGCCCAGGGATTTGCACATGTTAGGTGTCTATCAATGAGCTACGTTTACATCTTTGATTGCTTTTTTTAAATTATAATTTAAGATATTAGGTTTGAACAGAAAATTCTGGTTCAACTGCTGAAATCAACTGATTCTTAAGGGCTCTATAGATAGGTTTACAGAACTCCATAGATTACTTGTGTATTATGAGGAAGAATCTCCTTGGAGAGGGTTTCTCATTAGCCTGAGCTCACCAATTAGACTAGACTGTCTTATAGCATGAATTCTATTTGTTATAATTAACCCAGAGCCAGATATATTGGAGAAAAGCTGGAATATCAGAGAGACAGAGAAATAAACCACAGCCACTTCTCACCCACCAATGCCTCAGGGCTGTCTCCACGAAATCTTCCAATTTCAAACCTCTCTTCGGCCCACCAAGAAAGTCTGGGAAAGCTGAAAAACCTTCCTTTGCCCAGCTACCTTAACTTTCTCTTTCAATATTCCTAGAGCTTGGATTAAAGGTGTGGCTCTGCCCTTCAGGGCTTGGCTCTGAGACTGATTCTCCTCTGATATTCCAGACTAACTGTATTAAATATCATCACACTGTCAGGTGCTACAGAAAATACTATATGAATGTATTTAATAATGTTGTATACTATTTAATTGCAATACCCACAACTTATTTTCATAGTTGTTAGCTGATGTGTGATTTTGCATATGAACATTAGGTTTCTTAAAACAGTAATGTTTTGTCTAGAGTTATATAAGTTTAAATTTGAGGAATTTTTAAATCACATACTTGAGAAGATCATGGATAGAATATACTTCTAGACTCCTAAAATGTACTGTTTTTAGGAAATGCTGGGAAAGCTTATGATCCCCATGGTGTTTAAATAAGACTTTATTTTACTGTGTTCTGGGCGGTGGTATTAAGAGGAATGAATTATGAGAGGGCATAGGCTAAGTTTCTGTGTTTTTGGTCCTGTTGATAAGAAGTAAGCCTGTTGGGTTAGAGGCTTGAGTAGGTTTCAAAAGAGGATATTTATAGGACTTGAAACCATTATTATTATTGTCTTGATTGGTGGAATTTTAAAGTTATGTAGCTCAATTTTTGGCCAGGATGTAACCAACCTCATCCCATAATAAAAATAAGCACAATTTTACTTTCTTTGGTAACATTAAATTATTATACTCTTTCTACTTTGTATACCATTTATTCATTAAATTTCTGTATGTTGATTGCAGTGACATTATTCTTTTTTTCCTGAACTCAAACTTACAGAGATCCTCCTGTCTTTGCCTCTGAAGTGCTGTGGTCATTGCCACCATGCTTGGTTCGTCTTTTATTAATTAATAATGACATAATTATACTCTCTAATTTTTTTAATGCTTAAAGGGGTCTGTTCTTGCCCAGATATTATTTTATTGAACATGTGGAGGCATGAAAAGAAGAAATCAAGAGAACTCAAATAGTAAAATCTACCAGACTTTGTGAAAATGAACCTAGGAAACAGATACTAAGCATAAAAGCTTTTTGTTAGGAGTTTAATTCTGCCTGTTTTTAGGTCTTTTTCAGGGAAATTTACTTAGAAAAATTTATTGGTTTTTTTTTGTTGTTGTTGTTACCTTTGACCTTGGTGTGGATTATAGCATTTGTTTTCCTAACCTGTGACAGACAGAGGCCCAGAGAGGGTCTTGTGAGGAGGAGCTGTTCTAGAGGAAGGCTGGCCCTGACAGAACAAGAATTGTCATTTCACTTTACTTTTCCTTTCTCTCCTTGCTCTGTTCATCTTCACCCCCCCCTTGTTTACTTTCTTTTCTCTTCCCTCATCCCTTCCTCTCTCCCTGCTCTCTCTTCTGCCCTCTTCCTGAGTGCTGGTACTACAGGCATATATATATGTATCACATCACAGGAACTGGAACACAGGCCCTCTTCCATGCTAGGCAAACACTCCACCAGTTAAACTGTATCCCATAATCTTTTTTGTTTATTGTCTTTCTTTTGTTTTTTGTTTGTTTGGTTTGTGCTTGTTTTGTTCTTGAGACAATCATACTGTGTAGCCCTGGCTGGCCTGGAACTATTGGATAGCCCAGGTTGGCTTCAGATTCAGAGATCCCATTTATTCTCTTGAGATAAAGTCATGATGTGTAGCTCAGGCTGGCTACAAGTTCATCACCCTTCTCACCTCATTTTGCTATAAGTTCATCACCCTTCACACCTCATTTTCTCTACTTTTGCTCATTTAGGATCTTAAAATACAACTCTGTCGAGGGGGAGAGAATTTGAGGGGAAAAAATGGAACGATGCAATTAATTATCTGTGTTATTATGTTTGTATAATTCTCTCCCTTGTCATATTGAAGCATTTAAAAATTGGAAATAGGACTGAGGATGTATTAAGTTTCTAGAGTGCTTGCATAGCATCCATAAAGTCTTGGATTTGATCCCCAACACTGCATAAAAGTAGGCATAATTTTGAACACCTGTAATCCCAGCACTCTGGAGGTAGAGGAGGTAGCAGAAGTTCAAGGTTATCTTCAGCTAGCACAGAGCAATTTCAAGGATATTCTAAACAATATGAGACTCTCAAAAAATGAAGAAGTTGAAAGAGAAAAGCCAAGTAAATGAAAGACAAAAAGGTGAAGAGTTTTCTTAAAACAAGTTAGACTATTGTAACTTGTGGTTTTGTATTGTGATTTGGGCAAAATAGTAAAGAACTATTGTGGTCTTGTATTGTGATTTGGGCAACTAGTTTTTGTGTAGTATTCCTTTCTTTGGTTTTTATGTTAGTAAGTGAGTATTAAACCCAGGGTCACATACATTTGAGGTAAGCACTCTAATACTGAGTTGTATCATCATCCTGCCTTTCTCTTAATATCTATATGGGCTGGAAAGATAGTCAGTGGTTAGAGAATATATTGTTTTTGTAGAGGACCCAAATTTGGTTCCTAGCACCACATCAGGTGGTTTGTTTATGCCTGTAGCTCCAACTCTGGGGAATTTGGTGCCCTCCTCTGGTTTCTTTGGGCCCCTACATTTATATGCATGTATATATACACACACACAGGAATAATTCAAAATAAAATCTTTATGGCTTGTAAGGTAACTCAACTCATTAAAGTACTTGCTATAAAGGTTGCAAATTAAATTCTGTCCCTGGAATCCACTTAGAGTTGGAAGGAGGTAACTACTGACTCCAGGTTGGTATCTGACCTACGTGTGTGTGCTGTGGCCACTCCTCACACATAACACTCAGAATAAAAATTTTCAAAATCTTTATGAAAAGTAATGGCATTACAGCTGGAATTTAAATATATTTGAAAAGTAAGATAAAATTTATTTGATAATATGCTCTGGTAACAAATATAAACATTCAGAAAAATTATTTGCAAATTTTTGTGTGGTAATCTGGTTTTAGGACTGACTCACTAAAAACTAAATAAGCCACATTATTAATGTTACTATATTTATTTATTTTTTTATTTTTTAAAAAACTATTTATTTATTTATTTGCCTTGGTGTTTGCCTGGAACTGGAACTACAGACAGTTGTTAGCTGCCATGTGTGTGCTGGGAATCGAACCTGGGTCCTCTGGAAGAGCAGATGGTGCTCTTAACTGCTGAGCCATCTCTCCAGCCCCCTAATGTTACTATATTTATAATGAACTTCTTCATAATAAAAAAGTGATTTTTTTCCAATAGTAATTCTATTTGTAGAGATAATCACATTTATTTAAACATCATTTAGTCATCATTGCCAAAGTTAGGGATGAAGTAATACATTTTAGGGACTAGATTCATACAGCATCACTCCATCTCCTCCATTGTTTATAAATGCTCAGTGCAAAGCTTTCCTTTCTCCAGTCACCTTTCCTCCCAGTCTTGGAACTTGCTGGATATGGTCAACCAAAATTAAGGAATCTTTAGCATGGTAACTCACTCCCTTCTAGTTTTGGTTTCTTGTGAGCCTGATATGAAACTGAGTATGAGTATGCAAATTTGGTTTGTTTTGGGGGCAGAAGCTCATATTATAGCCCAAGCTGTTTTTAAATGTCACACTTTTAGTGTGGTCATGGTTACAAATTTAATTTAGGGAAGTAGATTCTTTAAAACTTAAAAAAAAGTGTATGTGTGTAGTCATTCACAAGCATAGCATAGGAAAGCATATAGAGGTCAGAGGGTTCTTTGATGCATCCTGGTGATTGAACTCAGGTCTTGGCTTTTATGGCAAGTACTTTCACTTGCTAAGCTATCTTGCTGATCCAGAAAGCATATTATCATTGAAGGTACTATGTTCACCACTGTGGGACTAATGTAAGCCTCTTATTGAAAACATATACACTGATTTCTAAAGACTAAGAGATGGTCATATATAGTCATATATAGTCCAATGGGTAAAGCTGAGTGCTGCCAAGCATTATATCATCTGAGGTCAAATTCTGGGACCCACACAGTAGAAGGAAAGAGTTGAGCTCTGCAGATTGCCCTCTGACTTCCACACACAACCTATGGCTTGGGTTAGCTTTTGCCCACCATCCCAAATAAATAAATACAATAAAAAATAAAACAGAGTCATACCTATGCAGTGTTTAATCACTTGGAGCAGTATTTTTCTACAGAACTACTCTTAAAATGTTTGTGATGATTTAGCTTATTATCTGTAAGGTCTTTCTGAATAAACTTAGCAATATTAAATACTGCTTTTACAAAGTTCTCTGTTTTCTATTAATACTACCGTGAAAATCCTGACCTAATCCCTTGATACAGATGTTGACTCATGAGGGTAATGACTCCTTTATGTTACAGTAAGTGTCTTTGGTCTCTCTTGTGTTCAACTGTAGTCCTAACACTTTTGTTCAGTATTTTGGAGATTTCCTTTTCTGATGGGACTCTTGTTTTCCATATGCTGTTATTTTGATTGATTTTGTCTCTGAGGAAGAGGATCCTATTGTTTAATAACTTTTGCTTTTTCTGTAGACACTATATATGAGATGTTTTTGTTTTTTAAAGATCATTAATATCAGGAAAATATTATTTAGTAGTTTAATGTTTGATAGTTTGGCTGGGTATAGAACTCTAGCTGAAGTCATTTTCCTGTTTTGCAATGGAAGACTGTACACAGGAAGCAAGTACTCACTAGTGAGCTACATCCTCGAAAGCTTTCTTGAGTGATTTCCTTGGTGAGATCTTTTGGCATTCTGCCGTTTTATTCTGATTTTTTTGTATAGATTTTTTTGTATAGTTTATACATATATATATTAACTCCATTTTCTTTCTATTTATAATTTGTCTTCTGCTGAAGTGTTTTTAAAATCTTCAAGTTCATTCGATACTTTTTAATTGAATTTTTATTTCTTATATTAACTTTATTTTCTCATTTCCTGGTGGTACTATTCTGTTCTGGACTTAAGTGCAGCTTTTTCCTCTGTATAAAAATATGTTTTTAAGTTTTCTTTTTGATGTATACTGAATTGTTTAGATTTTTGACTTTTGCTTTTCTGTCTTGTTAAAAGCTTAGTTGGGTTCCTATTTCTGAGCTTACTTCATAATAAGATGTGGATAAAAGTCAATTGAAAAATCTAAATTTAGATTTAAACTTTTGTTGTTGCTGAAATTGGAATTTAATACCTTGAAAATGGCTACACAGGCCCTCTTACAAAACTACATCTCTGACCCTAGAACTATTATTTTAATTGGAGAATCTTATTTTCAGCCCTTTGCTCCTGTTCACTGGATGTGTTTGATAAGCGCATCTAGAGTTAATAAGATGAGGAGAAATGAGGTGTTTTCAGTTTGTACCTTTTTTTTCAAATTACAAGTTTATTCTGTTTAGTGGGGTGGCTCCTGTGTTTCTTTGCATGAGTGTGGAGGTCATAAAGTACTTGAGGGAACTGATTTTTGCCTTCTACCTTGTGCGTCAAAGGAGTCAAAACACTGGTTGTCAAGCTTGGTGTCTGCTCCCCCATCCCCAGCTACCCAAGTTGCCTCCAGGGAGATGAGGGAGAAGGAAAAGCATGCTTTTGGAGTTGCTGTTCAAGAAAGCATGCAGGCTGAGCTGTGGAGTTCATAATTGTTGCATGGGAGGGGCAGGGTCTCCAAAAAAGGATGGATGAGAAAATTGTGTGACAGGGCAAGCAGGTTTAGAATTTTGGTCAGTGATTTAAGAAGTAAAACAGCAAGGGAAAAAACTTTTGAGTTAGGAAAGCTAGTGAAGATCTAGTTTGCATCTTAAAAGTGCCCTTTTCATTTTTTCTAAGCTACAATGTTAATAATTTGTGTAGTTTGTCATAACTAAATAAATGGAACAGTCTACTAAAACACAGTAAGACTTTAAGGAGTTTTCAATAATTTGCACATACATTGTTATTTCATTAATGTAGTAAATAAAATATATAATAGTTGACTCAAGTTAATTCTTTTAATTTCTTCCCTCATTATTAGTATTTAATTTCTGGTAAGTGATTATATTCTCTGGACATAAAAGGTGGTGAGTGTAACACTCTCAGGGATGTCTAGACTCTTGATGTTGTGACATGACTTTATCATTTACAAATGCATTAGAGCGGTTTTCTGAGACATCCTGGAACTTTAGGACATACCTGCATCATTGTAATGATGAAACGATAAGCATGCTAGTTTCTCATTGAAAGAGACTAAATAAGATTGTCATAGAACTATTAAAGTTATTTTTCCCCCCAAATAATTTTTTGTTCAAAAAAAAAAAAAGATGAGGCTTCTTATAAATGATTGTATCTAACATCTTCTAAGAGATAATTTATGACATTAAATCAAGCTGTGTTGGACTTAGAAATATTATTAGATTTTTAAAACAGTAAGTTATATGTGAAAATGTCATAATGAAATAGGTTTCATTTTATTCTAATTAAGAAACAAAACCCTAAAACAAGATTGTAAAACAAGGCCCTAGAAACTGGATTGTACTCTCCAAAAGGCATCTTTGACTCTGAACTGCAGTCTTGTAGGGAAAATTAGGAAGAGAGCCTATCAATGAAAGTGCACACTTTTTTTGAGATTTTTGTGTTAGAAACAAAATAACGAGAATATCAACTTGCTGTCTGTTATAGTTTTATACTATTGACCAAGAAAGTGATAGCAAATGGAGAAAAACCAAGATGCCGTTTCTAATCTTACATGCTCTCTGAAGGGGCAAGTGTTGCAGTGTGGTAAATGCAGCAAAGATAGGAGGAGTTAAAGGCCCTTCTGGAGAGCCTGTGTGTACCAGGTGTGAGTGATGGGCACAGCAAGGACAAAGCGCGTGGATAATTACAGACGGTGGGGGTTTTGGCCCATGACAGTTATCCAGGACTCTGGAAGGCTGAGGCAGGAGGATTGCTGTAATTTTAAGGCTAGTTTAGGCCTGAAGAATGGGACTCCATCTCACGAAAACAATAAATGTTGAATCCAGAATAGAATTTACCTAGTGAACAAGGCTGGTTTTGTTTGTTTGGTTTTTTTTTGGGGGGGGGCACACAGAATGAAGAATGTAGACAGTGACACCAACTACTATCACAGCCTCCATTTTCCTTATTTTCTTATCAGACCAAGAGAACCCATGTCTGAAAGGGCTGGGTTAAGTTGTGCATATTGAAGCTGAATATAGTGTGGGTTATATTTCGGCTTTTATAAATTTTTAACTGTTATTTAATCTCTGAGCCTGTTTTGATTATCACAAATTGGTGCTGAAGCCTGCTGTTACGATCAGAGTAACAATGGAGATAGCATCTAAAATATATCAATTAGCTATATTTTGGTTATTTGTGATACCTCATCCTAGTAAATTTACATCCCAGTTTTACAGTAATCATGTCTGTCCCAAACAGTTTCAGTTTACTAATATCTGGCTTTTACTGAATAGACGAAGCCACCCTCAGCCACAGTGTTGTAAGAGCTTCTGTGGCGTAGGCAGGTTCTGTTGGTAGATCCAGGAGGATTACAAGTTTTCGGGCAGCTTGAGCATATGAGGAGGTCAGGGTTTTGGTTACATAGTGAGATGCTGTCTCAAAAACCACAAAGCAAGGGTTGGTATTCTACTTAAGTGCTATGGAGCATTTCCTTAGCATGCATACTCAAGCCCAGACTGTACTTTGATATGGCTTGGGCCATGTATAATGTTCCTTTTGTTTTCTGCACTTAGGGCAGTCTGTCTCATGGAAAATTGAATAAAGGCTTCTTTCAAGGCCAAGTAATTAGGAAAAAGTTTATGGATTATTTCAAATATATACAGAAAGAGAATGAGACAATGACCACTTGATACATCGTCTCATGAGGCCACTCTTCTAATAGTTGACTTCTGTCACCTCTTAGACCCTTACAAAGTTGTAACAGACATCAGCACTTAGACGCACGAACACAGAACAACTAAACTCGAACTGTATACCCAAGAAGAGTGGACGAAACGGGACTCCATAGCTGATGGGAACGGAAGCAGAAGAGGCCTTTTTGTGCCTTCTGCCTGCTCCCCCAGCCACTTTTGCTGGTGTTCTCAGATCTGGCTAACAGTCCCCTTCCAGACAGACTGACTTGGACCCTTTTGTCCTCCCTAGTTTTCCTTTCCAGAGAGTCCACAGTCTTAGTTGACTTTTTCCTAGTGTAAAAAGGTTGGGAGTTCTGTGTCACCTGAGAATGTATTTGTGCCATTTGGACTACAAAAATAAGAAATGTTTGATTTTATTTAAAAAAAGAAGAAAAGAAAAAAATTAAGTTTTGTTGTCACCTTAATTTTAAGACACTATTGTTAAAATTGAAAAATGTGGTTGTAAACTCTTAACCGTTCTGCTGGACTGAGCACTTCTAAAGCTTAGATTCTGTGGGGGAAGTTCTTATTAGCTTTTTAAAATTAAAATTAACTTGTTCAAATGAATATAAGATTTAAACAAATTTGATATTCTTGGTGGTTGTACTAAAGTTAAAGAAGAAAAAGTAAAAAGAAGAAAGAGTCTTGAGCTGGGTTGGAGAGGTTTGACTTTCTTCTGCCCTTTTTTTCTGGACTGGAATGGAGGCTTTCAGGCGAATTCCCTGGTGTTTGCGCTGTGTGATCTGGCTCTATCTCTGTTACTGCTAATATGTGGCCTGGATTTCAAGTTGTTTGGGATCGGAATGTGCCTAAACTCTGTTTCAAGTCCGGATTCACAGGCATTTTGTTGCAAAACTGGCTTGTTGCCCTCAGTTTTCTTTTTCTGTGTGCTGAGTAGCTGCATTGTTTGTTGCAGTATATGCATTAGCTATCTGTGTTCAGTTTCCTGCAGACTGACAAAGTGGGAGGGGCTTCTTTGATACATGGCTGAGTTTTCACTGTGTGAGTTCTTGAGTGCACGTTGCAGCCATCTTAATTACACTTTTGTGCAACAGAGACTGTGCAGCTGTCTCAAAATGGCTGCTAACCCAATCTCTGAGGCTGCTTAGGCAGCAAATATGCCAGTGAAGAGACTTGCCACATGCATCAGGACCTGAGGTAAGAACCAGTAAGCTTTTATCTTTAAACATTACAATTAGAAAACATTTGAATAGAACCAGTTTTGTATAGGAAAGAGAATTTTCTTGTGAAGAAGTTGAAATGTTTGCTAAGAGCTGTAAACCTGTATTAGAGAAACAGTTTATTAAGATAGTAAGGTCAAAGGTTAAATTCCTGTGATTTCTCACTATCTTGTTATTGCCAGAACATTTGATCACTACAGTAGTGCTTTTCTAACACATGAGTAACTTAGTGCTGCTTGTGTATTGGATAGATAATTTATTAGCTATTTTAAAAATTGAAACAATACCTTAATTAAGAATTTTTAAGAAGCCATAAGTTAGCTTTGTTTAGAAAGAATTTTTTTTTTTTTTTTTTTTTTTTTGCTTTTTAAAATGAATTATTGTTTGGTAGCTTTGTAAAAAGAATGCTAATTTTCTATATAAATTAGAAAAAATACTGTTTTCATATTTTTATTATGTTTCAGTGCTTTCTCACATGCTGCCTTTCTACTTTATAATTAATATATATTTATTTAAAATGTCTCGCTCTTTAATTTTTTGTTTGAATTGACATTTGGATTCAGATTTTAAATTTCAGAATAATTTTACATATAAATCTCAAATCTTTTTTTTAATCTGATGTAGTCTGATAACTGGAGAGATAGAAAAAAATACTGTTTTAGTTAACTAAATGACATTATTAT